>JAFMOC010000064.1:1332500-1617500 GCA_019802505.1 Corydoras sp. C115 | reverse complement strand
TTTGTTTCCACAAGGTTGAAAGCAAACAACTGTTTAAAATGCATAGGTGCTTTATACATCTGTGGCAGTTGGACTGATGGAAACATCCAAAATTCAATGATTGCCTTTCAATAAGTGTATTCCCTTCAAATATAAATGTTTTTGAGTTTATAATGCCCCATCTTATAGCTTCATTTTGCACATAAGCATAAGAATCTCACAATGTGTATATTTATATTTATTAAAAATGACTAACACATTTTATCATAAGGCTTAAATTTCAAGTTTCAAGGTATGATATCTTTATAAAATAAGCTACTGATGAACTTTTACAGACAACCTACAACATGTTATATTGGAGGTAAATAATCCTTTAATCAGTGAAAGAAATGCCAACGGCAAAAGCAAGTGTGCAGGCTGACCAAGCGGGATGTGAGTTACTCAGCATGCCTGAGGACAAGCATTAATCAGAAGCTGCCAGGGATAGCAGTTCTAGGCTGCTTAGGAGATACAACAAATTTGACCTGAGTTTATTTTCTCTGGAAAGTTTATGCTGCATTACAGAAGCAGAGCCTAGCATGCCCATACTTAGTTCAACTCAGGCAACTAACATCAGTGCCCCCCCCCCCCTTCTCTCTCTCTCTCTCGCTCTCTCTCTCTCTCTCTCTCTCTCTCTCTCTCTCTCTCTCTCTCTCTCTCTCTCTCTCTATATATATATATATATATATATATATATATATATATATATATATATATATATATATATATATATACAGTTGTGATCAAATTTATTCAACCCCCAATGCTGTGAAGGGTTTTATGGAATTCAGTGCACATTTGTAATTGTGTTCATAATGAAATCTTACAAGGACTTGTTAAAGAACTAAATGCAACTAAGATAGCATCAATTGTTTTTGTCATAAAGTATTAAATGGCCTTTTTGTGATTTCTTCATTGACACAATTATTCAACCCCTTTACAACTACCACTCATAAGAACAGAGGTTCATTCCAGTGTTTTCAATCAGGTATTGAAAAGACCTGTGGATGTCAACGAGGAGCAATCAAGCATGATAAGCACCAATTAGGCAAATTTAAAAGGACTGTGATACTCAGCTCCTTCTAGACATCTACTGGTGTGTTTACAAGCATGGTGAAGGCAAGAGAATGGTCCCAGAAGACAAGAGAAGAGGTTATTGCTCTTCACAAGAATGGCAATGGATATAAAAAGATTGCGAAGTTGTTAAATATTCCAAGAGACACTATCGGAAGTATCATTCGCAAGTTCAAGTTAAAGGGCACAGTGGAAACGTTACCTGGTCGTGGCAGAAAGAAGATCCTGACCGCGACTGCTCTGCGCTACCTGAAGCGTAATGTGGAGAAAAATCCCTGCGTGACTGCTAAGGAACTGAAAAAAGACCTGTCAGATGTGGGCACTAAAGTTTCAGCTCAGACAATAAGGCGCGCACTGCATAACGAAGACCTCCATGCCAGAACTCCCAGGCGCACCCCCTTGCTGACTCCAAAGAACAAGAAAAGTCGACTGCAGTATGCCAAAAGTCATGTGGACAAGCCACAAAGGTTTTGGGACAGTGTACTGTGGTCAAATGAAACTAAATTAGAACTGTTTGGGACAATGGACCAGCGCTATGTTTGGAGGAGGAAGAACCAGGCTTATGAACAAAAGAACACCTTGCCTACTGTGAAGCATGGCGGGGGGTCAATTATGCTTTGGGGCTGATTTGCTTCTAATGGTACAGGAAAGCTTCAACGTGTGCAGGGTACCATGAATTCTCTTCAGTACCAGGAGATCTTGGAGGAAAATGTGATGGAGTCAGTCACAAACCTGCGGCTTGGGAGACGTTGGACCTTCCAGCAGGACAATGATCCGAAGCACACATCCAAGTCCACTAGAGCATGGTTGAACATGAAAGGCTGGAACATTCTAGAGTGGCCATCGCAATCACCAGACTTAAATCCAATTGAGAACCTCTGGTGGGACCTAAAGAAGGCAGTTGCAGTGCGCAAGCCTAAGAATGTGACTGAACTGGAGGCTTTTGCCCATGAAGAATGGGCTAAGATACCCATAGGTCGCTGCAAGACACTTGTGTCAAGCTATGCTTCACGCTTGAAAGCTGTCATAACTGGAAAAGGATGTTGTACTAAGTACTAAAAAATAATGTCACTAGGGGGTTGAATAAAACTGATAATGATGTGAGCACAGTAAAGACATTTGTGGTTATTCCATCATAAATATTATGTTATATTTGTCTAATTTATAAGTGCCTCTTTGATATAATTGTAAATAAGATGACTGAAATGATCCAAATCAATGTCAAACTGGCCAAAACACTTTATTTCAGTGGGGGTTGAATAAATTTGATCACAACTGTGTATATATATATATATATATATATATATATATATATATATATATATATATATATATATATATATATATATATATATATATATACAGTATATATACACACACATATATAATGTGTGAGTGTGTGTTTCTGTGTATTATTGTATGCCTTATAAATATAATCACATTGATGCAGAAGCCAGTGTTCTAGACTATAAATGCAAAATATGAGCTAGGCAACAATCATCACTAGAGCGAAGTGAACAAGTTGAAGTGTATTTAGAAAATATAGCATGAATGTAAGGGGGAGCAGATCCAGAAATGGTCCTGTAAACCAGAGTCAGTGCCTTTTACTGAATACAAGCAGCTACAGGGAGCCAATAGAAAGAAATGTGTAGTGGAGTAACATTTTTTTTTTTTAGTGTACATATTTTTCTGTATTTTAGAATTACACTAAAGGTCTGTAAGCATGATGTTTTATTTATTTTAATGTATAAAAATAGCATTATTTCCCAGAATGCCATGTTACACTAAAAGTCTAACATTTGTTTTATAGTCCTTTGTTCTACGTGTACACTTCTTTCAGTTGATAAATAAATAGTTAATCACATTCCATCCATCCATTATTTTCCGCTTTATCCTACACTAGTTTTATTATAATTTTTATACACTAGTGTTTTTGTATGTATTATTAATGTAAATAAGGCTAATATCCCTTATTTACATTAGTGATGTCGTTTCAATGTATGGGTCTATAGAAATGCAAAATGTTTTTTTTTTTTGTTGCTGTTCAATTAGAGTAATAAAATTTACTTTTTAAGATTCGCTTATAATGTAGTTGGATATTATCATATATTTTCAGTGTTTATACACAATCTTTCACAAATTTCATAATAACGATTTAAATTGCATTTGTTTTACTTTTTTGTTATGATGATGCAACTGATTTAATGTTGTCCATTTTTGTGAAATTTAAGGTGGTGGGCAAGTGGACATTCAGCACAATCCTCTGTGACATCTTCGTTACTTTGGATGTAATGATGTGTACAGCCAGCATCCTTAATCTGTGTGCCATTAGTATTGATAGGTAAGTATATTTGTTATAGAAACATTTGTTTCACTCCCTTTTTTCTTTCTTTTAAAGTACAGAAGGCAGAATTTTGTACTTTAAATATTATTTTAAATAGAATGGCATCTGGGTGGGTTTGAGCAAGTTTAAATAAGAGCTTTTACTCACCACTTAGAACATTATAACTAACAAATCCACTATGCATTATAGTTTGCATTTAATTTTCTGCCATTAATGCATTATAGGCTCTGTTATCCAATCTGGCAGCCAGCTTTATTTGTGCTGTTACCTTAAATCCATGTAATAAGTTAGTTAAGCTTTCACATCTGTCAGTATTCTCCAATGAATTCAAGCTTGTGTGATGTACTTATTTGATTTTAGTTTGCTTATTCATTCAATATAATTGATGGATTTGATTCAAAACCTAAAACTTATTGCATGGTTGCAGACTAATTAAATCATTAATTAGTGCACATGCATTGCATGTATGTACCCATGTACACTAGGTGTTCCAATCACTTTCATAGAGGTAGATGTATAAAGCATGTGGTACCATAACAAGATGCTGTCTGTGCAACAAGTTCAGATGTGAAATATTATTACTAAATATGTCACAGTCAACTGTCAGTATTATCCTCCATTTCAAAAACATAGATTCAAGGTAAATTGAATGCTTCATATTGCCCCATATAGTGTGTGTTTGTGTGTGATAGATTGGCACCTTGTCCTTGGTGTATCTGCCCAATGCCCAGAAACGCTCTCCCTTGGATGGGCATAGGGATCCACCCCGTAACCCCCCCCCCCCTCACACACACACACACACACACACACACACACACACACACACACACACACACACACACACATACACAAATGACCCTTGTTGAGGATTATGCAGAAGGGGATGAATAAATACTAATCTTTAACCAAAACTAATTCTTGACTAGCCTGTACCTGCTCTTCATGTTGCAGGATGTTTTTAAGCACCTGTATTGGGGCAATGCAGAAATGGTATCTAGCCCTACAAATGAATGATCCTCATAAAATAAATCTACATAACTACATAAAACATCACTTCTGACGAAGATGCAGTTATAAAATATGACCAGCAATTCTTGCAAAATTTCAAGAATAAAAGTGTTGATGAAATATTAATTCAGATATGACACATACTGTTGTGAACAGTTCTTATGTTTTATGCCAGTTTTTATTCACTGGCACCTTCATTTGCTCTTTGGGGATTCTGACCTTAGCATTCTTCACAGCTGCTTTAAGAAAAAGTTTTAATATAAAAATAATATAAGAATTCTGATAAGGCAGTAAGTAATTTGCTAGAGTTAATTTAATTAATTTCTCCTCCAGGTACACAGCAGTAGCTATGCCAATGTTATATAATACACGCTACAGCTCCAAAAGAAGAGTTACAGTCATGATCTCTGTGGTGTGGATTCTCTCTTTTGCCATATCTTGCCCCCTGCTGTTTGGACTCAATAATACTGGTATGTTTTGCTATGAAACCACTAGGGACACATAGGCTTTTGTTGTTTGATTTAAAGTGAATTCTGAAACTGACTATTGAAATTCTTTTGGTTTTTCAGGGAGTGAAAATGATGCCCAATGTGTGATTGCAAACCCTGCTTTTGTAGTTTATTCCTCCATCATGTCCTTCTATGTGCCCTTTATCATCACCCTACTTGTGTATGTTCAGATTTATGTTGTTTTACGTAAACGACGGAAGCGTGTGAGCACAAAACGCACATTTCCAAGCAGCAACATGGATTCAGGCAACACTTTGAAGGTGAAGCAATTTCTTTAAACAATTTCACAGGGTTTCATCAGGGGTAAAACACAAAATACCTGGGTAGTTATGATTTCACCTTATAAATGTGAGCACAGCAAATAACATTTGAATTATGACTTTTATATACATCTGACCTTTTAGAAGAGCTTAGCCTGAGTGTTAAATTTTATCTTTCGTTTATTGAGCCTAAGGGCAAAACAAGCAATCAATACAAGCACTACAGGAAATGAAAGCTGGAGCATATACTACACTTAATTATCCTGTCACATTCTGTATTTTAGTGCCACAATTAACACAAACACTGCCATAGAACATGTGGCATTGTATACAGGCTTAAACTTATCATGAAATGACAAATTTAGAAAATTCCAAATTTTAAAAGTAACAATTTTTGTTCCGGCAGCACGGTGGCTTAGTGGTTAGCGCGTTCGCCTCTCAGCGCTAGGGATTCCCGGTTCAAATCCCCATCTGGGTGGAGTTTCCATGTTCTCCCCGTGTCCGCGTGGGTTTCCTCTGGGTTCTCCGGTTTCCTCCCACAGTCCAAAAACATGGATCAAGTCAAATGAGTTCCCCAAATTGCCCCATATAGAGTGTGTTTGGGTGAGTGAGTGTGTGCCCAGAGATAGGTTGGCGCCCTGTCCTGGGTGTATCTGCCCAGCGACCTAGACGTTCTCCCCTGGATGGGCATGGGGAACCCCACCGCGAGCCTAATACAGGATAAAGCGGGAGATAATGAATGAATGAATGAATGAATGAATGAATTTTTGTTCCTTCTCCATTTAAGAATACATACAATATCAGACTGAACCCTAACTTGTGAGATCACCTGAGAATAAATAATGTATATTGTGTTTAAAATAAAAAAAAACAGAATCTGGACTTACTTTTTTGGATTTCATTTTCCGCCTTTTTTTCAATATATATTTTTTATTTTTACATTGCAGTTAAGTATAGCTGACCTAACTTGTTAGGAAGGTTGTACGAGTCACAATAAAAACATATTAAATTAAGATAACAGCGCTTCAATGTTCATAATTATGATTAATAATTAATCAAATACCATAAATTGACAGTAGATTTTAAATTTTTTATGATTTTTTGCTAATTTAAGGGAAATTTTCTCAGAGCTAAACGCTGTATGCAAAAAAATTGGTTTAATTTTTTTTCCTAAAATGTGTATATATGTAGTAGCAAAAATACTGTACTGTAAAGGCTGGGTAAATAAATATAGTCATCATCATTTTTAAAAAAGGCAGCTTTCAGTGAAAGTGACATTTTACATGTTTTCTCGAACATAAAACTGTGTTTCAGAAATGCACCCACCCCGATGATGTGAAGCTCTGCACTGTGGTTGTCAAGTCCAATGGGAATTTCCCCATTAACAACAGAAATGTGGTGTGTCTGTTTTTTTTTTTTCCTCTCTTCCTCTTTTTTAAATATAACAAGCCCAAAGGACATTTCTATCAGGATAGCAGTCAGACCATTACTTTTACCTCCTGCAGATCTGACTTTGATACATCATTTAGGTTATAAAAGTGTCAGAGATATAGTAACTTTACAGTGGGCATATGTTTTGTCAAAAGTTTTCATACAGTTATGCACAACTCAAGCTTTCACAGCTTAACACATATTAACACATTTTAGTCACCATTCATTTCATTTGTGGGAAATTAAAGCATGTGTTGCATTTACTACAGAAGTCAGTTAAAGATCGTAGCTAAGGAATTTTTTAATTAGAGTAGAATTAAGTAGAACAATCCAATTTAAGACATTTTACAAAATGCGCTAAACAGAAACCAATCCTTTTAAGCATGATTCAACTGACAAAAGTGCTAAGAGAATATAGTTTTAATTGTTCAACTTAATTGTAATTATAAGTACAGAAACATATATGTTGTTGCATCATTGTTTCTTTAAATGACTCTTTCTATAATTTTGGAACATTATTGCTATATATTGCTTAACAGTTTAAGGTTACTGTCTTATTCTTTTATGATGATACAGTTTTCAGTAACAGAGTTATGGACTGTCCACACACTCTTTCTTCAAAAGCACAGGCGGAACAAGGCCTACCATTCTCCTGCTGATATAACAATAATTTACTTTCCTTGTTGCAGAATATGCTATGATATATTTTTTTATTATACTTTATTTTTTAATCTAAAATCACACTGTGACCTAATGCAGACAAAAGTTTGTGGAGTTTTAGTAAAGGATTTGTAATGATTTTCTACTAACAAAATCACTTTTACGACAGTGTTTCTCGATCGAGTATTGAATTGTGTGGGGCTGGGGTATGTGGGGGTGGGTGGCATGCATGTCTGTGTGTGTGCTTTTAAGGACTTTTAATAAGGTGGAAAGGGTAAAGTCTTAAATGTTAGTTGTGTGACAGTAATCTGAACACTCACTAATATTATTCACATATTTCACATGCTGGGACATGAGGAGGAGTGGAGTCAGGATTTGCCAAATCTAAACATGGATTTTATTCATGAAAAAAAATTAGCATTTAAGTTGGCATGTGAAACTGCAGACAGATATTGAGCAGGTCAAAGCTTTGAGATCGCCACACCCATACAGTATATTCGCTTTCATCTTTTTTAAAACCCATTTTCCCAGAGCATTACATATTACATTTCTGAGAATATTTGTAAATTTTTATTATTCATAAAAACAAGTCAATTGTGTCCTTGTGACTGACACTGACTTCTGTATTTAGTTTGGTTCTTGTACGTAATTCATAGCTCTAATTCATAGTGGAGGGAATATAATTTTGTCTAGAATTTAGACAAAATAAAATAACAGATTTTTATTTGCTTTAGCAAACTCAATGTATTCATTTTGGCATTTTGTATTTTAGTTACTCAAGAAAAAATATTCCAGAATACATCAGCAATATAGCAAATATTTACAAATATCAGTGTTGGGACTCCCTTTAAAAAAAACCTGTATTTATTAATTTACTTAATTTAAGAGACTATTCCTTTTTTAACATAAAAATGGTTAACTTTTAAATAGTTTTAGTATTATCAATTATGAAAGATAAAATAGAACTGTTATTAGAAATTTGAACCTGGTGCCTTTTAAAAAATGTACACAAACCAAATTTGGGACAAAGGTAAAATATGACAATAAAGACTATGAGTGACACTGTTTTGTGTTTTTATATAATTAGCTACTTAACCAATAACAGGTGAGGTCATTATAATATTAATTTTAAAAGAGTTCAAGTTTATTTATTTATATAGTTACAATAGTACATTGTCTTTACAGCAGATTTACAGTGTTCTGTGCCTGAACCCCCGCGAACATCCAGCAATCCAAAATGATGGTGGCAAGAATAATTCACTGTTAAGTTGATTTTTGGCAGCATCATGAGAGCTGGATACACATTTACAGATTGTGCAAAGTAACCATCAAAGGCTTAGCCTATGTATGCAAGAAGTAGTGTTTGTTCACCACTTTGTGTCTAACATTGTAAGAGTTCAACAGTTTAAAAGACATTGTCTTTAGTGCATGAGTACAAAGTACTGAAGTCTCTTACCAGGGCGGCACGGTGGCTTAGTGGTTAGCACGTTCGCCTTTCAGGGCTAGGGATTCCAGGTTCGAATCCCCATCTGGGTGGAGTTTCCATGTTCTCCCCGTGTCCGGATAGAACATGGAAACTCTCCGGGTTCTCACATTTCCTCCCACAGTCCAAAAACATGGATCAAGTCAATTGTGTTCTCCAAATTGCCCCATATAGAGTGTGCGAGTGTGAGTGAGTGAGTGAGTGTGTGCCAAGCGATAGATTGGCACCCTGTGCTGGGTGTATCTGCCCAGCGCTCGAAACGTCCCCCCCCCCCCCCCCCACGACCCTAATATAGGATGAAGCGGAAGATGATGGATGGATGGATGGATGAGGTCTCTTACCAGTTCATAATATCCATGTTGAAATGCCAAGGACAGAAACTGCAGGATGCTACTCTGAAGGATATAACCACTTAAACTTGAATTTTGTTAAGCATCATACAACCTAAAACGTTTTTATGCAAAGATATTAATTTTAATTTTTTTTTTTTTATTCATTCATTCATTCATTCATTCATTGTCTTCCGCTTTATCCTATATTAGGGCCAGTTACCCATGCCCATCCAGGGGAGAGCGTTTCAGGCGCTGGGCAGATACACCCATGACATGGCGCCAATCTATCGCTGGGCACACACTCACTCACACAGACACAGACACAGATCCATGTTTATTGAATGTGGGAGCAAACCGGAGAACCCGGAGGAAACCCACGCAGACACGGGGAGAACATGGAAACTCCACCCAGATGGGGATTCGAACCGGGAATCCCTAGTGCTGATAGGCGAACGTGCTAACCACTAAGCCACCGTGCCGCCCTAATTTAATTTTTTTAATTTTTTAAAAATTTATTTAATTTAATTTTTTTAATGTTCTTGAAGTCATTTGAGCTCAAGCCCATATTTAACTTTTTTATGGAAAATGAGATTCGAAATCCATGTACCAAAGTTTAAAAACATCATACAGACCAATACCAGTGGAAGGTGCAAGTACTTATGATTGCTTATGGCAGCAAAGGGTCTGCAAAACGTAATTGCAATTTGGAGCTTGTCTTCTGAAGCATGTTAGTCTGGTAGGAAAGTATATAAATAATAGATTAAACCACATCTCATTTGCACAAAAGAGAAGGGAATTCTGAGTATGCTTGCTTGCTACTCCAAATAAGTACTTTTAAGAATCTAACACAATCAATTTTGAGTTTTAACTAATGACTGTTTTTTAATATGTAAAGCAAATTCATGACTTTTTAATCAGAGACCCTGCAAAGTACTGAAAGGACTTTTATAGTGAATTGTTATAATATGCTCAGTGCTACTTCCTTAATCATTTAAACATTATAAAAACACAGCTTTTTTTGAAAAATCCCATTCTTATTATGTCATTATAACCATTATAATCAATATCATCTGTCCCCTTACAGCAAGAATGCCCTGCTGTCAATTCCTGTTTGGGCAACCTGGGTCTTTTCTGTCATCACATCATTAAAATCTAGAAACAACAACCTAATTTTGTTTATGGCATTGGTTCAGAAAGTAAAACATAATGTAAAGTAATAGTTGCTTATTTAAAATGATTATTAATGCTATTCTGACTTGTGTTAATACTTACTTAAATAGATCCAACCAGTAAAATACCAAAAACATCTTCTTTAATAGACTTTTACAAACAATTGCTGATAATAACTTAATTGAGGGCATATAATTAGCATTACATGACTGTGATTTTGTAACAGGTGCCTAGGGCACCTGTCACCTGTTTTGTGTTTAGTCTCGTTCTGTTCCGTTAATTAACGTTCAGTGGGTATTTAGTTAGTTAATTAACGTCGTCTTGTGATTGATTTGTCTTGTGCACGTGGTCTGGTGTCGTTTTGTATTTATTTCCATTGTTTCTTGTCATCGGTGCTAGTCGTTGTGTTTAATGTCACTAGTCTTTTGTACCTCATGTTTTTTGGTGCACTGCACCTTTAATAAACCCGTTCTCTGCTACCTGCGTGCCTGGCTCCCTTCAGCGCGTGTAAACACGGCGGCTCTGCGCTCGTATGCGCAACCGCTTCATTCCCGAGGTAGACTACCGTGACAGATTTACCCTCTTAATTCCAATAGATGTAAGATTTTTTTTTAACGCTGCTAATGCATTTTGGCTTTATTTTTGTTACATCAGATTTACTTAAAAATGTTATAAAATACTTTAGATAAAAAGAAAAAAAAAAAAAAAAAAAAAAAATATATATATATATATATATATATATATATATATATATATTTTATATATATATATATATATATATATACAGCCCTTGGTTACATGCCATTTTCTGCAACTACCAGTTTTTGTACTATGGTAAATTTTCAAAATATACATCAGTGCTGTATTGACTGACTACTTTTTTGTAGCAACAATTGTTATGCTGTGCCGAACTGAGTGAGCATGCAGGCAGAGTTGAGTGTACAGTGATGAACAATGTAAAAGGAACACTGTGATCATGCACACAGGTGTCTGCCAGCACACTGATGTAGAATGTAAAAGAATCAATGTGATCATGTGCACAGCTGTCTGCCAGCACGATAAAAAGAGAGATGTGAGAAAACAAATAAGCACCACAAAGAATTTTTTTTGTTGAAGTTGTATTTTCTTATCAGTTTCTCCTCATATTGTAGTGCATACCACAGGGTTGATAAAAATATTCTCTATATAGCGGGTAATTTTGTTTCATAATATGCCAATTTTTTTTTAATTACTGAAAAATTAGTTCTATAGTCAGGCCAGTTCTACAGACACTTCAATGATCGATGCAATATGTGATTCAGCTTTGTCTTGCTTAGATATGTAAAGCTTTTTCTTAAAGATATGTTGTCTGAATGGGATCAAATGTTGCCCAGCAACCTCTATGTACTGTTTAGCAGTGATGGTGCCTTTCCAAATGTGTAAGCTGCACATACCATAAGCACTAATGCAACCCAAGCTGAGCGAGCCCTCGCCTCTTTAATTGTACCGTGACGCTGTCAAAATAATTTTTGAACTGAGCAATATTATCCAGAGCAACTTACAAATGAGAGAACCACATAAATTAGTAGTTAAATAAAAAACAGTTCCACTGTAGTATAATCAAACCTGATTATTAGCCAATCTGACATTTAAATTTTTTCTTAAATAATTTTTCCTTTATAGAACGTGTTTGTGGAAAAGATGTGTTTTGAGCTGTTTCTTAAAGATGCCAAGTGACTCAGTCTTAAGGACAGTGTTGGGAAGATACATCTATCCATTATCTTCCACTTTATCCTGTACTAGCATCACGGGGGGGGGTTCCCCATGCCCATCCATGGGAGACCATTTCGGGCGCTGGGCAGATGCACCCAGGACTGGGTGCCAATCTATCACTGGGCACACACTTACTCACAGAGACACACACAAACACACTCTATTTGGGGCAATTTGGAGAATTCAAATGACCTTGATCCATGTTTTTGGATTGTGGGAGGAAACCGGAGAACCCAGATGAAACACACGCATACACACAGAGAACATGGAATCTCGACCCAGATTGGGAGTCGAACTGGGAATCCCTAATGTAGAAAGAAACAGGCTAACCACTAAGCCAGTGAAATATGCAATATATGGAAATATATTGTATCGTAAGTAATTTTTGTTTGTGTGTGTGTGTGTGTGTGTGTGTGTGTGTGTGTGTGTGTGTGTGTGTGTGCGTGCAGATCTTTATAAAGGAGGTGAGCAAAACTGTTGATGACAACCACATGGAGGAAATCACTAATGTAGATCCTCCTAACCAGAGAACATTTGAGCAGACTGGTGCAAGTCAGCACGGGCTCCTGCTCAGTGTGAATCACAGTGAAACAGAGATCATACCCCCAGTTCCTGAAACCTTGATGAAACCAGCAAGAAATGGCAAGACGTTTGACAGCTCCAAAGTTGCTAAAGTTTTCGAGACCCAAGTGTCCCCCAGTGGGAAACCCCAGACATCTGTTAAGTCTATCAGCAAACGGAAAATCTCACAGCAAAAAGAGAAAAAAGCTACTCAGATGTTGGCCATTGTTCTTGGTAGGTAAATCATTCATATCTCTAGACATTTATTTACAATTTGAGCATTTAAGAAATGTTTCTACTTAGAGTGGTTTGTCATGCTAGTACTGAAGCCTTATGGTAGAAGTTACTGATCAATTTTCAGACAAAAGTTCTAAAAAGTGTGTACTTTCATGAGATTTTGATAAAATCTGTTTTTAAAAATTAACAAACAGAACTGTTTGTACAGTTAAATGGAAAGGGTTTGCTTTTATATACTTTTTTTTTTTTTTAGGTGTTTTTATTATATGCTGGCTGCCATTTTTCATCACACACATAATAAAAATCTACTGTCAAGTTCCACTAGAACTCTACACAGCTTTTACTTGGCTTGGTTACGTCAACAGCGCAGTGAACCCCATCATATACACAACTTTCAATATTGAGTTCCGCAAAGCTTTCATTAAGATCCTGCACTGCTAAAAACAAACTTCTCTGATGGAACAGAAAGTCACAACTCATGGACTCATGCGGCTTCAACTAAAGAGTCTATTCAAAAAGATCCAGGAGCATTCTGAGGAATATTACTGCAAATGACAAACATTCGGGACATTCTATGTATCAAGCAATTTCTTCAGCCATCTCATGCAATGAATAAGAAATGATCCTGGATGATCCCAAAGGTGTTGTCTTTCATTACAAGTATAACGGTATTATTATTTTTATTTTTTTTATTGAATGGACTTCAATTAAATGTGTTTCAATTGTAATGTTTGAGACTCAACTAAATTACACTGCAAGTGTAATTTTCAACCATTGGAGCAGTAAATAATGGTTGAATTATGTCTGAAAGGAAACGTTGAAATTAAAAATGTGTCAGGACAACAATCGCAGGTGTATCTAAAAGCAATACAAGCTAGAAATAAAAGCACATTAAATATAAAAAATAATAATTTACCTATCTTCACATACAGGGAAACTGATCACTACTAAGATGCACATTTAGTGACTAACATTTTCATATTTATTAAAAGAAGATTTAACAATTGGGTATTATTTTAATCCGGTGAAATTAGTCCAAGAATTGTGAATCACCACTCAAGCCTACACAAAACCAGTTTGCAAAAAAAAAGTTTAAGAAAGTGACTGTGCAACCGTAGTTTCAAACATGTTCTGTCAGACTTATTCTTTTATAATACTTATAGATGTAAACTGATCATGCTTTTTATGCCACCAGTTGAATGTAATAAGCCTGCTTTGATAGCATGCTACCTTTCCATGAACTTTTTGGTGTAAAAATGACATGCTGATCAAATAAGTGTATAAATCACATATTAATGTAATAAAAGATCTGCTTAAATGTGTCGTTTTACTTAACCTTTATTTTTCAGAGCAATCATGTTAACTGTTTATACTAATATAATTACAATTACTGTGCAGTTAATGATCAAGCTGCTCTACCTTCCAAAGCTTGATACCATTGTATTTTCTAAGAAAGCTATTTTTTATACTCATTTTCTATTTAACCACCAAAAATCGAAATTTTACTGTAACATCATTGCCCAATGTTTGATGCTTGAAAGGAGGGTATATTGGAGGATACATGATACACAGTAGAGATTAATGTGTCTGCAGGTGCAATGGATGTCTATTTTGGCTATGTGCACATAAGAGTTTTAAATTTTGAAGGAAGCAAATTAATAATGTGGGCGGCTCGATGGCATAGTAAGTTAGCCTTTCAGTGCAGGAGATGCAGGTTGGAATCCAGATCAGGAAGGAGTTTCATGTTCTCCCTGTACCTGCATGGGTTTTTTTCTAAAAAAAAATCCCCAGTCCAAAAACATGGATTTAAGGTCAACGGGCTGCTCTAAACTGCCCCTTTTCATATTGCCCAAAGATGGATTGGCACCCTGTCCTGGTTGTATCTGCCCAGCGCCCAAAGCATTTCCTCCTTGATGGGTATGAGGTAAAACTCCCCATTTGACCCTAGTCCTGGAAGGGTAGCTAATGGGATGAGAAATAATTTTAGAAAAAGATGCTGCAGTTTTTTACATTATCTGCATGGGGTTGAAGCAGACATACTAAGAGCATTAAAGAAAGAAAAGATTTAAGTGACCAATGGCAAAAGGGTTGACTGAATGTTATCAGAAATACAGAAATGGGATATGGGTGCAGAAAAGGAAGAAATAGAAATCTTAATAAAGAAGTCTTACTAAAACTTGAGACACGTGTCCCAGGAGAAATTCCAAGTTCAAGATGTAAATCCATTTAATTATATGATGATAAAAAAATAGCTATTTACACACAGCAATTAAGACACAGGCCAAGTATAGTCTGTGAAATTTGGTGGTTATAGTTGTGATGCACGCGAGGAAAGCAGCATTGAATAACAAAAAGCCAGGAAGATACTTTAAAGCCAAGAAAAAAATGTTGGCTTTTAATTATATAAGATATGATTGGGCATCTTAAAAAGAGAAAGAAAGAGAGGTCTTTAGAATAGAGGACTGCTAAATGACCCAGCATAGGACAGGACAAATATTTTATAAAGGTTATATAAACAGCAGCAGCAGTTTTCCACCTTGGCCTTATGCACTGGGAATTTTTTCAGGATCCCTAAATCTTTTCATGATTTTCTCCACTGTAGATGATGAAAGACCTAGATCCTTTACAATCAGCCATGGAGAAACATTGTCCTTGAAAAGACAACGTTTCTCACAATGTTTGGCACAAAGTAGTAAACCATTACTCATTCCTGCTTGCGACGATTGACCTTACCTGTTGCCAGTAAACTACTAATTGTGGAACCTTGCAGAACAGTGTTACTATAACTGACATGTATCAACCTTTTCATTAGTTTATATAATAATTAGCTTAAAAACTTTATTCGTTCTCACTTTGTTAAATAAAGGTGTGTGTGAATTAACAAACAGTTTTCAGTAATTATTGCACACAAAAAAATATGGAAACTGGGCACTGGGCAGATTCAGGACAAGGCACCAATCCATCATTAAGCACACGCTTGCTCACACAGATACATGCTATATAGGGGCAATTCAGATAGGGGCTATTTAGTGGAGCCAATTCATCTTCAATCTATATTTTTGGAGTGTGGGAGTAAATGAGAGAACCCTGGAGGAACTCACACAGACACAGGGAGAACACGGCAACTCTACTAGATTGGGATTCAAACCTGGATCTCCAGTGCTGAGAGGCGGACTTGCTAACTACTAAATTGCTGAAATATAGTGTAGATGATGATGGCTTATTTCAAACAACCTCAATAATAATAATAATAATAATAAAATAATACATAATAATAATAATAATAATAATAATAATAATAATAGAGATAATGATACAACCAACACTTGGGAGAAAACATTAGTTAGAGTTGAGTTGTCAATCAGGTTGTAAGGACTGTATATGAACAACACAGTTAAACATTAGCGACCAACACCTAATAAACCTGGTGCAGCTGAATCCACTATGATAAACTATTCACTTGTCATTCCCTGCTTTGAACGCAATAAAACAATAAGATTCAGCATCCTGTGACATGAACTTTAAAAGACAATTAGAAAATTATTGTCCATGTATAGCACATACATCAAAAACATACTGTATATCTACAAATAATCTATAGTTTGTGGGACAAAACAGTACGCTTGTGATTTTTTATTCTTAGTAGCCCCAGAAAATGCCACTATTTCACTATTTTAGAAGCAATGAGGTGGTGCACTGCAGTCAAAGCGGTAATGAAAGGTCACCTGTAAAATAAAAGCAATTCACAGAGGCATCACTTTCTTGATCTTTCTTCGTTTTAGGTTGTAATAAGTATGTTTTTAGGATGATGTTTACATCAAACATTGCAGGATAGGACAGGCAGGATATTGCATGTCAATCACAGACTGGACTCTTAGGCAGGATAAGATCTTTATCATGGTTTCGATTCAGCACCACTGGCAAAAAAAGTATATCACAGCATAAAGAAAGAGTATACATTCAGAAGATGTTGCAGCATGGAGGGGGTGTTATCTTTAGGAAGATGTTACAGGCTGACATTGTTGCTTGCTTCCAGACATGTTTTTTGTATAAAAAAATCATGTTATTTCATTTTCATAACTAAAATTAAATAGATTAAATAGCACTTATGTTGTAATAGTACTTATAATAGCCTTAAGAGCTGCAGAATATATCACAATATATGGGTAAATGTTATACAGACATAAAATAATCTGGAAATTATTTCCACAAAATCTTACCCAAGAGTTTTTCTGACATACTGTTGAAGCAAAGACGAGATGCAATCTAAATCTAAATGAAAAATGCACTTAATAATAATGAGCTAAAATTACTGCTAACATTTATGGACACTTAAAACATTTTCAAATGGAAGGTTTGCTGTAAAGAAAGGTTTTAACAACTTTATACAAAGTGCTACTTATTTCAAAAGCTTAAAGATTTCCCAGTCAAACAAATTTGAAAATGGTCAGTTAAGCTAAAAATTGCACAGATTCATGAACAACATAAGATATGTAACTTGGCTATTTACAGACATTCACCTTCCTGAAAAAAAAAAAGAGGATGAAGGAGCTAGAACCACCTCGGCCCAATTTACAAATACAGCAGCAGGCAAGTGATCGAGGAGGACTAGTAATCAGGACAGGCTGAATGCATTGGCCATGTTGCCATTAGAGAAAACACTAGTCACAGAAATGACTGACTTTAACAGGAATGTTATTGAGAAATTTGCAGGCCAGAAGGATAAATAAAGCTATTTTCGAAGATTTGTTTTTTGTTAGTTAAAAATTTTCTTGTTTGTTTGCACCCCCCTCAATTCTTTAGCGCCAGCCGCCACTGGTATAATGTATTTTCTGAGATTTTGCTTCAGAGATGAGCAACTTACCATTTATGTATTTTGGAGTGGCCAAAAACATGATGAAGATTATAATGCCAAAAGCATTTTTGGTCAGATAAAACCAAGACTGAATTCCAAGGGTGGGCGGCAAAGTGGCTTAGTGGTTAACATGTTCACCTCTCAGCACTGGGGATCCAGTTTCAAATCCCAATCTGGGTGGAGTTTTCTCCCCATGTCTGTGTAGGTTTCCTCCAGGTTGCCCGGTTTCCTCCCACAGTCCGAAAACATGGATTCAAGGTAAATTGAATGCTCATATTTGCCCCATGTAGTGTGTGTTTGAAAATGGTCAGGCAAGCTAAAAACTGAACAAATTCATGAACCACATAAGATATGTAACTTGGCAATTTACAGACATTTACTTTCTGTCTTTGTCATACTTTTTTTTAACCTGCTGGTGTGTTTGAGATGTAACCATCCTGTCCTGTGAGTGAGTGTACCCAGCAAAAGATTGGCGCCCTGTCCTAGGTGTGTCTGCCCATTGCCCAAAACGCTCTCCCCTGGATGGGCATAGGGAACACACTCTGATATCGCCCTATGACCCTAATATAGGATAAAGCAGGAGATAATAAATTAATTAATTAATTTCAAGGGGGTATGTTTTAGCAAAAATTTAACACAAAACACACCCCACATATGTTTTTTATGATGATACATAATATCTTCTTAACATTCTAGCATGTTTTGAAAAACAAATCAAACTGATAAAAGCTATACTGAATCATTATTCTACACAGTAGTTGCATTCAACATTTTGTTTCTTATGTCTACAAAGGACTTACTTTTATACCAATGGTTGTTCCTCTCCATGTCACAAATTCAGATATTGTAAAGCAGTACTTCATGTGAGCAGTCCACACACAAAAAAATTAATTATAACTTTTGTTTGTGGCTAAGAAGATTGTGATAGGAACACATTGGCAGAGGAATCTCCTGCTGTGTGGTATTTGTAATCACATGCTCATTGAGGTGAGGCACACCCCCTCTGAGGCCAACTATATAGACAATTATGCTGGACCAGCTGAGCCTTGGGCAGGTGCTGTGTTTGTTTTTCTAATGTGTTAATAAGAGCGATCCCAATGGAGCATGCTTGGCACTCCACTCTGCCAAAACTGCACATCATTTATTCATTTATTAGTATCCGCACTGTCAAGAATTTCAAACAGCAGCAATTCATCTGTCCTGCTGGACAATCATCCAACATGCAGAGTTCTTGTAACACTTTAACAAGCATTGATTTGTTGACCGTTTTGTCAGTATGATTTTTCTTACAAGCCAGTCAGATGTCAAAGTCAATGTCAAATAGTTATTTATTATACTTGCTGCCAGAAGATGCATAAAATTACAATTCACAAAGGTCAAAATGTTTATAACTATTTGTTACTTAGCACCAAATCCACAAATTATTTTTCTATGCAGCATAAGTTGCCACAAATAATTGGTAAAATAAATGTTTCTGTGAGTGGAAAATGTCTGGCCTCTTCAAATGTCTGGTGATATACAAGCTCTCAAAAGTGTAAACTGTGTAAAATATGTCCTTTCTCCTTTAACAGCAATGGCATCTCTAAAATCCTCTTAAGCATCCACAATCGAGTTCCCCATGATCCCCATGTGACATGACAAACAAACTGGAGTAGTGTGGCCTGACATTGCATCACTCATTTCTTTTTTTTAGTAATGAATATTTTGTACTCCATGATAAATTGCAATTCTTAACAGGTAATTTATTTAAAGCACTATTTGTTTAAATTTAGAAAAGTACCTGACTGGCCTGACCTTGGACAGACGTAACACTAGAAGCCATTGGAATGCTGGCAGCAATCCAAAATTTGACACTTTTAAAAAATGTATTATAAAATGGGTAGTTCAAATCCTTAAATCGTACTGGTTGAGATGTTTGTTCAATCATGAGATTTTTGATAATATCGCACACCTTTGACCACTTCACATTAATTTCAATGTGTGATTATTTTAAAATGACTTTTATTGAAATTACTGATTAATATAAACGAGCTGATTCCTGATAAGCACTGAGCCAGAATTAATTAACTTGAAATTAAGACTCTACTATCCACATGCTCTGAATTAGGCATTTCTGAAATTGTGCTTCCAATCATATATTAAAGGGGAGTCCTACAAGGTGTTATAAGATTAGAATACATCATCTCCCTATAACAATTATGTCCCAGAGGATTAGTGTTTTATCCGCTTTATCCTATATAAAAAAAATATTTAAAAAAATATTGGGTTGTGGTGGGGTTCCTCATGCCCATCCATGGAATAACATTTCAGGCCCTGGGCAGATTCACCCAGGACAGGGCGCCCATCTATCGCTGGGCACACACTCACTCACACAGACACGCACGCATACACACTCTATATGGGGCAATTTGAAGAAATCAATTGACTTGATCCATGTTTTTTGGACTGTGGGAGGAAACCAGAGAACCCGGTGGAAACCCACGCAGACACGGGGAGAACATGGAAACTCCACCCAGATGGGGATTCGAACCGGGAATCCCTAGTGCTGAGAGGCAAACATGCTAACCACTAAGCCACTGTGCCGCCTATAAAATATATATATATATATATATATATATATATATATATATATATATATATATATATATATATATATATATATATATATATATATATATATATATATATATATATATATATATACAATTACAAAGGAAATTTTTTACCTAAACTACTACTATAGACAATCAATATGGCAGCAAACTGAAATGAGATACATGCCTAATGTATATTCTAAGCGAAATGTATATCCTAAGCGAATGAAAACAAAACAATTCACAATTACAGATGTCTATAGTCAGTATTAATAGGGCAAGATCTAACTTTAAGAAAAGAGTATGTATTTAATAACTTTAAACAGATCTTCTGCACATTTTGCACATATCTTGCATCATTCTTTCAGTACCCCTACCTAAAATATTACCATGTACAGGACAGTTGCCTATCATTTGCACACTAAGTCATGTGCTTGGACAGTGGCAGAACTATTGTGTAAGTAGAAAATTGTGTACAAACAGTCATCTGTGTGGTAATGCCAAAACTGGTCAAAAAGACAAAGGTTTGCATGTTATTGTCACAGGCAGAGCTGTGGTGACCTGTGTGGCCTCTCTTTAACTAATTGTCACACAGGTCCACCTGGAATGAAACGCGCTAACGCGCTAACGCGCAGAAGGGAGCCAGGCACGCAGGTGGTACGAATAAGGAATATTTATTTAAGGTGCTCAAAACACCAAACACACAGGTACGAAGGACAGTGTAACATAAAACGAAGACGCGCACGGAAGACATGAAACCCCGGAACTAAATACCTTGACATATCTCACCACGTGCACAAAACCACCCAATGAACCCGCGAAGCTAATTAACTAAAATACCTACACGAGACAGCTACTTAACCAAACACAGGAACACAAACACAGAACCCAAAAACAAACAAACGCAGAGAAACGGGTGCCCTAGGTTACACTAATGCCCAGATGAATATGTAATTTTTTACATATGCACTACAGTTTTAGTAGTATCCGGTCAAAATTAAGTGAACCTGCATTTTTCAGTCTTTTAGTTTTATAGAATTATTTTTGTTTGCAAAGTGTCTAAAGAAGAGAATTATTAATAGCGGAGTTATAACTTCCACAGACAGCAGTCACAGCCTGTTGAGAACTGGGAAATGTGTTCAACCGTCATTTTGTTTTTTTCAATGAAATGTGTTGCAGGTTTTAAAACCAAAAAATAGCATGATATTTACAATATACAAGAAACTTGATTTGTCAGAATCATAATTTCTTTGTGTTCAAATGAAAATGATTTTGGTTTTTGCTGGCACATTTTTAACTTGACACTAAAGAACAGTAAATGCATGCAGATGGCAAAAAATAATGTACTCTAAGCATAGCTTTAAGCCAAGACAAGAATATCAAAGCTTGCCATGGCACATGGTGTTATACAATAAGGACCGGACACAGAGTTTGTCAAGCGCAGGAATGGGCTTTGCTTACAGAATTAAATAAATACAATATGGTTGGCTGATGTTGCTGGCATCACGCCATATTCCTGTCACTGCTGCAATTTTCCCCCGTACTGTATGTTTAGCCCCGGCTTATCAAGGCTGCACAGCGATCAATAGTAGATGCACCAGCAGGTGTGTTAATTGCCCCTAATTAAGTCCCCTACCCTCCTTAACTGTCGTTCCTGCTATACACCCTATAATTAATAGGGCACATCCCACATTAGTCAAGAGAGTGCTCTGGATTGCTGGCTTTTCACTGGCACACAGTCATGGAATACTACTCATCATTTTTTCCAGAATCCCATGATCTGCACCCATCCATCCATGAAATATTTAATGCAGATTGGTGCTTGATCATTAGTATTTTGCTTCCACAATTTTACTCTTGCCATGTGTAAACATGTTTATTAATCATACTACTTTTAAAAACATTTTGTATAATTTTTTTAGGATTGCCGCATTCAGCATTTCAAATGTAAAGTTTTCCTTATTTTTATTCAGAACATTCAAGTCTAAAGCTTTTCTGAGCAGTCATTACGCAGCTACAGAAAAGAAAGCAAATCACTTTCTAACAACACTGTTTATTTATTTTCTAAAGAGTATGGTTTTAAAATATTTATATTTTCAGCTAGAGCGCTAAGTTTATAATTAGTATTTATAATTTCACAAAATATATGGGGAAAATATCATTAAAAATGCAGTAGTCACACAGATGACACATTAAAATAAACTCTCACAACTGTACTCAAGGTTTGCAAAAAACAGGGCAAAAACTGTTAAGAAGTTAATATTACAACAATCTTTTAATAAATGACATACTTTATGCAAATAATAGCACATCTTAAACTTATATTTGATTATATTAATGTCAGTGAACAGGACATTAAAAATCTTTCAATTAGAAGCTCTTAAAATCATGTAAATATAATTTCAGATAATAAAAAAAACATGGCAAATTACACAATATCATTATACTTTAACAAAAATGAACATTTTCTATATGACCATCAATCACTCACTCACACACAGTTTTGTGTCTAGCATGAATGAACAAAAATTCCACTTACAAAATAATGGAAACCTGTAGTTGGTGGACTCTACAACTTAAGTGTGTTTTTAGTCAGATGACAAAATGTCGTTCTAATATTTTGTTTGTTTTATATATATATATATATACATATATACATACATATTTATATATACATATATATATACATATATATATATATATATACATACATATATATATATATATATATATATATACATACATATATACACACACACATACATACACGTTATATTATTTTAATTAATTTCAGAGCAGCACAAAAATGGAAGAATGTATGAAAAAAATGTGGCCAGACTGGTCAAGAACTCATCTGAGGTCCTGGAGTACTCTGAATAGATTGCATACCTTCATACCTGAATGAATGTTTCTGCTTATGTTTAAAAAAGCATCTTGCCATTACTGAAATGCTATGAATTTAACATTTGACAAATTTGAACAGAAAATTATTTAATTACGGAAGAGCTCATTCCTTACAGGCATCTTGCACCTGAAACCAGCCATTTTGTTTTATTTAGTGAGTCATCACATTATGAAAATGTCTTTTAGCCAGATCAATAGAAACACATTAACAAAACAGCCGAAATAAATCAGGACAGCAGTGAGAGAAACAACATATACAGAGGACCAAAATCAATAGGACAGATCAATGTACCCCTCCTCCTCTGCTATAATATTGTTGTCTGTCATTAGTTGACCATTATTTAAATGTTTGTCCAAGTCGGATCATCCCCTAGTCCTTTAGCAGCTGCACAATTTCAGTTTTACAGTCCTGTAGAGCCAAGTCTAAAGCCGTGTGTCCACTGGAGTTAACTATTCCCTTTTTTGCATTGTTCATCAACAGAGCCTTGATGATTGGGGTGCTGCAGGACTGCACAGCCAGGTGCAGTGATGTATCCTTGCTGTTGTTTTGTGCATTTACATCGGCCTTTTTAGCAATAAGGTTTAGCACATTGACAAAACTACCTTTGTGGCAAGCCAGATGCAAGGGAGTCCAGCCTCCATCTTCAGCTACATCTGGATTAGCATTGGCACACATAAGCGCAGAAACAACCTCATCATGTTGGTGGTGGCACGCCAAGTGGAGAGCTGTCCACCCCCCCTGGCCTGGTGCATCTACCAGACCTCCATGTTCCTCTAGCACTAGCAATGATTCTAAGTTTCCCTTCAATGATGCCAAGTGCATTGGTGTCCAGTTTTGTAATGTCCTCACATTAGCATCCTCACCATTGGTTAGTAAAAGTCGGCAGATGCCTGAACAACCCCGTAGTGCTGCAAAATGCAGAGCACTGTAGTTATTTTTAGCTTTACATGTCACTTCTGCGCTACTATTGACCAGCAACCTAGCTACCCTGAAGTGGCCTTCCTGAGCTGCCAAGTGCAGTGCAGTAGCCTGGGAACTATCTGCCTTGTTGGGATCAGCACCTTTCGCCAGCAGGAGCTTGGCTATGCTCAAGTGGCCATACATACATGCTGTGTGAAGTGCTGTTCTATTGAATTTGTACTCTTGTTCATCCACATAGTTTAAACGGGGCAGAAGAAGACGCAAAACATTTTCATGGCTATTTTGAGAGGCAAGGTGTAGAGGAGTCCATCCATCCTTGTCCTTCACCTCAACTGCTGCTTTGGCATCCAAAAGCAAGCGAACACCACGGTCATCTCCAGCCTGTGAGGCAAAATGGAGTGGTGTCCACTGGTCTTGGTCAGGGATGTTGACATCAGCACCATATTCCACCAGCAAGCCACAGACATCATGGAACTTCTTAAGCAATGCAACAGTAAGTGGGGTGTAACCACCGGCACTCTGGCAGTTCACTGATCCCCCCAGCATTAAAACTTGTCTGACACTTTCAGTGTCGCCACTTGCAGCTGCATAGTGAAGCAATGAGTTGCCGTCTTTAAAAGTCAATGAAACATGCTCCTTTCTCAAGACATTCTTAAAAGTTTCAAAATCCTTGCATTTTAAGTATGATCGAATGGAATTATCTGTTAAGAAAACAAATAGATAAATAAAGACTCACTTCCTTTGATTCTGATCATTTGAATCATTGATAATGATAATGTTGATAATAAACAAATACTGGTAATTAGTGGTATGATATAAATAAACCAACCTGAATTTTCATCTGGTGTATCTATAGAGTTCTGAAAAAGTAAATGAGCAAAGTCATTTATTTTCTACTGCGTTTTGATTTATTATTTTAATTTTCCAAAAAGTTGTTTAGAAAGCGATAAAACATATAAACATATAAAAGACATGTGATCAAAAAGAATTTTTTCCAAATATGTTTAATGGCTTGATTCTGATTGTTAACTAAGAGACAGAGGCAATTGGACTCAATAGTTAACTTCAGTGAATAAAGGCCAGGGACCGAAGATTCTGTTGAGTGTTAAGAACTTGTCATGTAACCATGATGAATATAGCTACATGAAGTTGAAAGTACTTTGAAAAACCATTGTCACTTAACACAGTACACTGCTGTGTCACAATCCTGAATCTGAATTATGTGAAGATGTTTTCGGGGCCCAAAGTCATTTGGTATGGACTAAAAGACGTCAAACAAGCCCACACATACATAATTGCCATTGCTTAAATGCTTAAAAGTTTAAGCTTAAAGGTATACCTTTATAAGAGTAATGTGACCCAGTTGTAAATATGCCACTGTTTATGTCAGTTTGGATGAAAGTGTCTGCTTAATGTATAAATGTGAATGTAATATAAAAGTCACTTTTCATGTATTGCAGGCATCCATTTCTATTTTTGTTGCTAAAAAACAAATATCATATTTAAGCATTTTTAAAAAGTCTATCAACTCTTCTGGAAATATGATTTGGGCGATATACAAGTCCTCTAACATGCTTAACTGCTACATGTGTGTTAGAACATTACTTACTGCTCTCAAGGCAGCCAGGACTGGTTCAGCTCTTTTCAACCTCTTCTTTGTCTCCTTGCCAGGAATCAGGTCAGGGATTTTCAAAACATCACTTAGAGCTTCAGTCATCCATACTATCTCTGAAAAGAAATACACATTCCTCTGTTGGGTGGCGCTAATGAAACAATACAGTATATTGTCCAAGACTTAAACAGTCATGCATTCTGCTAAGTAGATAGAAATAGTTTTAGAGTAAAACCTGTATGTTTACTTAAAATAGTGTATGCATACATGTGTCAGTATTTCAAAACAACATATTTATATATACTATGACATTTAAAAATATTATGTTTTATATTTTATTATATGTGAGTTACCAATTCAGTTAACATCATCTATGCACAATTATAGTCAAAAGGACCATCGCTGCATCCCACTGTATTATTTTGCAATTTCTACACTAGGAATTCAACCTCCTGTGTTTCTATAGGAGGGATTGCAAGCCCAGCCAGAAAATAAAACTTTTTATTGACCACTAAGCGACCTGAGAGCCTGTTGTTTTTACAGTGCTTTACTGCACTGTTTTTACAGTGCTTTTTAGTTGCAATAAAGCATAATTAATAACCAAGACTGAAGCTACAACCAAAAGGTTTTTGGTCCTCCCAGAACAATATTTGCTCTTTAGGGTTTTGTGGGCGCAGTGGCTCAGTGGTTAGGGTGTTGGACTATCAATTAGAAGGTTGTGGGTTCAAATCCCAGGTCCACTGAAGTTACTAATGTGGGTCCTTGAGCAAGACCCTTTGGATAAAAGCGTCTGCTAAATGATCAAATGTCTCATAACACATTCATAAAATAAATAAAATTTCAGAAAAGGGAATTTTCTTTCACTTAATCTCATCTCATTATCTTTCACTTAATCCTATACTAGGGATTAGGGTCATGTCCCATCCAGGGGGAATGTTTTGGGCACTGGGCAGACCCATTTGGCAACAACCCATTGTTGGATGGACACACACACACACAAACACACACACAATATATAGGGGGAATTTAGATAGGGGCAATTTAGAGCAACTAATTCACCTTGGATCCTGGTTTGTGGGAGGAAACTGAAGAACCCAGAGAAAACCCATGTCAACACAGGGAGAACATGGAAATACCCCTCAAATTAGGATTTGAACCTGAATCCCCAGGTTTTAACTAAAAGGTGTTTTTAATAAATATTGTTAACAGCCAATTAAAAACCATATATTACAGCTTTACATTTTATCATTGGATTTTATATGATAAAAACAACACGGTGTTGTATCTCATGATCTCATGACGGAAGTGCTAAGCAATCATATATTTTTGTATTGTAACTGTAACTACCTAAGCCTAAATACTAAATTTTAAACAAACAGATAATTACCAGAGAATGTTGGACGTTCAACCAAATCCTGGTGCCAGCACTTTTGCATGATGCCAATCATTTCCTCACACTCATGAGGCTTATCTTCGGGAATCATCTCAACGCTTGGCCTTTTACCTGATGAAACCTTGATCACAATTTCAGTCGTATTCATTCCTGCATCAAAATGTATAAGTAATGTAAATACATACTTTTAAAAACCATCATCTGTTATTTAACCATGCATACTTATTTCAAATTAAAAGAAGCATGTGAACATACCAGAGTATGGTCTTGTTTGTGTTAGAATCTCCCACATCACAATGGAGAAGCTGTTATTAAGAAACATATTTTAGAATGCAACTCAAGACAAGTTTAAATCTGAGTTACTGTTAAGATAATAATAATTTTTCATTTTGTATTAATTTAAGAATCTCACCTGTAAACATCAAATTTTGAGGTTGGAGGTTGAGGATTTTGGGTAAAAGACTCTGGGGGAATGTAAGTAATGTTTCCCCGAGCTGCCAATTGTTCAACAAACGTCATCTTGTTACTAGATGTCTCCCATTTAATTAGTCCAAAATCTGAAACCTTACAGAGAAAGTAAAATAACATTTATCTAAAATTGCTTGTGGTTTGGCGTTTATATGCATAAATTACTTAATTAAAAGTCCACATTTTTGTTTATTTTATTAAATTAACAGTATTAAAAAAACACATATAAAAAGCAAATAATAATAAACACAACAAAAACAAAAAATTATTCAATAGCACTTAAATTTCACAAGTTTTATTTATTAGGTAGAATGAACTAAATATAACATACAGTATAAGACAAAAATAATAAGCCTTAGGCTTATAATTATATTTTTAATGATTCAATAATAAATATGTCATTGGCAAGGGATATGAATATACAGGATTAACAGTTTGAAAATGAAAATAGATGTTTACAATCAATAAAATGACAATCACGTGTGAGTGGGCATTGCCTAATCTTTAAAACAATTCCACATTGTCACAAACAAAATATATTTTTGAGGACTTTAAAAGAGGAGTTGGACCAAATTTAAGACTTCCCCACGAATGGTTGACGAAGAAAAATCTTGACCAGAGCAAGACGTGTAGTAGTCTGTGAGGTCACAAAAGAAACCCTAAGTAATTTATAAGCAACTAAAGGTCTTTTTCAGATTGGCTACTGTAAATGTTAATATGTTTACCATCAGGGAACCTTAAAACAATAGTATAGCAGAGTTGCAGTGAGAAAGCTGTTCTGAAAAAATTCATGTATGTATATTCATTCTACTCTACATTTTAATAGCCCAACCTGTTTACTTGGGTTAGTTTTAAGACATTTTTATCCAAATATTCCATCATGATGTTTGGGGTCAGATAACAGTACTACACAAAATTTCATACAGCACTGCACTCCTAGAGCAATGAGTCTCAAGTGCCCACCTAGGCAATGTTGGGGATAATCAGGGTTTAAACCACTAAACAGCACAACATCCTAACCATTGAGCTACCCCACTTTTTTAATTTACAAAATTGGTGGACCTCTAATAAAGGATGTAAAACCCATCAATGTAGACATCAGGTTTACCTTAACATGAAGATGATCATCAAAGAGAATGTTGGAGAGCTTCAGGTTCAGATGAAGGAGAGGAGGCTTCATGCTGTGTAGGAAATTCAATCCCATTGTCACCTCATGGATCATTTGAAATTTTTTTGGCCACATCAAAACATGGGTAGTAAGCAGACTGTCCAGGGATCCTTTGTTCATATACTCCATCACAGCAGCAGGTGGGTTTTGGCATAGTCCATAAACAGATATCAAGTATTTAAATTTCAACTTTCCTAGTTTGGAAACCTGCAACATATTTCTTTAAAAAATGACACACAAATTATTTTATTTTATTTCTAAGCACAATGTAGATACGGCCAAATTAATGTAAACACATATATACACTCACCGACAACTTTATTAGTCACACCACCATGTTTCATTACTTATTGTCCGTTACATCAGCTCTACTGAGCATATAGATAGACATAGTAGTTCTACAATTACAGACTGTAGTGCATCTGTACCGCTACATACTTTGTTAGTCCTCTTTACTCTGTTCCCTGATGGTCAGGGATCCCACAGTGCCCGTATTATTAGGGTTATTATTATGATTCTCAGTACTGCAGTGATGCTGATGTTGCAGTGGTAGTGCTGGTTCAGACACAGCGGGTTTTGAACCCTGTATCACTCACTGTACACTGTAATAGACACATCCACCTCATTGCTCCACCTTTTAGATGTAACATTAGAGACAGTAGTCACCTATTGCTGCACAGTTTGTGTTAGTCATCCTAATCCTTCATCAGTGATCAAAGGATGATGCATACAGGATGTTTCTCAGTCCAGAAGTGCACAACAAACTAACACACCACCACGTTAGTATCACTACAGTACGGAGAATTATGATAGTGTACTTAATAAAGCGGCAGCTAGGTGTACAATGGATGTAATTTATGTTCAGATATGTAGCCTTCAGAATTCTATTCTAGATTGTAATGAATTAATTGATCAACTGCAATGTACTTTTTATTGTTATTTTACATGAAGAAGAATTTAAGATTGATTACTAAACAGGCAGCCATATGAGCTTGGGGGGGGACTTAAAAAAAATATGTCACTTAATACAGTACACCACTGCCTCAGTACGCCACAGCAACCGGAATTTATATATTAGATGACCCAAAGTCATCTGATAGAGACAGAGAATTGGAGATGTTTCACATTCAAGCTTGCATACGATTAAATTCCATGTGCCAGAGATGAAAAGATAATTAAAGCTGAAACCAACAAAAAGTGTAGTTTAGTATCTGAAATGGCACCGGAGCGAACCAGAACCCATGGGTCATTTGCAGAGACACTAGTTAGATAGTACAAGATTGTTGGGATGCACCTCTTAATCAGTCAATTCGGATGTCCCATTCTGATTTTTTTTAATTATTATTTACACAGTATAGCATACCAACTGATTCATATAAAAATGTTTGTGAAAGGGATCTATTTAGCCTACTAGTAATCGAACCAGGGACATTCAGGTCGCAAGGCTGGTTCCTTACCCACAAGCCTACGACGGTCTCGAGGTACCTAAATGTAACATTTTCTTTAGCCTGCATTCCTCCCTGCACTCTTGATGCTGCCTGGCCACTCAAGGAGGACGAGTCCATCACTAAGCCTTGGTCCTCCCAAGGTTTCTTCCTTAAAAAACTCCTTAATAGGGAGTATTTTCCTTTCCTCTGTCACTTCAGCGTGATCTTTGAGGTTTTAGGCTTGTAGTACTGTAAAGCTGCTTTGTGACAATGTATTATTGTAAAAAGCACTCTATAAATAAATGAACTTTAACTTAAGTTATTGTGATCTACACCTTACATTTTGTTAATTATATTTTACAAACTAAGTGGCACGGTGGCTTTGTGGTTAGCACGTTCACCTCTCAACGCTGGGGATTCCCGGTTCGAATCCCAATCTGGGTGGAGTTTCCATGTTCTCCCCGTGTCTGCGTGGGTTTCCTCCGGGTTCTTCGGGTTTCCTCCCACAGTTCAAAAACAGGGATCAAGGACAATTGAATTCGCCAAGCCAAATTGCCCCATATATGTGTGTGAGTGTGTGCCCAGCAATAGATTGGCACCCAAAACATTCTCCCATGGGGATATGCATGGGGAACCCACCTGCGACCCTAGTAGAGGATAAAGCAGAAGATAATGGATGGATGGATTTTACAAACTAAATATTTTAACAATATGTACAAGACAAAAAAATCTTTTTAGTCATATATTGTTTATCCACATTACTTTTCCGTGAGATACATATCCATTTCAAACTTTTATGCAAGTTCCACTGTTTGCAAATTAAAGTTCCAGCCTAAAATTTAAAAACAAAAAATACCTGCTCCTTTAAAGGCAGATTACTTAAGTGACAGACAAGACATCTGTACCTGTAATCACTGGAGGTAGAGAAAGTCTTCATTGCACACCTTTCCCGCCACATCTTCATCTTCACTTTGTAGACCCGGCTAAAACCAGAGTCAGATATTTTATCCCAGTCTACTTCAAAGTCCTCTTTTTTAAAGAAGGTTACCCCCTCCAGGCTGTCATTACTGAAACTGTTGGGATTCAAGTTAGATAGTTCTGACATCTTGCCACTTTTACAACGTCAAATCCCAGTGTTCGTACCGTATTCTTTCACATCAACCAGTTTCTCAAAACGAAACTAGACAGGGAGGAGCTTAAAGTAAAACACAAAAATGTTACTCAGCAAGTTTTTTGTCTTTTGCTTGCTCTTAGTCAGTTATACAGGTGTGGCTTAGGAATTATGTGTGCTTGGCCATCTTACAATCAAACATTTTTACAAGTATATATTTGTAAGTATTTAATTGCTGTTTATTTCAATTATAGTTTACAAAATCATTTGTTACATATCAAGGTGCTCAAGGAGCATTGTGGAAATGCATTGTGGAAAAAAAGGTATTACATTTTTATAATTTACTAACCTATTGACCTGATGATCTCATCTCATTGTAGGATCTTCCATTTCAATTTTTAACTAGGGTTGTGGGGCTTCCACATGCCCATCCAGTAGAGAACGTTTTGGGCGCTGGACATGCAAAACTGGGCACACACTCACTCACACAGACACAAACATGATATAGAGGGGCAATTTTGAGCAGTCAATTCAGCTTGAATCCATGTTTTTGGACTGTGGAAGAAAACTAAAGAGCTAAAAGAAAACCCATGCAGACACAGGATAAACATTGAAACTCCACCCAGATCAGTATTTAAACCTGGATACCCAGCGCTGAGAGGCAGACGTGCTAACCACTATGCCATCATGCTACCCACCAGTGATGATAAATTGGTAAAATAGTAAACTGTGAACGTCAGTTTTTATGTTAGAATGTCAGTTACATGCTCTTGGAAAGTGTTGGGTTAAAATGTGGCTCTTTTTAATGTACTTTTTTTTATTTATCGTAATGATTTGTAGATTCCAAGCTATATTTTCAGTAATCTTTCTTCATTCAAATGCAGTAGTGGGAAAGAAAAAAACACTTCCTGTAGCAATGGTATGCGGTAAAAAAACAATGATACCAGCATGTGTGTGATCATATCTGAGTGTGTCAATAGGTATGTAGAACTTGCAGATGTCTGTATTATGGGAAGGAAGAGGAAAGTATATGCATTCTGCATGCTCTTAAATACTGGATATATGAAACTAGTGCAGTGTGCGTGTGTGTGTTGTATATATAAATATATAACTATATATACACTCTCTCTCTCTCTCTCTCAATCTCTCTCTCTCTCTGCACTTTATTTCTGCAGCTGAAAAATTTGTGTCCATAAAATTGTTCAATATTGGGACAAACCTGAAAAGACATGTTTTACCTTAATTTCACGTCCTCAGCAGTTACAACTCAACTCGATGTTGTAGAGAATAATTCCAAAGCTGAATCCTACAACAAACACTTTCTAAACGCTGCTGTGATTACAGGCCATTACAGTCTCACAAAGCCAGAGACGTTATTGTCACAAAAATATGCTGCACTTAGCATATTTCATACATTTGGTTCACCTCTGTGACCAAACCATAACACAATAGAGAATAGGACAGTGAAAATGGGGAAAAAGCGAAAATGATTCAAAAAGTCCACAGTAGATAACCAGGCAAAGGCAAATGTCCAGAGGAATGAAAAACCTGCATTGAATAAAACTTGTTCTTCTTCTGCAACATAAATTATTTTACCAATGTAAAGTTTCATTAAGCATTAGAAGTCTAGACTCTATAAAGCTATTGACTCTATAAAGCTATTGGTAAAGTATTTTGTTAAAAATCTTACAAAAGCAATTAAATTCAAATACCATCCAGTGACAGAACAGATACATTTTGTGACTTAGTAAAAAGTGAACTTTCTCAAACCAAATCATATTAAATTGCAAAAAGGCTAAAAACATTTCATTACTCTACTAAATAAGGGGGGGGGGAGTCTGTGTATTCCCTATACAAATCCCCACCATTGCTTCAATTCCCACGACGACATTTGACATACTTACTCTTCAGGACCCTACAGAGACTCATATACTATTTACAGCCACCAAGAAGCGAATCAAGATGTCTCACCACGGCTATGTGGTTCGAGCAGCAACACCAGTGATTGGTGGCCAAGAGTAGTTAGTGCTATTATGCGCAGGGGAAACTTATATTTGGGTGATGTGTAAGTTCACCTGAGTGACCAATTTCACTTAAAATAATGTTTATATCCGTTGCAGGAAACATTACATTATTACATTATGACAGTATTCATTATTATATAATTATAAATCAATGAAATTATATTTTTTATGTAATTTTTGTAGTTTTATATCATGCCCTGTGTGTTGTGATACTGAAATTGATATAAAACAAAATAATAAATTAAAATTCCATTAATTGCCAGGACAGATATATTGTGACAGATATATCTTACACAACTTATAATTGCAAATTAAGAAGTAAACAATTTTTTATAGTATTTTTCTTTTTTTTTGACACATCTATAATAACATAATTTTTTTGCATTGCAGGATGAGGTAATTGCACAGAGCCAACATTCTTCGCAGTGTTTTTCAGGAACTGTTTACATGTGATTGATCCCAATAGCCTAATTTGCCAGGCAACTGTTGTATAGTCTGAATATAGTATGTTTTTTAAAACATTTTTCCCCACAGCATCTGGTGGGAGAACGAGGTCAGAGTGATGGCATGAATGTTCTATATTGATGCCAGTCTGTCAGACTTTAGTCATTGGAGGAGTTGATGGACTCATAATCACTGGTTTTATGGCTGAAATGTGCATCCTGTGCCTATGCAGACATTTAGTGTCATTGGGGATTTTATTCACTGCTTTATAAAAAGCTTTTCCATAGGGGATGGGTTTTGTGTGTTTTTATGTTTTTATATGATGGAAACAGACAATTTGTTGTGAATACTATGACTGTGTGAAGCACGCTTACCTAATTAATGGTTTCGAGTTTCAGAAGTTAATAATGAAGTAGACTAAACATTCTAAAAAACAGCTGTTGAAACAGATGTGTTAATTTGGCTTTCAGTAGTTTATCCAAAATCCTTGGCTTGACTTTAAGCAGTACTTTCTTTGCCTGATCCTGATGATGGTAAAGTCAATGGTGTTGAAGTTTTTGTTAGGGCCTGAATTAGGAGCTAAATTGTAAGTGACAGCATGTCCTTTCACGACTGGTGTATTTGCATATATTCAGTTTGTCTAATAGGGATTGTCGAAACTTTGGTCACGTAATAAATATTAGCAACTGTAATTCTAATGCTTGTAAATAACGGTGAACATCTTATTAGTAAGCTTCAAATTTGGTCTAGGGTATGACAAATGGTTGGAATAACTTAACGCATCATAATTAAAATCATTTTAGATTTCTGTTGAATTGTATTTTGTATGTATTCTTCTCTTAAATAGATGTATTACATGTATCTTGTTAAAGTCTCCAATTACTGTCACATTGCTGCTTAGAATGTGAATTTCACCATGGTGGGTCTAATAAAGGCATATCTTATGTTATCTTGTTAATTTTACACATTTTCTTCCATGATCTTTGATAGTTCAGTTTCTTTTCTTTTTTTTTTGCATCACTAAGCTTTGAGCAGCCTTATTTTAGGCTCTAGTTGGGCAGTTTCTATTCTCCTGCTAGGCTCATTTGGAATGTATCTACAGCATTGGCAAATCCCTCAGTGTGGACCTGAACCCTGGTCACAAGCTTTGCTCAATGAATTACAATTCAGCTGCCCTTTTAGACATAGGTCTGTTTTCATCATTGAAAATTGACTCTGTGGCCTTCTTAGGGTCAGGAGTTACCAGTACATTTCTCCATTTTTATTTGTGCTTTCATCTCTGTCTACTGAGTATAGAATTAAGCGGTGGCTGATACCTCAGGGATGCTATTTGTGGGCACAAAGGTAATACACAATTTGATTTATGCTATATGTAGTAGGGTGAGAAGAAGCAAACCTATGTTTTATCACCCAGATGAGCAATTAGGCTACAATTTATCAAACATTTGTATTAAGCCTGAGCTAAGTAATAATTAAAATGTCCCTCATCATCAAAGCTTAATAATCATTTTACTGCATATAGAAATGCTATTTAAACTCAATTTCCTCCTAAAGTAAGTAAAACAGATATTAATCATATCACTTACTCTTTGTTAATTACTTCTTAAGCAATTGCATTTGTAAAAGCTTAATGGAGAAGCTTCAATTCAATATGGAGCATGGAACACATTTGTCTCCAGAGAAGTAATTATAGCCAGTCAGACAGGACACATTCTCAGAGGAGATATTTTTATAATCTTTTCTATAGAAGAAGAATTTGAAAGCTATACTTTCAGGATATAAAGGTTTGTACTTATGCCTCTGTACAATCATTGATAGATGATTTATATAACTGCTATTATGAAAATTATCACTGTGCCTGATTTTCCATCAATACCATTTAAAAATAATATTGTATGCGAGTCATAGTCCTTATACTCTATATATACATTTGTAATAATTGGCCCTATTTTATCAATCCCCACAAAGAAGGTATTGAATTTCAAATGTGGTGGTCATGTTGTCATCTTCTTTCACGTAACTTTGCATTGCATATTTATTTGTACTTTATTCCCATAGGGCATGACTAAATGACTTTAACTCTTTTTTGACTGAGAAACAGATATAAGTATTTTTTCTCTATGCATTGAGTTTAATGCACACATACATTTAATACTTTAACATAAAATGTTTAACATGTACTGAGTAAACAAAAAAGAACACAGTTTAATATACGGCAAATAAATTATAAATATTTAATTTAAGACACATTCTTAACATCAAACAACTCAAATCATACTCAAAGTCAAAGTCAAATTAGTTGCATACTTGACAACAGCTAAAGTTTTCATGAATCAGGATGAAACTGTTAGACTTTAATCCAAGCCACAAAATAGTCATAATTTCTTCAGATTTAAAATATGAGGCATCTAAGCCACCATTTGATTTGATTCTGTATTTTGTCTTACTTTTGCATTAGGTTATTTTGCAGATACGTTTATCCAAAGCGACTTACAGGTAAGCTGTTATACAGCCATGTCCTGGTGTGATAAGTGTTAATAATAGTAACATTGGTGGATTCAGGATGTAAACCCAAATTAAATTTATGTTCTAAATTTAAAATTATATTTTGAAAAGCCTGCTCAGTCCACCTCAATTCTTGCTAGTGGAAAGTGTATGTATATGCAGGGTGAAAGGTGGGGGAATACCCCAGCCACCTTGCCATCATAAATATTTAAGTATTAAATAATATTTTTATTTTTTTTGCAAGTACTGCATTTTAAATATGTTTATTTTATTCTAGATTAAAAACATTCAGGTATTTTTATTTATATAGCTATTATGTGAATTATAGTGTTTCAGTACTTGGAGAGTAGAAGTAAGTAATTAATCCCAATAGATTAGCAAAGAAAAGATGTGCAAACTGAAGCATGAATTGTCTTTAGGCTGCATGTAATGTAGTGCAGCAAAGCCAGATTTGTGTAATTAAATAATTCTGCATAATAAACATAGTCCTTCTGAAGCAGCAATTTTTGTGACCTCACTTAAAGTCAGGAAAATTGTTCTGGCACCAAATAACAGCACAGCAAACTAATTTCTGTGAGGGTGTGTCTGCATGTGGTGTAGGTTTTATAAAATCAATTTCATACAGGAATGAAGAATCTCCAGACCATGAAGTTCTCTGAGTTTCACCATGTGCCTGAAAAAAGGACCAAAGCAGAAGGTCAAACCCACTGAAACAGATTTTCTATCATGTCAGCCATATAATAAAAAGTAAGCTCAAACTAATTGAACTTATGATGTGAAATAAAGTTGAGGACAAAGAATGCTGGTCTTTCAAAAAGTTGAGAAGAAACTATTGTTTCTTAAATTGTACTTTGCCATTTACACCATTTACAGTTCTTGCTATACAGCCCAGTACCCTAAACACTGAGCTACCAAGCCCCATTCACATATATTAATCTCATTATTTTTTAACCATCAGTTAGGCATGTTGGTATCTTGGTACAGCCCATATTCAAAACCTGATATCCTCTTTTATGCTGCTGTGTGTCTGTACTACCCCTACAATATTTGTGTGTAGTGTAGCTTGTGTACACATAGCATTAAGTTTTAAGGACTTGCACTACTGATGCACTAAACAGATGCTGAAAACCCAGGACCGACATCTTGTATATTCAAATGCATCGTTATCATAGCATGTATATTTCTATCTTAAGCATGTCAATTTTCAAAATACATATTGTAAATGTATCAAAACATTTTATACTTTTATAAAAAAAGAAAAAAAAAAACAGATTCCAATATTTTTACTGACCACCTTAATATCATTGTGTATATATTAACATATTTAGAATTTAATGGATGAAGAGAATATCAGACATCAAATATTCTCCTTATAGAATAATTTATAACAGTTAAGGCAATAATGATTATTCATTCATTATTATCCGCTTAATTCTTAAGTAGGGTCATGGTGGGGGTTCCCCATGCCAATACAGAGGAGAACTATTCAGGTGCCGATACACCCAGGACGGGACATCAATCTATCGCTGGGCATACACTCACTCACAGAGACACACAAACACACTTCATATGGGGCAATTTACAGCATTCAATTTACCTTGAATCCATGTTTTTGGACTGTGGGAGGAAACCAGAGAAAACTGAGGCGGACATGGGGAGAACATGGAAACTCCACCCAGATTGGGATTGGAACCTGGATCCCCAGTGCCGAGAGGCGAACGTGCTAATCACTAAGCCACTGGGCCATCTGCTATAATGATTATAGATTTTTTTTATTCCAGTAAAAGAGTCATAAGGACAACATCTTTTTTTTGTGTTCTTAATATCATGACTTATTTGTACGTAAAATAAGTGGGATGACAATCAATTTAAAATGGACATTAGGCATTAATAAAATCTATTTATCATCATCAGGTAAATAAGTTATTACAAACACATTGCTAGCCATGATTGCACACCTGAAACCTGTCACACTGTTCAATACGTATAGAAGAATGTACAGTGAGGGGAGTGTGTTAAATCAAAAATATTTATTTAGCAATAATTACCTGCAAATAATCTGTCACATTACATGGCTACTTAATAATAAAATCAATAATCTAACACACAATACTGATTTTATGATTTTTCTTATTTATCGTAATTGGTTTACATTCCCATCTGGATGCATGTCCATGTCAGTGGGCTATTTTATGAGCAGTGTGCCAGAAATTACAGATGAAGTAGTCGACAAGCTTTTTAATGAAAGATTTGATGATGATTCTTCTTGTTTTGTGATGTAAAGGTTATTTTGCGTGTCAGTTTATGTATTCATGCTCATTTAGCCTTCACTATAGATCATCTCATAGCACACTGGACTGGTTACATCACTGACCTATTGATTCTTCATAACAGAATGTCATTATCTTAAAAAAATCGAAACATTATTTTGTAATAGTGGAATATGTTGCGATGTTAAGAAAGAAAATAGCAATGAAATTTTAATTCAACTTTTGGGCAGATGTTTTATTTATAATGAAAATTATTGTTATTTAAAATGTGATGAATGTAATGAAACATTCCTTGTAGAATCAGCTTTAAAAGCATTATCTTGAAGTTATTGTTTTCTGTATTTCTGTAACTTGAAATTTCCCACACTTGTTTACAACGTTGCATTAGTTCACTGAGATTTGAGAGAAGTTACACAGTTTACCTAGATTAATTCAGGCTTAAAGTTGCTTTCAGACGATGTACGATTTTCAAATATCACACACACACACAAATATATATATATATATATATATATATATATATATATATATATATATATATATATATATATATATATCCACACCATTGCTTCATTTGTCATGACATCTGACATACTCTTTGAAAACCTTCAGAGGTTTTTATACTCTTTACAACCACCAACAAGTGACTCAAGTTGTCTCTTCATCTATTTTGACATTTACACCATTGGCAGAAAATGTCATCACAAACCTGGGCAAAGCCAAGCTTAGGAGGGTCTACAATATACCACCCTTTAAAGAATCTTTTTATTGGAACTAAAAAGCAACCCAGTAAATGTTTTCATTATATTGTTCATTTTACTATAACATTATTCATAGTGTTTATGTTGAAGTAGAATTTTAAAAACTTCAAAGAATTTAGAAATGAGAACACTGCAGAGTTCCATAAATTAACAACATTAAGAGAAGTGATCAAAATTTTTATGCTAGCTAAAAATCGAATGGGACAAACCTTTTAAAGTAGAGATAAGAATGTAGTTCAATTAAGGTAATTAAATTTTGTATTGAAACTAAGCCACAAAATGTCTGGCAGACTAACACATCACTGTGTTTGGCATACACATTCATATATATAAAAAAGAATGAGGTGATAAATACACAGGCTTTAATTCCGCTTTTTTTTTAGTGGAAAGAAAGAAACGTGTGCCATTGTGACATTTTGCTCCTCACAAGCCGGAGCCAAGAAGACGCTATCAAACTTTTAAAAAGATGAATTTCTTACACTTTAGTTGCTCGAATTATTAACATTTTATCAAATAAGAGACATTTTTTAGTTCCTGTTCATTTAACTTATTTAGCTTTCTTTTTTTTAATAACTATAGTTACATGATGAAATAGAATGAAAGGTTGAGACAGTTATAGCAAAAATATTATATATTTATAGTATTATTTAAAGTCGTGTCAAATAAAATCAACTGCAGCCATCAACAACATACTCAAACTGTGCATGTGCATGTGCCTGAGGCAGCTTTTAAAGTGCTTAAGGGCAAGCTGGTAAAATAAAGAAAGTTCGATAGCCAGAGATTACAAAGGGAGTACATTATTGCTCGTTCAAGAAAGAGATATTTGTAATTTTTTTAATTAAGCCCTTAATTTAGACTTTTTACAACTTTACCTTAAAACCTTTTAAACCCTTTCATTCCACCATGGTCAATTCTTTTGATTATCTTCCACTATTCCTAAACAAAAATAATTTGTTTATTTATTAAATGTTTTCAGCATGATCAGAATGGATTAAAGCATGTGATACTCTGTTAAATAATGGTTTTTTCTTAATAATTTATATTGAATTTAACATTGATGATTTTTATTTTATTGTTTCTACTAATACCTTTTATTGGTTAAATATACAGTAACATTATACGGACCTTATGGACACAGTATTCTTGCTCCATTGTTTATTTTCTCCACTTACCATATAGATGGACTTTGTAGTTTTACAAATTACAGACCGTTCTACATCTGTTCTCCTTTGTTAGTCCCCTGTTCTCTATTGGTCAGGACCATCACAGAACAGGTAGAATTTGGGTGGTGGATTGTTTGTCAGTTCTGCAGTGACTGACGTGGTGAGGGAGTTTTAGTGCAGCAATACTGTATATTTAGCAGTACATTTAAACACCTCAATGACACTGCAGGGATAGGAATAATGCACCAACCAAATAATACCTTGCCTGTGGTGCTACTATTGGGGTCCGGTCTATTAAAGAACCGAGTAAAGGAGACATAGACAGTATGTACTCTAGTCCACAAACAGATGGACTAGAGTCTGGAATTGCAGAACAACCAAGTCCATCTTTACAGTAAGTGGAACTGATAACATGTACAACAAGTGAAGCAAAAAGGAGGCGCGTCCAAACCTTTGGTTTTTACTGCATCTACTGTATTATCTTAAATCATATTTAGAAAAAAGCTATAATTAGAGAAACAGTTCAGCAAAACACACCAAACTAACCAGCATTGTGTAAGACACAGATTAGCACACATCCGGTAAAACATACTGCAATAGGAAACTGACCTGTGGTGAGGTTGTTGAGCATAAACCCTGAACCCTGAACCCTATTCCCTAGCGAGTAAAAAAAGCCAGATCCAGCAAGGTCTTTAAAAAGTCAAAGCTAAATATTTAACCACTACCTACTGGTGCCAGACTTTCTTATTAATAGATTTGAAAGCAACTGCTACAAAACATTCCTTTTCTTTTCACTACTGATTTTTTTTTAGTCTTAGACCCACTACGAGCATTTTAAACTACTTCTTGATAAATATCTAATGTTGCAACAGCATCTGATTTATTAAATGTCAGGTTAAACCACTGACCTGCAAAATATAACTTAATTCCATTCATACACTGCTAAATTATGTTTTATAAAATATTTATTTCACCTTCTCCCCACTGACGGCCTGAAGGGTAAAGTGGAAAATAAATTACACTCTTAAACATTCATTTAACAAATTCAGCTGTCTCGGTGAATTACTACAGTCTGCATTAATGTACAATGTAAAACAAAATAAGTAATGAATAAAACTAAGTTTAAATGTCCATGATTAGAATTTACTGCTTATTAAAAATAATTCATACCCACTTGGGAAAAATAGTGGGTGGTAACTGAATCTTAAAATGAGCACAACACATGGCTAATTGCTTTTTGCTAAAGAATGTAAAAAGTGTAGGTTAAAACAATATTCTGTAACCACTTTAACTTAAAGTCAGTAATGTGTGTGTGTTCAGTCAGCTATTCATTCAGAAATGTCTGACACATACAGTTTACAATGATTCAGCTCTATTGAGCTTCTAAATGAAGGTTTTTTCATATCTGTGTTCTCAAGTCTTTTCTCGATAATTGTTAATCAGGGGGTAATTAGCGTCTCCAATTTACCATTCAGAATGGCTTTGGGAGGGAACTGGAATATCCAAGAATAAACCCATTCTGGCACAGAGAGGACATGCAGACCAATGATAAGACCTTTGTTCACCCTGACCAAAACCTAGCACCTTCCTGCTGTAAAGCAGTAGTGCTAATCGCTGTACTACTCTGCCACCAAAGCCAAAGATAATGTTTTAGATGTTACGTGATTTCAGTTCCAATTGACATCACCCAAATAAAAGAAATATAATAAGAAATATCTTTAAATTCTCACAGTAGTTTCTCACAGCCAACAATGAGATCAAATAGAAAGACAAAAGAAGACTTTAGCATAGGTCTCCTGCTGCTCAAATTTTTGATCTCAGTAATCTCTCATGTTTTTTGTTGAGTTTCAGTAGAGACCTCAATAAAGTCTTACATTGTGCTCAGATTTGCCAAAATAAATATCCTTATTGAAGACAGCAGTTTCAAGGTCTTCAACCTTCAACTTAAATTCTGTTTTTATTTTAGATCTTATGGGGCATCTGTAAAAACTGCAATTTCCACACGGGGATTAATAAAGTATTCTGATTCTAATTCAATATTAACACAAAGACTACCAGCTGTTTGAGCTCTGATATTGTGACTTACTTCTTTACCTTTTTTAATGTTGTAGCTGAACATCTAACACATAAATTCACACCGTATTTATAAAAAAAATACTTTTGCTATGAATTCAACAACTATGTAAAAAATTCATAATTTAAAGGATGAAGAATGTCCAAGAACCTATAGAGTAAAAGATATAAAAACAGAGTTGTCACAGTTGTGAATGAAAGCAATAACATGTTTGTGAGTCTGCTCTAAGTGGAATTTAGTCAGTTCTGTTAAACAACCAGTTGTTTTCTAATCACTCTTACATTTGCATTACATTTGGTCAGTTTGCAGATGCTTTTATTCAAAGCGACTCACAAGTATTTCAACTTGGTTGGGGTCAGAACACAGGGTTGATACAGCATCCACGGAGCAGTGAGGGTTAAGGGTCTTGATCAAGAACCCAGATTGGTTACTTCAGTAGACCAGGGATTTGAACCTACAGACCTTCAGAGTTGTAGTCCAACACCCTAACCACTGAACTACCACACACAAATTTGCCTGATACTCTTAATGCCAATTCAATAAAAACATCTATTCAAAAAAATAAATAAATAAATATACGAATATATGTAAATATACAAATACATACATATACATATACATATAAATATATATATATATATATATATATATATATATATATATATATATATATATATATATATATATATATATATATATAAATTTAACAGAGCTAGCTAATTTTAAAATAAAAACTATGTTTGTAACTGTTTAAAGCGGGAGGTAAAAAAAAACAAATCCAAATATTTTCCTCCTGTCCAAACAGCTACTGTATTATTAATATCTGCATAGTTATGACTGAACTGTGAGCACATTCCTGATGAGAGCAGTGACTGAATTTGCTTATTAGGTTGCATCTCTTTGGCATTCCACTAATAATCCCCAATAACAAATGAATGCTAATGAAGACTCATGGCAGGTGTGCAGTGTTTGTGGCGGGTCATAAACACAAAGCTGTCAACATCGGTCGGCATTATCATCATGATAAGGGTGCAGACAATCGCTCGTACCTCGGCTCGGCTTTACACAGTTTCCCCAAAGCGATGGCGCAATTCTTCTGTACACATGGTCTCTCGGATTTGCCAGCAACGTGCTGCAGCAGGAGCTGCACGCAGTCAGTGCCCAGGAGACTGGCAGCGGCTCCTTGCTCCGCCAAACAGTGACCCAGACATAGGGCTGCGTTCCCGACAACCAACTCATCACTGCTGCCCAGAAGCTGCCTCATGGTCACCAGTCCTGAATGAACAAGTGGGTATGAACACATACAAACAAGCAAACAAAGTCATACTTATTTTGTTTTTTTGTAAGAAACTCTTCAAAAATCAAATCTCATTACTTTACTTCTTTTCACTTTATTTTTTAGGGCATTTTAAAATTAGGGTTGCATAGGGGTTTCAGAACCGGTCATAGTGTTCAGCAGGATATGTACAAGGCCTATGTACAAGGCCTCCACCAAAGGAAAACCACACAGACTTGAGAACTCTTTACAAACCCTAGCCACACTTTCTGAATCATACCCATCTGCAATAATTAAATTGTCATTTTCAAAGAATTCTGTTCTTCCTGTATGTTATGCACCGACTGCTAGGATTTCCAATTTACATGCTGACTGATTTTCAGCAAATATTTATTCATTCATTATCTTTCACTTAATCCTTTCACGGAGATGTTCCTCATGCCCATCCAGGGGAGAATGTTTTGGGTACTCAAACACTATACAGGAGCAATTTTAAGCATTTAACTTGAATCCAGGGCACGGTGGATAAGTGGTTAGCACGTTCGCCTCTCAGCGCTAGGGATTCCCGGTTCGAATCCCCATCTGGGTGGAGTTTCCATGTTCTCCCCGTGTCCGCATGGGTTTCCTCCGGGTTCTCTCCGGGTTCTCTCCGGTTTCCTCCCACAGTCCAAAAACATGGATCAAGTCAATTGAATTCTCCAAATTGCCCCATATAGAGTGTGTCTGTGTGAGTGTGTGCCCAGCGATGGATTGTCCTGGGTCTATCAGCCCAGCGCCTGTGACGTTCTCCCCTGTATGGGCATGGGGAACCCCACCGCGACCCTAATAGAGGATAAAGCGGGAGATAATGAATGAATGAACTTGAATCCATGTTTTTGGACTGTAGGAGAAAACCCATGCAACCACAGGGAGAACACAGGGATTTGAACCTGTATCCCCAGCACTGAGGCGTACGTAATAGCCACTACACCACCGTGCTGCCCTATTTTTATTAAACATGAGACAAGCTAATAAAACCTTACTCTACATGGAGCATACTCTAACAGAGTATGCTCAATGTTGGTATGATTGAATCCCATAATGATGTCAATGACACAGTTATGTCACACAGTCCACAAAGCATGCACTATTGAAAAAGTGCTTGATTGGTTTCTGATGGAGTCTGATGGATGGGTTAAACATGAGTACTTCATGTTTATGGAACTAATCGGAGTTGTGCTCCATTATTATGCTGAAAGGTGTCTGAACACGATAGCAAACAGAGTGCATAAAGGGATCAACATGACATCTCACTCACTCAGGCTGTGGCATTTATATTCAGGAATCAATGACTTTAAAAAGCATCATTGCCCCAGTGCGCTTTAATTATTTTGTTTATGCCAACGAAAACCACGGATGCCGTGTCCTGCGGACTAAAGAGGAGCGGGACTAACCAGCTTGTTATTAGTGGACAGTTCAAGTTTTCAAGGCTGCATCTCTGCTGGTATGGGGTTGTATTAGTGCCTGTGTCGTGGGCATCTTACACAATGTTGAACATGCCCTGTCCTAATTTTTTCTGCTGTAAACTACAGATTTCAAATAAATAATCACATGTATCCCTCAGCTTAAAAAGCTGATTTCTTTAAATAACAATAAAACTTAGATTTTAAAGTTGCAGATACAATCATATTTTGTAAAATAATATATATAAATCAATTAAATATTAATGACAAGAATCGTATATTTTACTAATTAATTCCTGTTTTATTCCCCATGCCCCTCATTCTACATATACAGGCCACACAATTTCCACAGTACTCATAGATATCAAAATGATAATCTGCTTACTTGGGATCAATAAAGCATATTTTTTTGCAACTTATTTTAGGTAATAAAAAATACCTGTCTTATAGGGTTCTATCTATAAAGTCTAAAATCTATAGTCTAAAGCTATGCAAGTTGGGTAAAAATAGGGTACTAAACATTCCATACTTATGAAGGTGTACCTGCGATGGACTGGCAATCTGTCCAGGGTGAAAAATCAACAAAACATGGAATTTTACCGGCTGCCCAGACGTTTTCATAAGACTGTACATAACAGTTTATGACACCCAGCCCTCCCCTCTCAGTACTCACTTTTGTCAAGGTTCACCAGCTCTTCACAGGCCTTTTGGCAGGAAGCAGTGCACACTGCCAAAGCTTTAATTGAGTATTGCAAGCTTGTCTGCCCTGTGCCCTGACAGAATGAATAAAGACACTTTAATCTTTTCAGCAAATTTCACAGCATTGCAAGAACTAATCCATCACAGAATATCTGCAAACCATCCATTCACCTAAAAACGGCACATTATCAGTGTAGCCATAGTGTTTATATTTAAATTAGGTTAAACAGACCTGAGATGCTACTTTTAGAATCTTTAAAAGTTTCTTCACTACTCCTTGCTGGACAACTTCATCAGTGGCAGCTATTGATTTGGGGAGGATCAAACTCAGCAATCTTACCGCCCTCTGAAGACAGAGAAGGAAATAAAGATAAAATTTTACAAAATGAAAAAGAATAATCACAGTACAAACTGATCTGTGCATCAGGTTTCATTCATTAATTATCTTTCACTAAATCCTCTACTAGGGTCACGGGGTAGGGGTTTCCCCATGCCCATCCAGGGGGAGAACGTTTCAGGCGCTGGGCAGATACACCCAGGACAGGACGCCAATCTATCCCTGGGCACACACTCACTCACACACACATACTATATAGGGGCAATTTAGAGCAGTCAGTTTACCTTCAATACATGTTTTCAGACGGTGGGAGGAAACCGGAGAACCCAAGGAAACCCACACAGACATGGAGAGAACATGGAAACTCCACCCTAATTGGGATGTGATTGGATCCCCAGCGCTTCATTTTACATTTTTGTAATAACAATGTCATTTTTTAAAAATATTTCTAATTGTTCTAAAGGAATATTGGCTTTTCTTTCTACTTTCTTCTAATGTGCTTGGGATATTTACCAAGTGTTGGTAAATCTAAAGCTGCTGAAAAATTGGCCTCACATTTGACTTCAAAATCTTATAAAAAAGGGTGAATGTCAGTGCGTGTATGTTCTGTATATAAATCCACACTGATGCTTCAATTGCCATGAAAGTTGACATACTTGCTCTTTGGGATCCTGTGGAGGTTTACATACTTTTTACAACCACTAAGAAGCAGCTCAAGATGTTTCACCACCTGTATGTGGTTCGAGCAGCAGTTATTGGTGGCCAAGAGCGGTTAGTGCCATTATGCACAGGGCAAACTTATATGTAAGTGATGTGAAAGCTGTATTGTTTAGTGTTTAACAGATTAAAAAATATATATAATTTAAAAAAAATAAATAAAAATATTCAACCAAGTTAACATTTACACAATTTGCAGGAAAAGCAAGCCCAGGCTTGCACATCTGATATTAAAATTGGATGAAAAGGCGCAGCGTCCAATCCCCATTCTAGACCTTGCTTTGCGTACTAGGGCAAAATTAGAAAAGGGCTGTGCCTCGAGGGCATGATTGGCGGCGCCTGTAGATGGGAGACAGGCTTGGGACACAGATCAATTAAACAGGAAGACCTGCCTGTGACAAATATCTCTAAAAATCTCTAATCTTGTGCAATATAAAAGGAGGCCAGAGCAGGCTGGAGAGGTGCAAGACTGTGGACAACGCATAACAGCGTACATGTGCTTAGTGTCATGCAGATATAGATAGATATAAATAATTTAATACTGTCAAAGCCCAGTATTACTGTGGGTATGTAAGCATTTAATGTATTACAATTGGATCAAAAGAGCCATTTTTAAAACCATCCCCACACAGTTTAAATTCATTCATTCATTCATCATCTCCCGCTTTATCCTCTATTAGGGTCGCGGTGGGGTTCCCCCATGCCCATCCATGGGAGAACGTCTCGGGCGCTGGGCAGATAGACCCAGGACGGGGCGCCAATCCATCGCTGGGCACACACTCACTCACACAGACACACTCTATATGGGGCAATTTTGAGAATTCAATTGACTTGATCCATGTTTTTGGACTGTGGGAGAAAAACGGAGAAAACCCACGCAGACACGGGGAGAACATGGAAACTCCACCCAGATGGGGATTCGAACCAGGAATCCCTAGCGCTGAGAGGCGAACGTGCTAACCACTAAGCCACCGTGCCGCCAGTTTAAATTCCTTCATTATAATCATTAACTCCGTCTTAATCCTCTACTTGGGCCGGGGTGGGGGGGGTTTCTCTGTTAGCCTCCTGAAGGCCAGAGCAATGCAATTCTTATATATTATACATTTACACTGGGCAAGGAGGTATTTCATATAGATTGAGGGTAAAGGAGGCGGGGGCTGAAGTTGTCCTTTAGAATGTTTAATTTATTAAAAAATCTATTTTACAGTCTATGGTGCCAATATATAGCTGAGCACATTCATTCACACAAACACACTTTATATGGGGCAATTTAGAGCATTTAATTCACCTCAAATCCCCATACAGACTCTGTAAGGACACGGAAACTCTACCCAGATTGAGATTCAAACCTGGATCCCCAGAGATTCAAACCTGGATCCCCACTGAGGGGGGAATGTCCTAACCACTACGCCACCTTGCCACCCACAGTTTTAATTGAGTTGTGTGTTTTATTTACAATACAGCAGTAACACTGAGAAATATGCCTGAAAATCACTCCGTATTAATTGATACGCTTATTGTGGAACATGCCCCCAGAGTGAAGCCTATTCTAGTTGCAATGAGAATAATGCTCATGCTTTGGAATAGAGATCCCACGGGACAGTTAGGTGTCCAATTACCTTTGCCAATACAGCGTTATTCTCTATTTTTCTCTACTCTAACGCTCCTCAATCTGGCGTTGAAGTTTTATAGTTAAACCCATGTTTGGGTGTGAGCAGTTAAAGCAATCGGATATAAATAAGCCTAGACTGTAAAATAGATTTTTCAATAAGTCAAAACATACTAAAGAATTATTTCAGTCCCCCACCTCCTTTACCCTCAATCTATATGATTACCTCCTTGCCCAGTGTACATGTATAATATATAAGAATTGCATTTTTATGGCCTTAAGGAGGATAGCAGATCAAATATGCACATCTTGAGTAAGCTCGGAAAACATGAGTCTTGCCTGCAGCTGCATTGTTTCCGTAAGCCATGCTTCAGTGAGACCCTATTCAGCCTTGACCTAAGAATATAGTGGATCTAGTCAGATTGGGCTTCATGTTGCTGTGGAGTTCTTTTGCTACAGGGCATCCCTAATATTTCTCTCAAAATATCTGCCATGGATAGACAGCCCATTAGAAAATAAAACCCCAAACTGAGCTGGCGTTGTATTGCATTAGAGCCTTATGATTAGCTTTCCCGCTGTTTAATTATAAAATGTGTAGTATTTCATGTATAGTATCTAATGTAGCATTTATATTTATTTAAATCTGATGATGCTGACATTAAGATTTTAATGACCCATAAACTAAAAAAACTGACCAAAAAAAAATGTAATATGGAAGCACTTTTCATTAATGTACTTAAAGTCTTTTAAACAAATAACTGTTTACAAAAATAAATACATTTTAAAGATCAATTTGAAGGGTGGCACAGTGGCTCACACATCTGCCTATCAGTGCTGGGGTGCTGGGGATCCAGGTTTGAATCCCGATCTGGCTAGAGTTTCCATGTTCTACCCAGCATCCTGGGTGTATCTGCTCAGCGCCCAGAAGGTTCTCCCCTGGATGGGCATGGGGAGCCACCTCCCTCCCCCACAACCCTAGTATAGGATTGAGCGGAAAATAATGAGATGAATTAAGGTATTTTGGAAAATCCTAATTTTTTTAGAATTGTGTTTTTGTTTTTAAATCAAACAAATCGAAACATTCATGATTTTATCTGTTTGTACAAGCAGACTGCCAACAGACATTTTTTTACAAAGCCTACATAGTTTAAAATTGTACTGGTGACAAAAAAAAAACTTAAGTAAATAAAATGATAAAAATACTTTTTTTTTTTTTTTTTTTTAAGGTAAAATAATTTTGCACCAATTTAAATGCTTATTTAACTTAAGTTCTTCAAAGTTTCCAAAATGGTATAAATATCTTTGTTTATTTGTTCAATTTAAGCTGAAGGTTTTAAAGCCTTGTAGTTCCAGAATATATCTGAATGATATATGTTCTAATCACTGACTTACATTCTAGTCCTGCTATAGTCAAGATTGTTTTGATTGCAGACAAACAGGATCATATGAAAGAATAACATAAGAAACAAGACAAACAATGCTGCTGGAGACAGCAGATTAATCGGGATGCATGGAGAAGCTGGAGATAAAGTAAAATATCAGACCCACCAAAAAAGGCAAACTCGGCAAACATGAATCCTGCAGAATACAAATTTGTTCATACAAATCAGCATGGTATAGTCACAAGATATGGACGGTGGGAAAATGCTAATGTAAAGCCGGGGGGGGGACACAACCATATGTACAGATATTCCAGACTCACCGTGATTACACCCTCATCAGGATTACTGAGCAGGCTCATACATGTGCGGCACCCCACAACAGCATCCTCCTATGTGAGAAATCATACACAATACGCAGACAGGCAAATTATTTACATTTTTAATTTTCTTTCTTTTCCTGACAGTTGCAGCCCCAAGCTTATTTAAGCATATTAGTCCAAAGTTTCATCTAGTCACATCCACTTACTTGAATGACAGCAGAGGGATTAGAGGCTACATTGATCATCAAGCCCAGGAGGGGATAGAGAATGCTCCTGTATTCACTGCTGGCACACTGGCACTGAAATAAGAAAAAAAAACTATTTCATCTTGACATTGCTAGAAATTAAATGCATGTCCTGTGAAGCTGTTCAAACATCAATTGCATTTTTAATACATTTCACAGCTGACACCACTTAACAAGAAAAGGAGCTTAGGCCCAAAATCAAAATTCAAGTCGGCAAAACTCAATGCATTATTCAGCTGTGTTCAAGGACAAACTTTCTCAATATGAATAATCATCATCACATGAGATCAAATTTACCATGGCAGAGAAAGAGCTCTTCCAAAATTCTTTACGGCCTGACATATTGCTTCTGATGACTTCATCCAGGCACATGGTCCAAAGCACAGAAATTAAACTGTCTAGCAGCAGCGGACTGGATTCTGACATATGTTCCTATCGTGAAAAACAATTGTAAAAAGAAATGTGATAATTAAACTTGGAGATTTATAAACAGCCCTGCCTTACCAGCAACTTCTCAAAAGGGGGTGCCAGAACTATTGTGAAGGTCTCTCGAAATTTGGATCGAAACCTGTAAAGCAACACACAAGAACTGGTCAAAACTGATGTTTGCATCTGCTGTAGCATTGGTCTCGTTTACATTACAACTCTGGTTTATGGACTTATCTCAAGAGCCCAACTTGTCTCTGCTGGAGCTAATTAAACAGTTGTGCTTATTAAACTTCAAGGTTCTTGGGCCAAAATTTTATGTCGTTGGGTGCGGATTATACATTACAATTACAGTCATTTAGCAGACGCTTTTTTCCTAAGCAACTTTCAATTGAGATCACAAGTCAGAAGTTATGAAGAAAACCAGCTACACTGTTGAATTATCAAACCTGATCATTATATGATCCTGCAACTCCCCCGCCCCCCTTTTTTTTTCTACCATAGGTATTTGTTAAAAAGATTATTCTTTAGTAGTTTCTTAAAAATGCCAAGTGACACCTGCCTTACGGACAGAAACATATAGAAATATATAAATTTTCCAATTTGTGCTTTTCTGTATTTCTGTAAATTGAGGCTTATACATGCATTGAGTTTGACAGCAGTTACTTCATGCTGAGTGATATGCACACTGATGCCATAATGATTTTGATAATGTAGAACTTTTTTTTTTTTTTACCTAAAGACATAAATTGATATACATTTCGAGCTGAATATTACATCTCCTGTTTTTAGAGTGACTATACAGGGGCCTTGTGATAGAAATTTTGGTTAATAAAGACATGTTTTTAGCCATAATATACCTTATAATGTAACAAAAATGATGCAAAATGTTAATTACAAAACAGTGCAGATAAATCAGTTCACATCCTGTGTCTTTATTTACTAACAATCACTGACCATATTTAATTTATTCTCTACTAGAAACATCTGCCCTTCCATTGTCACCATTTTATAATTGTGGTGCTAAGATCAATTGATCTTTACACTTTAATGTTGAGGGCGGCACGGTGACTTGGTGGTTAGAAAATTAGCATCTCAGTGCTTGGGATTCACGGTTCCAATCCCAATCTGGGCGGTGTTTCCATGTTCTCTCGGTGTCCGCATGAGTTTACTCCCGGTTCTCCGGTTTCCTCCCACAGTGCAAAAACATGGATCAAGGTTAATTGAATTCTCCAAATTGCCCCATATAGAGTGTGTGTGTGTGAGTAATTGTGTGCCCAGCGATAGATTAGCGCTCTGTCCTGGGTGTATCTGCCCGGCGCCCAAAACATTCTCCCCTGGATGGGCATGGGGAACCCCCCCCCCCCGTGACCCTAATATAGGATAAAGCGGAAGATAATGGATGGATGGACTTTATTGTTTATACTGCTTTAACTCACCCACTTTACGTTAATAATAAGCTTTTAATTAGCAATTTATTCAGACACATCCAATTCCACACCAGTTATGTGAGAAAAAAGACGAGGGATTAATTAGTTGTTTTGTACCGATTTCTAATTTAAATTTAAAGCATTGCCAGATTTCAAAGCTGCTCTAAAGAAAAAAACATGCTTTCATACATTTTGTCATTTTGAATACATTCATGGACGGCATAGTTAGTGTTCTAGCCTCAAAGCAGGAAGGTCCCAAGTTAAAATCTCAGACAGGACAGGCAAGGTCCTTTCTGTGTGGAGTTTAAATATTCTTCTCGTGTGCATGCAAGTTTCTATGAGCTCTGGTTTTCACTCCACAATCCAAAAACACGATATTAATTGAAGATACAAACATATGTGCCTCAAGATAGACTGACAACCTGTCCAGTGCTTTCTTGCTTTTTGTCTAATAAGCATTGGGGATAGGCTTTAGCACTCTCAGCATCCTTAATCCCAGGATTATTGGATATAAAAAAATAAAATAAAAAAAACAATAAATGATATTTATCATTACTACATACAAACCGGTCTTATTGCATTTTAAACAAATATATAATATTTTTTGTAAAAATCATATGCAAAAGTTTGGAGACAATTAGTTGTCAGTTCTTTGTGGGGAAATTAAATGACATTTTTGCACATGAACATGATTTATTGTTTTATTTTATTATATGTTCAATTCAGTAAATAAGTAGTAACTGACCAACGGGAAGCTTTATGAGAGCACAGATAAATTATGTACCCAACGTAGTGCACACCTGCCAAGCAATAAAGAATGAGCATTTCTGCCATTATCATATGAAAAATGAAGCTCTGGACATCTCATTAATATCACAGCCAGGCTGTTGGATAATATATTGTGCATCATAAAAATCTAAGTCACCTCCACATTATTAGCATCCTCAACCCAAGACAAGCAAAGGATTTTTCATAGCTGTCCATAACTTTTCCCCAGTTGTGTAGACCCCAAAGCTGTGACCCACTGTTGTATGTAGTAATATACAGTATATATATATATATATATATATATATATATATATATAGAGAGAGAGAGAGAGAGAGAGAGAGAGAGAGAGAGAGAGAGAGAGAGAGAGAGAGAGAGAGAGAGAGAGAGAGAGAGAGAGAGAGAGAGAGAGAGAGAGAGAGAGAGAGAGAGAGAGATGGTGGCTTAGTGGTTAGCACGTTCGCACAGAATCCCCATCTGGGTGGAGTCTCCATGTTCTACCCGTGTCTGTGTGGGTTTCTTCCAGGTTCTCCGGTTTCCTCCCACAGTCCAAAAACATGGATCAAGTCAATTGATTTCTCCAAATTGCCCCATATAGAGTGTGTGTGAGTGTGTGCCCAGCGATAGATTGGCACCCTGTCCTGGATGTATCTGCCCAGCGCCCGAAATGCTCTCCCCTGGATGGGCATGGGCATGGGGAACCCCCCTCCACGACCCCAAGAGAGGATGAAGCGGAAGATAATGGATGGATGAATATACAGATATATATACACATATACTGTACATATACAGTGGTTAGGGTGTGGGGCTTTCCATCTGAGTTGGGTTCAAATTCCAGGTCCACTGAAGTTACCAATGTGGGTCCTTGAGCAAGGCCCTTGACCCTCATTGCTCCAGGGGGGCTGTATGAAACCCTATGCTTTTTTTGTAAGTCGCTTTGGATAAAATCGCTTGCTAAATGACCAAATGTAAATGTAATGTAAATGTCTTAAATGATAATCCAAATTTCGGTGAAATGTCTACATCCTGGACAGGTCGCCATGACTACACATGGGGGACATATAGAAGTATCTCGGTATTTTCAGTAACATGGTACACCTGACATACACATCTGACTGCAAGAGGAAATCATAGCACTCAGAGTAAACTCACAGAGAGATGGAGAGAACAAGCAACTCTAAAGACATAAGATCTTGACCAACAACCCGGGAATAAAACAAAGAAACTTTGGGCGGTATGGCGACCATAATACTAACGTGTTTATAATGGAATTCAAAGTTAAAGCGTGTGGCACAATAAAGTGGTTGAACATTTTATGTGAATAGAAGGTGGACTCTTTTGAGACTTCCTTCAGTTTGCAGTGAGTAGTAAAGATAAAAAGAGCGTAAAAAGAACAATGGTCTGGTGCTTTGTGTGTGAGCATGTGTGTGTACAGGTATATATAATATTTTGGGAACCAAAACATTTTTACACACCCACATGTGGAAACTTAATCCATCCATTATCTTTTACTTACACTTCTACTAGGGTAACGGGGGTGGGGGGTGGGGGTTCCCCATGCCAATACAGGGGAGAACATTTCCGGCACTGGGCAGATACATCCAGGACAGGACTCCAAGTTATCGCTGGGCACACTCATGCACACACACACAATTTCCATGTTCTCCCCATTCAAGGTATTAAGGTGAATGGACTGCACTAAACTGGTCCTATGTAAATTACCACACATAGTGTGTGTGTGTGTGTGTGTGTGAGTGTTTGTCCAGCAATAGATTGGCACCCTGTCCTGGGTCTATCTGCCCAGAGCCCAAACCTTCTCCCCTGGATGGGCAGGAGGACCACCCCCATGACTCTAGTCGACTCTAGTGTATGATTAAGCGGAAAGAGATAGAGTATTAACAGAATGGTTGCCCGTTTTAAACATTTTGTTGGCATACAGCAACCTTGCATTTACCTGCTGTTCACACTGGGCATTTAGTTGTTAGAAAGCAACTCTTAAAAGAGTAGCTACTATAGAGTATTACAATGTATCCGAAGATCTTTGTCTTTAACTGGCTGTCCTAATATAAAATATGAAAGGTATAATATCTGTCTAACTGTATGTCCTTAAACCCACAGCATCTCTGTCTGCAGCAAAACGGATCTTAACTTTCCCATGTGGTTCATGCTTTACTCTGTTAATGAGATTGTAAACTGGATGTGAAAGAAGAAAAGTGCCTCTGTTACAAAGAGATTACTGGTAAAATACTGAACAGTGACGGCTTGCTTTATCTGAAATCACTTCACTTTATATTCTCGTGAGACCTTGGCTATTGAGAAGGAGGCTTTATATGAGGTTGCTTTATTATGCCAAGCGCTATGATGCATGGGCGAGTAATGGCCTCCCAGGTGGATTGTGTACAGGATTTTGTGAAGGAGCTGCCCCTCTTCTAGCCAGCAGGTTGATGGATTCTAATAAGGCATCGAGAGGGCAAAGAAGTATGAGGTGGAAGTAAATATATTATCTGGACATTACTTATGTTCTTCAGCCAGGTTCTGCAGAATACTGAGTGTCAGGACTCTTGATGGGTCTTCTCTGCTTACATAGTCCATCAAATTTGCCACCATCCTTGGTTAACCCCGGAGAGAGAACAAAATCAAACAAAGTGTCACAGTAAACAAGTCAAGGTCTATGCTCACACAGTAAACAATAAAAAGGCATTCATATTTCTAATATCACACTGTAGTAAGCAGGAATTGCATTATTTGATTTCTCTCTGAGAGTTTAAATTACTTACTGGTGCAGATTGAGCTTTTCTATGATCAAGCGTCTCCCATGTGAAGTTTGAGAATACATGGAGACCAGTTTTAGGCATTCCTGCTGAATTGTTGATGATTTAGAGGTTAGTAAATTAACAAGCAGTTCACTCACATTGGGACACTGCAGTAACAGCTGCTGATTTTCTTCTGCAAGCAATGTAAAACATGAATAGTTGTTTATCAGATTCCACTGCGCTAACACTTTCCATGAATTCAGCATTCATAAGGCTTCATAACATTTTCATAACATATCATTCATAAAGTACTATAACAATGAGACACCAGTAACAATGAGACAATAAGACAGAACACTAAATATTATAAGCCATTATAATAAAAACCTAATGGGTTTATTTGTTTAATTAGGATTGTTGGAATAACAATTAAGGGCTTCAAATTCCATGTCCACTGAAGTTACCAATGTGGAACGCTTAACCCTCACATTAAGTTTGGACACTTGTAAGTCACTTTCGATAAAAAAACAAAATAAATAACCAAATGCTAAATAACCAAATGTAAATGTAAAATATATATCAAGTGTTTATATATATATATATATATATATATATATATATATATATATATATATATATATATATATATATATATATATATATATATATATATATATATATATATATATATATAAACATGTGCTGTTTTAAGTTCAGCATGTGACATGTAAAGCATCTTGAGATGGTGGACACAAAATAAAGGTGCTATATAAATACAGCTTATAATTATGAATTCTTATAACTTGTATTTAAGAGAACAGTATGCTCTAAGGTCACTGTCCCTTTACTAATGTAGGGTGTAGAAACCGCTTAAATACCAGATGGCAAAGCTGCAGAAAAAAACGCTGGTTATGGGTTGTTGATTGTGAGGATGATGTCGTGACTGAGTTGCATCACTCTAGTTTAAAACAAGCAGCCTCTGAGTGTGCAGTTATGTCTTCATAAGAGCAGAATGTGACAATAATAACACATGTCCAGAAAATCCTCTACTTAATAAAGCAGTCTACATTAAAGTTTACAGTTTCCGGCCAGCTTTTAGGGCTTTACAGATTTCTTGTCTTGTTTGGTTTATAAATAAGAAAACCTTTGGAGAACAAGTGTACATACGGCCTTAAGAATGTTGTTCAGGCCAGATCTAGGATATTGGGATTGACATCTCTAGGCTTAAAATAAAATCTTCTGTCGTTTGAAATGGCTTTGGATGAAATCATCTGCCACATGAATAAAAGAAAATGTTAAAATACAGTACTATTTACCATTTTCAGTGCAAACCGTTCTCCACAATTCAAGCACAGCCACACACAGCTCCTCACTGTATGGCTCTTTCGAAGGAGATGCAAGACACCTGGAGGAAAACAAATATTGAAAAAGAAAAAGAATTCACAATTCACTAATCCCCACTTAACTGTGGCTGGAAATCATGCTTACAAATCCTGAAAACACTTCAGACAGAGCAGCATATCTAACAGTTTAATAAGTATTCAAAAGGGTTCATTCATAATTAAGCTCTTAAAATTAGTCTACAACAAGGCAACTGATGAAGAGTGCTGTCGAAGACATCCAAGGCTGCAATCAGTCAAGGGCTGCTGTGATGATGTGGAACAAAAGCCTTGGCTTGCGGCAATATCAAAGTACTGACATCCTAGAAGAATAGACTACAAGAATACCAATGTATCCAAACCTCCACTTGCTGTCAGGAAGTATTTTGACTCTGGACTCACCTTCTCACACTCTTATTGTCACTGATGATAGTGAAGCCATTGCTTAATCGAAATACTGTCTGTCCAGTGCCTACACGGAATAAAAGATGCTGTCAGTGAAACCAGGTGTGCAGCAAGAGCCACGTATCAATGTAGAGTCACTACAGGCTTTCTCAGAAACCAAATCCATTAGCACCAGGGGCAAAGGTGATGGAGAAGAAGGGAGAAATAAACAGAAACTCATTAAAATTCAGGAACAATATTTTTATCTAGCCCAAAACAGTCCACGCTCTGCAAAAAGCAGTGCGACCATGAAGCCCTATTTAAGTATCTTCTCAGTTCAGTGTACTGCCTGGAGGCATTTGGAGTTGTATGGTCTTTAATTAGTTGTGTTAGGACTTTAATTAATTTTAATAGTCATTTGGCTTTTATTAATAATTATCATTACCAAATGCAGTTTTATAAAAGCCTTTTAACATTTACAAGCGAACCGGAAACTGGCATCAAACAAGCTATATAATTATTTGAACAAAATATTCATCACCCTTCAAGCTGCTTATGGGAAATAGAATCAAAATGCATGCTAAAGCCTCTTCCAGCACTCATTGAATTAAAAACGGGTTCAATTTACTTTATTATGGGGAAACCAATTGGTTTGTGGTTAAGGAAAGAGCCTCATGACTTGAAGCTTCCTGATTTGATACCCGATCCTACCAAGTGCTATGGTTGAAGTGACCTTGGGCAAGGCGCGTAACCCCAATTGCTTCTCGTGCACCATGTATGCCCACCATTCAGAGCACTTGTGCTCATTTCACACAGTGTGTATATGTGTGTGTTTTACAGCATGGATATGTTAAATGCAGAGGACAAACTCCTCTGTGTGTAAGCACCTGAGGCAAAATAGATCACTTTAAAACTACACACAAAAAGAACCAAAACCTTTCTCCCTACAAATTAAACCCAAGACCAACTATCTGTCAGTTGACAGTGCTACTCAATGAACTGCCATGATGAAGAAAACTCTACTTTTACAATTAACTTCTTATATAAATTAACTAGAGAAGAACCAAATAACATAAAGCCCATTTAGTAATAAAATATTTACGTTACCCAAGGCAAGCCACATGCACAGAACTTGCACCATGTTTTTAGTTTGGCCCACATAATCACTTGTAGCCAATGATGTGGATAAATGTCCGATCATGAAGCATTAATGAAGCAACCAGAGGAATCAATGAGATCACAACACCCCATCTCCACCTGCCCTGCTACACTATTGATTCCCGTGCACAACAAATATTGTCTTGGCTACAAAGACAATACCAAATCAGGCAAAGGTACATAATGAGCACACATTTGCTGTACTAAACAAGAAAGATGTACAAACACAACCAGTTAAAATGAAGATAATCTGACAGCATAATAACAATACATACTGAGCAACGGAAAGCAGGAGACAGGATAAGCAGGACCAAGCAATGAGGAAAGCATTGTGTGCACTTACTGTCAGTTATAGCTTCTTTGAGAAGTCGCACTCCACCACAATTATAGAGTATAAACTCATTGGACTTTGCCAGCTTTTTCAGCAAATCTGTCACCCTTATGACCCCGTCTTTTCCCTCGCTCAGCTTCTGGTGTGCTATCTTCTCCTGAACAGTCTTCTTTTCTTCCCAATCCACTTCAGTAAGATAATCTAATGAGAAAGCAGAGATGGACATGGACATGAAATGGACATGCATGAGAGAGGGATTTGGTGAGTGTAGAGTGCTCCAGTGTTTCTCAATCCTGGAGATCAACACATCAACACTGACTCAGAAGAACTCCTATAGACGACTACCTAATAAGAAAAACTGTATGCATATAGTTATCTTGCATATATTTCTTCCCCTCTCCATCCCTCTGTTCCTTATCAAAACCCTGCTTGGCTTCTCTGTTTCGTCACGTCTGCAAGTACTCTTTTAGCAACTGCTCTTCGGAACAAGAAAATCATGGAATTGATTAAATGGTCTCTCAATGCTACTGACACTATCTTCTCAATGAGAAGCTGGGGAAGCCACCTGTCCTGACGAAACATTTGGATATACGATGGATGCGTGGGGGAAGTGGCATGTCATGTCTCTGGCTCCACTTTTCATTGAAGACATTTGGATTTATGATCACAGGGTTTCTACTGATTGGATTTGGTGTTGCCCTGGTATATCGTGAAATTAGAAGTGTTTGGTCAGCTGTCCAGCATCCCTTCAAGCTGCCCAATATGATTGATGTGATGGGCAGAGCCATTGGAACTCAGACTGTGACTATTAATCGCAACACGGAAACCAAGCCGAGACCAGCCTGAGCCTGAGAGATTCACACTAAATTTCTGTGAGCCTCGCCTAAACCTACAGTCCTATTTTGCGGTCTCGGCCTCGTGTTATCAGAACTTAGCCTCCAAGGACAAATGCTGTGTCGATGTGATATCTGCGGACTGAACACACAGACTCCCCCCCCCACCCCCTCCACGGCTTTACTCTCTCGGTCTGGCAAGATGGGCCCGAGTCCCGCTAAGTGGCAGCTGGCCTAAAAACCCTGACCATGATGCAGTCTATGTTCTTATATACTATATGTGCTTGATACTATATGTGCTTGATGTGTTTGTTTTGGGGGTTTTTTTCCCCCAAACTGTGCTCCTTTAGGATCATACTTTGGGGCTGTTTTTTTTTTGTTTTTTTTTAAATCAACTGACATTTTCTTTCCCAATGTATTACATCTGAACTTTTTGAATTTCCCCATTGCGGGACTAACAAAGGTATAATCAACCAATAGGTTGGTAACAAGCAACAACCAAAAACCAGTGATCTAAGCAGGGTGGATTCACAAATTCATGTTGCTCACTTCTAATTCCATCAGCTTTAAGTTTTAATGTGCTAGGCTTTCAGACATGCTCTTGTGCATAACTTAATTATAACCACTGGTTGTTTGATTTACTGTTGACTTTTTATTAATTCAAGCCTGTCTGACCACTCTCACTTGACCTGACATTAAAAAAGGGCGTTTTCACTCAGAGAACTGCCACTCACTTAATATTTTCTTTTTTTTTTTCTGACCAGTTCCTGTAACCTTACCAACCATGTCATGTTCAGTCACATAAATCATGCTTCATTCCCATTCTACAGCTCAGCGTGTCTGCATGCTTAAATGTACTTACCTACCTACCTACCTACCTAGAGGTGTCTAATGGGGATAACATTTAATCTCTCTGTTGGCCATTTAATTTCTTGCATACCAAACTTGCCTTATTTTGTACAATAGGGCAGTGTCATGCAATAAATAAATAAATAAATAAATAAATAAAACTTTCACTAAATTGCTCTTCTAAACTGTGATGACTTAATTCTCATATACCTACAGCAAGAAGAATAAACTAAACATTAAATAATAATAATAGTATGCACATAAAGGTTTTCTTACATCTTATATTGTAAAATTAGTAAATAAAACAGTAACGTTGACTTGGAATGTCCAAACTTGTGCAGAAGTTATTAAGTGATGATCTATAGGAGTTCTTCTCAGCCAGTGTAGATGTTTTAATATAAAATTATTATTTTAATTTCATTAAAAAAAATGCAAATGCATCTACATCAAACTTAAGTGTTTTTGTGTACAGTCAATTACAGATTTGTTTTTAAGCTATTTAAACCTGTGCTCAACCAATTCTATGCCGCTTTGATCAGCAAGTGCAAAGAGCTTTCATGAATTCATGAAGAGTTATGTAAATTACACTTCATAGCTGTAAAATTCATTTTAACTTTGATTTTATTTATGTTCAGACATTATTTATTGCTCATGGAACTTTATGGAGAACTCATATTTGTCATTTAAAATTAATGAAATCAAGATGAAAGCAAGGTTTCAAACTGCAATATCACATAGTGTGTAAGGTTAGTAAGATGAGGTCAATGTGAGGTCAAAGAGAGAGCAAGGCCTAGTGGAAATGGATTGCTTTAAAACATGTCTTATTCCTCAGATGAAAGAGTCCTCTGTGAAAGCTGAAAAATAAGGTTCTATTGCAAGAACTACATGATAAGTGAAACAGGCATTTTCCTACTACCTCCATTCTGGAGGAAAACATTTTTTCAGCGCTGGAAAGGTTATCAATTGGCTCAGTTCATGCCGAGCAGCCAAACACTCTGACATACTCATTATTCTTTTAACAAAATTAGAAATAGACTGCAGTGTGTGGAACAAATGTGGGTGTCTTGTGAAGGTTAAAGGTCCCATACAATTAAAATGTAATTAATCATTCAAAATACTAGTCCCAATAAGCATTGTTGGATTAAACTAACTAATAATAACTAGGGTCGTAGGGGGGGCACCCAAGGAAGAACATTTCAGACACTAGGCAGATACACCTGGGACAGGGCACCAATACATCGCTGGCCACGCATTTTCAAACACACACTATATTGAGGCAATTTAGAAAGGGCAATTTAGATAGGGCAATTTAAAAGGTACACAATTTAAAAGGTCCACAATTTAACTTGGATCCATAATTATGGACTGTGGGACGAACCCAAACCCAGAGAACACAGAAAAAAAAACCCATGCGGATATGGGGAGACCATGGAAACTCCACGCAGATCAGCATTCAAACCTGGATCCCCAGCACTGAGAGGCAAATGTGCTAACCATGATGCCACTATATCGTCCACAACTAATAATTTATGTTAGACTATTTTTTTTACATAGTTCCTGAGGTAAACCCTGAAAATATTGTTTATGTACATATTTACATAATATTTTATATTTAATTGATTCCAGTTTCCAGGGACAGTAAAAAAAAAAAATACAATAATATGCAACAAGCGGTCCTTAGATTCTACATGTGATACTTAATCACTTAAAAATGTCAAGTGGCAATATTCTTTAAAATGTGTTGCCCACGGAAAAGAACACTAAAGTAAAAAAAAAAGTATGCAATTATATCCAAAGCTGTGCAGAGTCATGCATAGAAAATGAGAATAAGTGTGTCAATGAAAGAGAGCGAAAAAAGGAAAAGAAAGGGCAAGCACCCTCTTCATGTTGTCATGGCAGCACTGAATGATGGCTAACTGAAACAAAGGGCAGGCAGCAAGTGGAAGTAGAAAACCTAAATGTCACGGTATATTGCACATACAAACTATGTATTACAGACTCTCATTACAGGTTTTAAAAATGTTTCCTAATCTCACCTTTCACCATTCTTTCATGTTCCGGCGCTATGGTCAATATCGTTTCATAACATTGCCTGGCCTACGAGGAGACACACAAAAGTTATATTTAACAAATACAGGAGGAGCGTTCTGCATTAAACAAATGCCAACAAGTAATTATTCAGCCTATTCAAGTTAACTTACCTCTGTAAAACTCTTCAGAGCTAAATGTGCTCTTCCCATGTGGACATATGCCTTTACGCATTTATCATCACACTGTGTGAAAAATGACCGATTGGCTAATTAAACAGGTTAAAACTTTCATTAATAATGTATTAATATAACATATGAAACATAATTGATAACACCACAATTAATATTTTAATTAATTTATTTATCTTGGAGGGTGGGGTAGTAGAGTGCTAACCACTACGTCACAGTGCCACCCTCTATTTAAATTGTTAAACAAAATTAAATAAATTTATTTATATCATTGTTAACCTACATGAAAAGGAAAAATAAACATTTAATAAGGAAGTGGATTTTTTTACAGATTGTCAAGCTATGGTCCTGTCATAACTGTTAACTCTGTCAACTTCTAGGTCTCACTCCATCTCAAATAGGCTGCATTCCGACAAGTAGCGAAACCTTCCGGTTTGTTACATTTAATTACATGTACAGAACCAGCCAAAAATTTGGACACACCACCCTCTTGTCTATTTCCTCCACTTACCATATAGATGGACTTTGTAATTTTAAAATTATAGACATTAGTACATCTGTTTCCATCTGTTGTTTTTTTGTTAGTGCCCTGTTGATTCTCTGTTCTCTGTAGGTCTGGACCATCACAGAACAGGTATAATTTGGGTGGTGTATTGTTTATTGTCAGTTCTGAAGTGACACTGATGTGGTAAGGGGGGATTTTAGTGCAGCAGTGCACTAAAGTTTCATTTAAACACCTCAGTGACACTGCTGGGATAGGAAACCAAATAATACCTGCTCTGTGGTGGCACTATCGGGGTCCTGACCGTTAGAGAACAAAGTAAAGAGGTCTAACACAGTACGGACTACAGTAGGTACTGTGTGGAATTGTAGAACTACAAAGTCCATCTTTACATTAAGTGGAGCTAATACGTACAATAAGTTGAGCAAAAGGAGGTGTATCAAATTTTGACAGGTTCTGTACATTTATACATATACATTCTGTACATACAGAAAACACAAGCACATCCAAAGTTTAAAATCGGCCAACAGCCAGGCACTGCAGTCAGCATAGGCAAAGTCAGCAATTTGTTCTGCTGCAGAGATGCTATTTAAGTAGACATTGAATTGTACATATGCCTTAATGTGTCTTGGCATAATGATAGTCAGTTGTGTGATAAGGAATTCACATAGTTTTAGCAACAAAGAAATCAGTTTAGTCCTGTTTATTCAAACAAAATGCAAAAGCTTTTACAGGGTTTTTAAAAAGCTGCACGACTCCGCCGTTTATCAAATGCTGCTCAAGTGGCTGGCCACGCTCCCTAAGCAGGATGGGATCAGAAGAGCTGGGGCTAAGCTGACACCATGATGAATGAGCAAGCAGCATTCTCATACCTTTACTCACACCTACCTTCAGGGCCCACTGGCAGTCGCATATAGCCTCTTTAAACCTATTCAGCTTGATAAAGGCCTGCACAGTGATCACAGAGAAGTACAAATTTTGTGTTTTACTTTGAAAGGCCTTTTATTCATTTCAAAAGATTACACACATACACAAATTAATAAATCCAAATAAAAAAAATAGCTTAGTTAGGTACCTGTGCTCTATTGGTATAGAGGGCCTGGTTGTCACGAAGCTCTTGTAGACCCTCAGAATAAGCATTCACAGCGGCTTCATATTCTCCACAAGCAAAAGCTTTATTTCCTTTCTCCTTCAAGGCTACATACAAAATATGGAAAACAAGAATTTGAGACTTTACAACTAACACATCTTTGAAATTTCAGCCTGAGCCAGATACACCACTCACCATTTGCCCTCTTTTCTTTCTCTTGTCTTTTCTTTTGTCTTTCTTTAGCATCATGTTCGAAAGCTTTCATGAACAACTCTGTAGAATAAAAAAAAAATTCAGAGTAAGACATATCAGAACTAATTCTAATACTAATCATTACTCATCTCATGACCAGTTAATTTTATACTAGGGTCATAGGAGGGGGATCCATGACCAATATCCTTTATATCCATGTTTTTGGAACATGGAAGAAAACCAAAGACGTGAGAAAACATGAGAACTCCAACCAGATCGGGATCTCAACCTGGATACCCAGTGCTAACCACTGTGCTAACGCAGGCGGATGTGCTAACCACTGCGCCACTCTGCGCCCTAATCATTATTTATATAGGTAAAAAAAACAATCAAATATCATCACTATGTAAAGTTTACATTATGTTGCAAAAATACAGAGCAAATAATTAGCTTACCTGCATTTAAATTAGATTCATGGCCTGTATCCTACAAATCAAGACAACATGAGAATTAGTTATTCATTCGTAAATCATCTTTCTCCCACCATCTTAATCCTCTACTAGGGTCCCGGGGGGTTCCACATGTTTCAAGCACTGTGCAGATACACCCAGGACAGGGCACCAATCCATCACTGGGAACACACTCACTCACACACTATATTGGGCAATTTAGAGCATTCAATTTTTACCTTGAATCCATGTTTTTGAACTGTTGGAGGAAACCAACATGGACACAGGGAGAACATGGAAACCCAGATTGTGAATCAAACCTGAATCCGCAGAGCTGAGAGGTAAACGTGCTAACCACTAAAATACTGTGCCACCCTAATTTAAGTTTTATTACATTTATATTTAATAGCCGATTTGAGCACAGAAAGAAAGAGTGCAAGCAGGGTGGGTTGAATGGCAAAGAGTTGCAGGAGTAATGGATGTGAAGGATGGCAGTCTGCCAGAGTTAAAGGTAAAGTTTAAAGGACCATAATGAACCCTGCAATGTTGTATGGCTTAGAGATGGTGGTGCTGAGAAAAAAGGAGTAGGAAGCTGGAATACTAACACAAATTCTCATCTGTCTCTTGTGGTTTTCAGTCTCGTGTGGTTGAATCCGGTAATGCCCACACTTTCCTACATGCTGTGTATGTTACATGTATATCGTCAAACAGCAGGAAACTCAGCCGTTACATTTTATCTTTATTGCACTAAATGTATTTGTAATACCGCTAATGTATATCACCTACACAGACATGTTTAGAGAATGTACTGAGAAGTCTAACATTATCTCCATTTAGTCTTAAGGTACAGGGATTAGATTTTTTGGTCTGTATCACCAAGACAAAGCTGGCATAAACACAAAGTTTACCTTCACAGGAATAGAGGCCTTCACTACTAGAGGCTTAGAGTGTGCCTGTGGAAATGTGTGCCCTTTTAGTCAAAACCCGACAATAAAGCCGAGTGCAAATGGAGTGTTGATGGCACTTTAACAAAATTCTTGTTGCAAACGAAAGGTCTCCCACTCAACACGTAAATATGCAAAACAGAACATCTTATCTAATGTCAGGTTCTTCTGCTTAATCCTATAACAGGGACAAGGGTCTCCTGTTGGTTCTCTGTTTTCTATTGGTCAGGACCATCACAGAACAAGTAGAATTCGGGTAGTTATAATTTAGTATTGTCAGTTTTGCAGTGCCACCGATGTGGTGAGAGGGTTGTAGTTTCATTTAACACTGCAGTGACACTGCTGGGATAGGAATAATGCACCAATCAAATAATTCCTGCTCTGTGGTGGTACTATTGGGGTCCTGACCATTAGAGAACAGACTAAAGGGGACCAACAGTATTTACTGTAGTCCACAAACAGATGGACTATAGTCTGGAATTGTAGAACTACAAAGTTTACAATAAACAGAACTGATAACATGGACAAAAAGTGAAACAAAAAGAAGGTGTGTCCAAACTTTTGACTGGTACTGGATTTGGTAATTATTTTTTTAAAATATTTTTTAAATACATAAAAATGCAAACACTATTAATAAATAAAACAATAAACAAAACAAACAAAATTATTGCACACTATTCTTTCAGGATCAAGGTTCAATAAAGAAAAGCCTGACATGAAGTTCATCGACCAGGCTGTACAGTAAAGCAGAGTTCTGAGCTCTATGGAAACTGCTAGGATTTCTTTCTTTATCAAACCCTTTCTTTTCCGTGTCCACCCAAGGACACAGGCATAATTATTTAAAAAATTTAAATAACTAACAGTTTAAAATATATGTCTTTCCTATTCATTTTGACCATAGCAACTGAAGGACACAATCCAACTCATATATTTCAGCCACTTGTGAAAAAAACTAATTATACTCACACATGAGATGCTTTTATTGATGACTGTTCTGTCTACTGGTGTGTTGCACGCTTTTTCCTCTTTAATGGTGCAAAGAAGGAGATCTGCTTTTTCTACAGCTTTCTGCTGAATGGAAACATCAGCAGAGTTCAACTCTTCCACCAGTTTAGCTGTAAACAAAAAAGCACATTTTAAAATACTACTTATAGTATAGTGACATAGAGAGGGAGCAAACTGTCAAAAATTATACTATAAAAAAAATTACTATTGTTTTCCTAAATGTGACAGAGTGCACAGTGGCTTAGTTGTTAGCACATTCGCATCTCAGCGCTGGGGATCCAGGTTTGACTCCCGATCTAACTGGAGTTTCCACGTTCTCCCCGTGTCCGTGTTGAACACGTATTGGAACCCAATTCAATAGAATTCAATAGAATGCTTTGAATTGCCCCATATCCTCCTGGGAACCAACCCATAGACTGCGGCCTCTGTAAAAGACATTTGTTTTACATACATAACTATTTATAATTTTGAGCTACTCTATAAATTCCTGGGTTTTCAAATGATATAAAATATGGTTTAGCTCCCATTTTTTTTCTAATATGACTGCCATAACAACAAGCACATTTGGAAAGAGGAAAATTATGTTAAATATTGTCTATTAATTGTGATTTTTCATATTGTACATTGCAAGTAGGCATTCAAGGGGCATTCAAGTTTATTTACATCTTTTATGTTTATTTCACCTTTCATACAAAACAGGATTGATAGTATTAACTTGACTCTACAAGCAAAATCGTTGATTTTCATATTTTAAGTTTGGCTTGCTTTTAATATAATAATGGACTTTTTGTCCACTTTATTGGAGATGGTGTAAAATAAAAATAATAATGAATAAAAAATCTAAATTGTAAGCTGTTTATTTTACAGTCAATAATAGAAATCCCAACAAAAAAACAAATTGGATGACCCTAGTAGAGAATTAAGCGGAAGATAATGAATGGAGGCGGCACGGTGGCTTAGTGGTTAGCACGTTTGCCTCTCAGCGCTAGGGATTAAAGGTTCGAATCCCCATCTGGGTGGAATTTCCATGTTCTCACCGTGTCCGTGTGGGTTTCCTCCGGGTTCTCCGGTTTCCTTCCACAGTCCAAAAACATGGATCAAGTCAATTGAGTTCTCCAAATTGCCCCATATAGAGTATGTTTGTGTGAGTGAATGTGTGCCCAGCGATGGATTGGCACCCTGTCCTGGGTGTATCTGCCCAGCGCCCGAAACGTTCTCCCCTGGATGGGCCTGGGGAACCCCACTGCGACCATAATAGAGGATAAAGCGAAAAATAATGAATGAATGAATAATGAATGAATGAATGTGGCTGAAGTTCTCCGAAACATGATTCGAACTTAATGAAACCTTCAGCTTAGCACTGGCTAGAAGTAACAGTCTGCATGCTGTTTATCATTCTTTTTTAAATGTCTTTAAAAAAAACGCGTGTCACTTACTTTTCTGTTCTACGTCTCTTAAAAACTTTTCAAAGTCCTCCATCTCACGCGACTCCATGTCTGTTTTTGTACCAAACGCTTGTCCACGTGCCCAAGTTTCGCGTCTTTTCGCGTTGAATGTGGCCATGGCAACGACGGAAATCACGTGGTTTTATTGCGGTCTCGTCTCCAATCTTAATACCTAGCCTGTAGTCTTTATGTGAAGCTAAGAGACTAAATCTATGGAAGTCAATTTTCGCCATTAAGAATAAAGAAAACGGCAATACTGTAGAATTCTGACTTTGTTTTAATGTCAGAATCCTGACTTTTAATCTCAGAATCATGACTTTATATCACGTCGCAGTGCGCATGCGCTCATATGTGCACATACACCCAAATGGTTTAGTGTTTACAGATTCATTCATTCATTCATTCATTCATTATCTCCCGCTTTATCCTCTATTAGGGTCGCGGTGGGGTTCCCCATGCCCATCCAGGGGAGAACATCTCGGGCGCTGGGCAGATACACCCAGGACAACGCACCAATCCATCGCTGGGCACACACTCACTCACACAGACACTCTATATGGGGCAATTTGGAGAATTCAATTGACTTGATCCATGTTTTTGGACTGTGGGAGGAAACCGGAGAACCCGGAGGAAACCCACGCAGACACTGGGAGAACATGGAAACTCCACCCAGATGGGGATTCGAACCTTTAATCCCTAGCGCTGAGAGGAGAACGTGCTAACCACTAAGCCACCGTTCTGCCATATTTTTTAACTTGTATCCTATATTTAGTTTTTCATTCATTCATTATCTTAATTCTCTACTATAGTCCCGGGGGTTTCCCATGTTTTGCCTTGTTTACAGATTATCTTATCTTATCTTATTATCTTATTTGTAATAATACCACACACATATATGAAGATATGAATGATTTACTGTTAAAGATGATATTTGCTGAAATAGTGAAATGTTTAAACTGTGTGTCATGTCCTTAAATCACAACAGCAAAACTGGGAGGCAGGCAGCGGTGGCGGTTCCATGTTCTCCCCCTGTCCTCGTGGGTCTTCTCCTGGTTCCCCGGCTCTCTCCCACAGTTCAAAAACATAGATTCAAAGTTAAGTGAATACCCCATATAGAGTGTGTCTGTGTGAGTGAATGTGCCCAGCGATAGATTGGCGCTTTGTCCTGGGCGTATCTGCCTGGCGCCTAAAACACTGCCCCCTGAATGGGCATGGGGGAAACCACCACCACCCCACCCCACCCCGTATTATTCATTTAAGATAATGAATAAATAACACAGCTTAGAAAATAAGAAACCAGTAGACCTGCTTATAATTTCTCTGGCAAATGGCATTTAAAACCTAATGTTGTCTATTTGTAGATTTCTTAACAGTTTAGTCAGAATCAAGCCCACAGAAACCTTGCTGGAGGTAATTTTGTAGGGCTCTGCCTTCTCTGTTTCTCACTTATACAGAGAACTGAAAAGTGGTCCCGCTACTGGATAAGTAGTCTTTTATGGCCCGTTCCAACTTTCCATGTGTAATGGCCTGTGTCCTGGTATGCCCTCTATGCTTTTGAGACTGTGCATAATTATGTGAATAAGCTACAGGTACCACCCCATGCTGCCAGTGGTGTTAAGGACCCTATCAATATGCAAAACTAGAGAAGAATCAGTAAGCAATAATAGGGGGGAAATAATTGTCTGTGGCCACCACCTGCAAAACAATTACACTTTTGTGAGCTGTCTTGCTGTTTTCTCACTAATCACTTTCATTTGCCCTAAAGTAGCTAAAATTAATTTAGAATTGGATAAAAGTTAATAGACAGAATTGACATCACTAAAATGTAAAATTAATTAATGTTATGATGTGATGATTATGTTTCTGTTCCTTTACATACATTTACATTTACACTTACCAGATGCTTTTATCGAAAGCGACTTACAAATGGAGCAGCACGGTGGCTTAGTGGTTAGCACATTCGCCTCTCAGCACTAGGGATTCCCGGTTCAAATCCCAATCTGTTTGGAGTTTCCATGTTCTCCCCGTATGGATCAAGGTCAATTGAATTCTCCAAATTGCCCCATATAGAGTGAGTTTGTGTGAGTTCTCCCCTGGATGGGCATGGGGAACCCCACCACAACCCTAGTAGAGGATAAAGCAGAAGATAATGGATGGACTTACAAATGAGAGAACAACACAAGTCAGTACACGATACACTGTAGTATTATCAAACCTAATCATTATCCAATCTGGCTTCAATATCTAGATTTAAAGTTTTTTATACAAACACCTTATACATTTTTTAATGGCTGGGGGCGGGATAGGATAATGATCAGTTTTGATAATTCTACAGTGTAGCTGGTTTTTCCGTATCTACTGTCTTGTGATGTTCATTTGTAAGTTGCTTTGGATAAAATCATCTGCTAAAGGACTAAATGTAAATGTAATGTAATGTTATCGAAACTGCGTGTGGAAAGGATGTGTTTTGAGTAGTTTCTTCAAAATGCTGAATGTCTCTATGAGAATTTGCACCATTGTAAGGGTCACCAAGCAACATTCGTCATTAGAGTGCATTAAGTAATTCGGAGTGAAAGATGTGTTTCATTTTAATTTTTGAGCAGTGCATATAACTTATTGTTTTTACACTCATTGTCCATTTTATCAGTTAATTATATGGATGACCTTTTTAAAGGTTTACCACAGATTAGGTATTATTTGGGTGGTGAATTAAGTATTGCAGTGACTCTGATGTGGTGGTAGTGTTTTGTTTGTTTGTGTTGTGCTGCTAAGAATGGATTAGATATGGCAGTGCAGCCAAAGTTTTTAAACAACATATCTACATACTGTGAACGTTATTAGACAACATCAGACAGTTAGTCATTTGTCTTTGTGCAGTTTGTGTAAGTAAACGTCTTACATTTACATTTAGCAGACGCTTTTATCCAAAACAACTTACAAATGAGAGAACATTTCAGTAAAAAGTCCATAAAAAAACAGCTACTCTGTAGTATAACCTTTACTGGCGCTGACATCATAGTGCTGACTGGACTTTTAGTCAGTAGTTAATGAAAAAAAACAGCTACTCTTTAGTATAACCTTTACTGGTGCTGACATCATAGTGCTGCGTGGACTTTTTACATGGGTGTTTTTAGTGAATTATTCTCAGGTTAGTGAGAATTTACACTGTAAATTCAAGAATGGTTATATTATATTATTAGATTAGATTATATGTTAAGATCAAATTTGATGTTAAAGCACTGTAAAATACTTCTATTTGCTGTCTTTACATTTGTATTGTATTCTGTTCTGTGTTGCTCTATGATCGTCATCTTATTATCTTCAGGTTAATCCTATACTAGAGATATGGTTGGGGGGGGGGGGTTATCCATGCGTTTCAGGTGCTGGGCAGGTACACCCAGGACAGGGCACCAATTTATCACTGATCTATGATCCTGGAGCAACACATTTGAATGTGGAATTTCAATAAATATAAAAAAAAATAATAATAAAAAACACAGGCTGTAGTCTATTTACAAAGTTTCTTACTACTACTTAAATCAAGAAGCCAGACAGAAAAGAAAGTTATAATATTTCCTAAATAATTAACTTATTTAAAAGGGGGAAAAAAGGTTTAGTCTGGCATTGTAATGTTCTTTAAAGCAGCAGTATTCTGCCCAGAAACTTTTAAGAACTTGGATATTTCACCAGCAGGATATTTTGCTTTGGATTGCTTTAGCTAAAGGTGGCGCTTCTTTGTATTATGTGTCAATCGAACTCAGTGCAGTGCACAAGCACTTTTCAGAAACAGATTGGGTCTTTGGCCCAGGTGGCATCTTCATGGCAGACAACTGAGTAATAGTTAAGCTACAATACAATATACATGAGTCTTTGGGAGATTGTAGAGTAGCTTAAGTAGAGGTTATTTTTCCTGCCAGAAGCTGCTGGGTGTAAAAACCTGGCACCAACAAAGAGCCTTTATGGAAATGCAGTGGAAAATTCCTACTGGCTTTTGAGCTCAAATAGTTCCTGTCACTGCTGGGATCAATAGATTGCTCTCTCAACGGTTTGACTGTGCTTGATTGAGCAGTAAGCAGTGGCTGCTACCTGTTCTGTTCACGCTTCCAAGGTGAAAGGCCTGAGGGATCTCCTGGACACCACAACTAAAAAATAATGGAGCAGGAGATTTCAGTCATAAAAAACCTATAATAAAAGAGCGTATCATAGATCCTGATACAGATCCACATCCCAATAACTGCTGCAGTAATAAGAGAAAGCTTACTATTTATCCAGCACTCAAAACATATTTTATATTTTGTTTTACATACAAGGAACAACATGAAATCTGATCAAATGAGAAATCAAATGCTTGATAATTAAAAAGCAGGGACATCTAAATCAAAACCAAATTCACCAACTGTTTTATTGTGTGTTGCAAGTCTTTAAAAAAGCAGGGAAGTGATTTATTTGCAAAGCATGCAGTATGTCAGAAGATGGTCTGAAATATATTTCAATCATTTAGGAAGGTGACAGTGATTCTCATAAGTGTGCCTTATTTAATGAGGTGATCAGTTTAAAAACATTGGGGTGATGTGCACAAGCATCATTTTGTAAAAAGGTTACCTGTTACTGCAATCAAATGCAGATTTGTGAAAGGAAAGTGGCATCAAGATTGCAGGTGTTACCATACCTGCATCCCCTCTTCTTTTTTATTTAAAAAATGTGTCAACCTTTTCATGTTGCATACACTTTCAATATCTAGATCCTTCATTCACACCATCCCTCCGCATTAGATTATATTCTTTTGCTTTTACTATATTTGTAATTAGACCCTTCTCAGCTCTGTTTTGTCCAGGCTTGTGAAGACATTTCCTGTGAATGGTATAAAAGTAAACTAACGTGTAATTGGTCACTTCTTAGTGGTTTTTTTTTTTTTTAGAAATAAAACTTTTTTTAAGTAACTAATAGAGGGGGGGGGACACACCAAACAAGATATCTTCCACATCAGTTTAATATAAGTTCCTCCCCTAAGCATAATAGCTCTAACCACTCTTGGCCACCAATCACTGATGTTGCTCGAAATTTAAAATTAATAGAAATTTCTCAGGGTTAAACTGAGTCTGTGAGTGACACGTTTTCATTTCATGTCACACATGTGATGCAAATGACAATAAAGTTTACTTGAATCCTTGAATCACATAGCGGTGGCCACTTTTTAGTCATTATAAATGGTATATAAACTTCCACAGGTTACCAAAGAGTAAGTATGTCAAATGTCATGGTAACCAAAGCATCAGTGTGGATTTGTATAGGCAACACCCCCCCCCCCCCTCCCACACACACACACACACACACTTTGACCCTTATTTATAGGATAAATAAATTAATTAAAAGTCAACCTTGCATTTTTTAAACTTTCTGAAAGCTGAATGCTTCTCTAAATGATACAGAAGCTCTTACTAATAATTCCAAGTACTTGTTTACTATGTGTTTTATTTTTTATTTCAATTGTAACAATAGCAATATGTTATCAAACTATGATGTTGTGACAAAAGGGCAAAATTTCTGATGAAAAATCTTAAAAAACCATCAACTGTGAAATGCAACATTCAACAAGTGACATTGAAAAGATTTATGTATTTCTTAATTTGAACTATTTAAAAGAAACTCAAAATGTTAAAGACATCTGTAACAGTAGTGTTTGTACACTTTTTTTGTGATCTTTAACTTACAGTAAAGCATCAGTATTTCGCAAAATTTACCCACAATATGACTGTATTACTAACACTGATGCAATAATTGCTATTAGACTTTTATTATGACACTTCACCATAAATTGAGAGATAGTTACTAAGCTGATACTTTGTGGTGGGTAAAGATTAGGTTGATTAACTCTCAAGTTTTCCTTTAAGTGTGATATATTACAGGTTGTTCTGAATAGCCTTAGACATCAATCAGTTTTTTATGATTGAACGCAAGAGGACACCCGATAACCAACTGAGTCCATCTTCTTAAACCCTCAGTGCACTTGCAAATGGTTTAAACCAGAGGGAAATTAAAGTGAAAAAAGGCCATCATATATTTGCTTCAAAAATATCAGAGCACAAGAGGGAATAATTGGCTTTATTACAGAGTCATTTAAAGCTCCCTGTATCTGAACAGTAAGTTTCTATTTTCAAGAGCTCAGAGAACTGATCTCAGAGAACTAAATAGACAGTTTTGATATTTTAGATCTAATTCCAAATCCTAAATCCTAAATAACCCTGTCCTGGGTTTATCATCAAGCATTCTTCCTAGGATGGGCATGGGGAACCCCACCCTACCCAGGATCTTAACCACAAGCCTACGACTTCCCACAAATAAAAGATGCTGAAACAGATATATCAAAAAATACAGAAGTACAAGACCACATATGTTAGTTGTGCTTTAGTTGTGGCTTGATTGTTGGCTAATCTTTTTGAAGGTATGTGGTTTTAAAAAAAAGTCCCTAGAGCTGTTTGGAAAGCAACACATGAATTCTTGTGAAAATCTTAGATTATACAATGAATGCTATAATATTACAATGAAACAATAACAATTCCAGCACACAAATCGTTTAGGAGTGAATTATCAGCTTTGTAGTAAGTTTAGAGAAAAGACACTTTGGTTTCATTATGTCTCATTGTGTTTTCAGCACAAAGATTTATAAATACTTCATATGATGCGGTAGATCTGAAGGAACTCACAGATATTGCACAGATCCCTGAGCGTAATTCTACTAAACAATAAACATGACTAAACAGACTTTCACATGCAAAGTCACTGGTTTCAATGTGACTAAAAAACAGAACAAGTGCAATTTACAATGGACCCCCATTTCCCTTTAATTTTGTTCCTTTGTTACCATATTCCTTTGTATCCATATTTATAATTTGAATTTTACTTTTTATTCACATGGTGCCACTAGATCTTGTGCAGGCTGTGACATCATGGAGCTGTGATAAGATAAATGGCCTTGTTGCATTGTTTTTCATTACTGATCTGTCCTGTAACCCTGGAGCTTGCTCTTGCTTTCAGTGCTGTGTTTAATTGGCAGCTCATCATCACTTGGCCTGACCTCCAGGTCTTTATCTCTCAGCAGGCTCTCTACTTGCCTATACATTAAACTTTCTTTGTGTTTCTCCAACAGCTTAGTCACCTCCTGCCAAATATATAAATATATTAATCTCTTTTAAAATTCACAACCTATAAAATTTTACCTTAAGCAGTCAGTTTGAGGCAACACTGGCACATGCAGTACTTTATATAAGAACATTAGACCACAGGTTAGAATTAAATAGCTCACCTGCACATCCTCTGATGGAATCCTGTGGCTTGGCCGCCGCACTCTCTCCAGCAAAAGGCTATTAAGTGCTGAGGCAGTGTTATGTCTCTCCCCTTCAGATAAATCAGTTGCCAATCTGGCATGGAATAACTCACTTAGACACACTTGTAACACCTTGGGCATAGAAAGAACATAAGAAGAAAAGCAATAAAGACACCCTAAATGCACTCCAGGCTGATGAAATGGTCTACAGAAGTGAGTGGTTATACCTTGAAGAAGGCCCTTTGAAAGGCAGCAGTAGAGTCAAGCTCAAGCTGACCAATGGCAATGTGAGCGGCACAGTGTGCAAGAACCAGTGAAAATCCTCCTACGGACTGCAACCTCTGACTCCGAACATACAGCGTATTGTTTGTCCCCTGCAGACACAGTCAGCATGTTCACGAACTATTAAAGATGCTCTATGCTCTATGTGTTGACCTCACAGCACCTCACCTCACTGATGTCAAACCAGTTTAAATAAAATTTAAATGAAGACCATGCACTCAATAAACTATGAAACATACAACAAAGTTACCTGCTAAAGGGCTTTGCATTTAAAGGTTTGGAGAAGTTGAAATAAAAAAATAACATTTTATATGAATTTAATGAACACAGAAATTGACATTCATTTTTTAGTCAATTAGTCATTGAAATTTACCTAATGACCTAATTATGTAAAAAAATAATTTAAGGGATATAACAGTAAATGGCCATCTACTAATACGTGAATTCTGTGTTTCAAATCAATTTTATTGCCAACAGAATGTAAGATGCACGGAATTGATGGGAGAGTAGGCTGTGATTTATTTATTTTACCACACACACACACACACACACATACATATATATATATATATATATATATATATATATATATATATATATATATATATATATATACAGTATATATATATACAGTATATATATATACAGTATATATATCTCCATCCATCCATTATCTTCCACTTTATCCTCTATTAGGGTAGTGGGGGGGGATTCCCCATGCCCATCCAGGGGAGAACGTTTCGGGCGTTGGGCAGATACACCCAGGACATTGCGCCAATCTATCGCTGGGCACACACTCACTCACACAGACACAGAAACTCTATATGGGGTAATTTGGAGAATTCAGTTGACCTTGATCAATGTTTTTGAACTGTGGGAAGAAACTCATGCGGACACGGGGAGAACATGGAAACTCCACCCACATATATATGTGTGTGTGTGTGTGTGTGTGAGTGTGTGCGTGTACGTGTGTGTATATACGTGTGTGTGTATATATATATATATATATATATATATATATATATATATATATATATATATATATATGTATATATATATATATATATATATATATATATATATATATATATATATATATATATGGCAGTATCAGTTATCTGCCCAGGGAGAAGTGTGTGTTAAGAATATATGAACATTTTAAGCCTTTTCATTATAGCTTATGTGTGTTTAAAACAGAGCACATATACAGTATATTATATATATTATATATACTGTACAGTATATGTGCTCTGTTTTAAACACACATAAGCTATAATGAAAAGGCTTTAAATGTTCATATATTCTTAACACACACTTCTCCCTGGGCAGATAACTGATACTGCCATATGCTTACTTAAGCCATAAATACCTGGTAGTAAAAGGAATTGCGGAAGGCATTGTAGCGATAGTTATTTGAAGGAAGTCTTGAGGCGAGCAGCAAGTTCACTGCTGGTATCTGTGAAGTAAAGCTGAAGCATAACTAATCGAAGAACTTTCCATTACAACGGCCATTACATTACATCATTGTTCAGTGGCTGGAAAACATTACTTATAATAGATTAAAATAAGTGTGTGGGGATGTTCATGGAAAAGTTTGAGTGTCAGACCACTTTGTGAGCATGAAGCAGCTGGAGAAGTAGTTGGCCGTGTTGGTAAATGACAAACTCTCGAGGGTTAAGGGTGTCTGCGCTGACTTGGACCAGGTCTCCCTCACACACCCACTGTGCGTCCAGAAAATCAATAAAGGGACGCGCTGAGGCTGCAGCACAAAGACATCACTATCATTACCCAGTCTATCATTGTTTTAGTAGAAGAAAGGGCACTAAAACTACAAACTACAGTAAATATCATCTGATTGTTTCGGCAGTTGTGAGGAAGCCCCAGGCTGCTGCAGATGCTCAGCGATGAGCAGGCCTGCATTTCTGGCTTCTTTTCGGAGACGTTGTTCCACCTCTTGGATAAGTTGGAAGAGGGGAGAAAGCTCCAGCAGTGCGGACCAGTTATTGCCTAGAGATAACAAACATTAAAAATGATTTAACAGCATTTAATGCTTCTGGTATAATGTTCAGATGATAAGAATCACTAAAATGTATAGCCATCTGAGGCTGGTCCTGATTGCCCCCTTGTGTTTCCTTCATGCAACAACAAATGAAATGACTTGCACTTTTCAAAAATTTTATCTTTTGAAAAAATTCCATATTACCTGGAATTTGGGGAATAGTAATCGGCATGGGAAGTACTGATTCCTTATTCGTATCAGTGTCTGTTTGAGCAGGAAAACAGCGTCATTCAACGCTCTTTGTTGAATACCCGGGACAGTCCGAAATGTGCCTTACCTTGGTGTTGAAAAGAACTTTCGTCCTGTTCCCCCTGTTTTTGGGATGTGCTGGATGACCGGCAGTTTAAGCCATATTGTTCATCATCAGTTGATGACTTCAGGTGGTCTTTTATGGAGAATGCCGGATCCAATGCAATGTTAAACACAAGGAATAGAAAATTTAACAAACTGAAGCTAAACACGAAAACTAATTCTCTGTCAGAATATATGTTTGAGTACTATTGCTGGATTAAGCTTTAAGTCGTGTATGTACTAAGTAATAGGAAGACTTTTTTTTTTCATTTTTGCCACTACTTTTCTTATCTGATTTTTTAAGGTATCACCAGCTTTCCATTTACAAAGCAGCAACACCACAGAATTGACAATTACTGGACAGAATCTGGATTTTTATTGGACTAGTGCCGTTGCAGTCTTGCAGGATGGCTTCACTGAACTGATTTAGTTTTTTTAATTTTGGAAAAAGGACACCTGATCATCGCACAATCTGTACATGGGTGTCAAGCACTGTTGATGCTGCCGGCTACTCAAGAAGGATGTGTACCCCACTAAGCCTTGGTCCTTCCAAGGTTTCTATCTACCAGGGAGAATACCAGGGCATTTTTTCTTGCCACTGTTGTTTCGGCTTGCTTCAGCTTTCGGGGTTCAGACTTGGAATACTGTAAAGCTGCTTTGCTACAATGTACTATGGTAAAAATCTCTATATAAATAAATGAACTTGAACAAGATGTTATGCTTTTAACAATATTTGTTGACACATTATTCACATTCCTGAGCCCAGTGCTGCTGGTAATTCATTCATTATCTTCTGCTTAATCCTCTATTAGGGTCACAGAAGTTCACCATGCCCATTCAGGGGAGAACATTTCGAGCCCTGGGCAGATACACCCGAGACAGGATGCCAATATATCACTGGGCACACACACACACACACACACACACACACACACACACACACACACACACACTATATGGGGCGATTTAGAGCATTTAATTTACACTGAATCCATGTTTTTGGACTGTGGGAGGAAACTAGAGAACCCGGAGGAAACCCACACAGACATGGGGAACACGGAAACTCTGTGAGCCAAAATTGTAGCCACTGTGCAGCCCCTGCTGATAACTGAAATCTAATATTGATGATTCATCTAGGCCAAAATGTTAAGATATGTAGATCTTTTTTGTATTTGTTTCTTATGGAACACCTACAATGGTGAGTGGAACTTTTTGGACTGCATAAATATGACCTGAATCTCAGTAGATAAAGTATCATGGGACATGGCATTGGTGGAAAATGTGGCAAACCCAACCACACAAAACAGAAAACCCCAAGAGACAAATAAGTGTTTATAAAATATATTAAAATAAAGATAATAAAAGCAATATAAAATCAGGGTAGGTGACCCCTGAAACAATTAGTCAATGGACCTGACACGTTTCACACTAGAGCATGTGTTCTGGTCAAACCACTGCTTTAGAGGCAGGTCTGCAAACCCCCAAATTAATGCTCTAATTTACATTTTCACCACAAGGCAATTGAACATAGAAGCTTTACCCATATGATGACGGTGCTGTGTACTTGTGGCCAAACTGGAACTTTTGCCATGCTCCAGCAAATGAATGAGGCGCTCTAACTGTGGAAGGATTTTTTGCTGAGTCATTGCCATTGCTCTCAGAGAGTTCCTTCCACCCTGAGACTCCATCAGGCCATAATCCTTATACCAGAATAGACCTGATAACATAGCCTAGATGAAAGGAGAAGACGACTTTTAAGCCCCAGCAGCATAGAAGCTGCTGTTAATAGAAAATGTTGTATAAAGCAGTGCTATTGCAGACACATCTCATTCTTTTACAAATGTGGCAATATGTGAAATGTTCACGAGGTGCATTTAGCTTAAATCTAGCTGCTGTGTTGTATTTAAGCTCTGGGTGAGGCTTACCTCTGCAGTATCAGCATGGAGCTGACTGAGCTCCCGGGCCCAGTGCACTGAGGAGACAGCAATGTTCAGCTCAGTGTGTCTCTGTTTTAATTGCTCCCAAAGCTCGATCTGTTTTGTCCTTTCAATCTATAACACAGAAGGGTCATGAACACATTACTTTATGTACTATTAAAACTTCTCAAAACAAGTGGAAGTACATATAACCAAAGTTTCAAACTTTTAGATTTGTGACCTGAAAGACCTGAAAGTAATGAGGTCAGTCCTAACATTGTTTTCTACAGATACTACAGACATATATCCATTCATCTTCGGTTCAATCCTTTACTAGAGCTGTGCTGAGTTTCCCATGCCAATCCTGTTTTGGGCGCTGGGCAGATACACACAGGACAGGGTGCCAATCAATCGATGGGCACACTTACTCACACAGACAAACACACTCTATATGGGGCGATTTCGAGCATTCATTTTTACCTTGAATGCATGTTTTTGCATTGTGGGAGGACACCGAAGGACCCTGAGGAAACAAACGCGGACATGGGAAGAACATGGAAACTCCACCCAGATTGGGATTCAAACCTGGCGTTGAGAGGCAAACATGCGACAGCATGTCGCCAACTACAAATATTATTTACTTAAATAAGTTAACATCAAATACAGTATTTACAGTTAAAAGTAATTACAATAAACAATAACGCACAAGGGGGTGGCATGGTGGTTTAGTGGTTAGCACATTTGCCTCTCAGCACTAGGATACCAGGTTTGAATTCCAATCTGGGAGAGTTTCCATGTTCTCTCCATGTGGGTTTCCTTCTGGTTCTCTGGTTTTCTCTCGCAGTTCAAAAACATGGATTCAAGGTAAATTGAATTCTCTAAATACCCCCATATAGAGTGTCTTTGTGTGTGTGTGTGTGTGTGTGTGTGTGTGTGTGTGTGTGTGTGTGTGTGTGTGTGTGTGTGTGTGTGTGTGTGTGTGTGTGTGTGATTGTCACTCTGTCCTGGGTGTATCTAATCCAGCATTTGAAACATTCTCCCATTGGGAATTGAGGAATGGAGGACACACCCATGACCCTAGTAGAGGATTAAGCGGAAGATAATGAATATTTTAGGCCTGAACTCCTAAAATGGCACACAATAGTTCCGAACAAAAAAATATTAACATTTGATATGAATCTCGTTGTCACACCCTGCTCTGTTAAGTAATGCCTTGAAGCATATGGAAGCCAGGTAGACGTAGCACAAGTGGTAAGGGCAGTCGAAGCCCTGTGGGTAAGAAACCAGCCTTACAACCAGAAGGACCTGGTTCAATTCCTTGTCCCACCAAGTACTATGGCTAAAATGCCCTTGTGCATATCACCTAACCCCATTTGTTCTCGGGGTGCTGTACACAAGGCTGCCCACTGCTCCGGGCATGTGTACTCACTTCACTCAGTAAATGTATATGTGTGTATGTTTCACTGCACGGATTAGTTAAATGTGGAGGACAAACTCCTCTGTGTGTGAGTACTTTAGGCAAAATTTATCACTTTATCCCAAATGACATTTGTTTTTATGACATTTGTGACATGGCCTTAACAGTTTAGGTAAATTTGCACCGCTCTTGTGCTCCCCCTTATGCTCACACTACCTGGCTTCCATATTTATCCCCGCATCACTTCACTGAGCGGGGTGTGTCACTCGTGAACAGATATTTACGTTTCGAAATGCCATATTAGTGTGTGTATCAAACCATCATATCACATCACTGAAGGGATATTAATGGGAGTGGCAAAGTATGCAGAGAAACAGATGGACTGCAGTCTGTAATTGAATAGCTACAGACTTCAGAGTATAAGTGATTGTTGTTTAAAAGATACTTCTGGTACAAAGTGAAATAATTCATCCTTCACAAATACCAATTACAAGTCCCAAGTAGGTGCTTAGGTAGAACTTGCTACATCATGTGCCCATTTGTGGTTTGTTAATTTGACCGATGCACCATCTGCTTAAATACACTGCACCGGTAGAGAAGATGCACATGCTCATATGAACAGACACGTGTTCTCTTGCTCTCTTTCTTGAGGCAGTAGTAGGCTTGCGGTTACTGTACCAACCCTGCGACCTGAAGGTCCCTTGTTCGATTCCTGATTCCATCAATACTATGGCTGAAGTGCCCTTGGACAAGGCACCTAACCCAATTGTTTTTCGGGTGCTGTGTACAGGGCTGCACATTGTTCTGGGCACTTGTGCTCACTTCACCAGTGTGCATATGTGTGTGCTGCAATACACAGATGCGTTAAATGAGGAGGACAATTTCCTAGGTGTCTAAAGCACTGTAGGCAAAATAGATGTAAGAAGAATAATGACAGTATGGAATATATGTATTGAAACTGACCAGTTCCTTTTCTCTTGCCAGTGTAGCTTCTTTCTCCCACTGCCACTTTTGTGGTTTATTAATTTGATTGACACACCATCTGCTTAAATACACTGCACCTGTATTTCTCTTGCCTTTCTTCGGGCAGTAGTAGGCACGTGGTTAACGTACCAGCCTTGCAACCTAAAGGTCCCCAGTTTTATTCCCAGTCCCACCAAGTACTATGGCTAAAGTGCCCTTGGGCAAGGCACCTAACCCCAATTGCATTTCAGGCGCCATGTATAGAGCTGCCCACTGCTCCGGGCACTTGTGCTCACTACCAGTGTGTGTAAACAAAAAGAGAATGTGTGTGTTTCTCTTCACGGATGGGTTAAACGAGGAGAACAAATTCCTCAGCGTCTAAAGCACAGTAGGCGAAATAGATCACACTTTGAAGAATGAGGGCAATATGGAATATATGGATTGAAACTGACCGGTTCCTTTTCTGTCAGTAGTGTAGCTTCTTTCTCCCACTGCCACTTTGCCATAATCACATTCATTTTGTTCAGCACAGATATAATTTCGGTGTACCAGTGATTTTGCTGATCAAGCTCTTCTTCATCCCCTACACACAGACAGAGCATTTGAGCATTATTACACGCTACTTTGGATCGATTGAACATCACAGCCCTGGCCTTTTAAAAGTCTGAACACTTCACCTCCAGTAAGAGTGAGCAGGACATGAGGAAACAATAGAAGAGCGAGTTCTGAGTTTTCAACACTTCGTCTTTGAGCCTCAGCATGAGCTGCCTCCTGAAGCTCTGCTACTGTCTCTTTCAGCCGCAACTCAATGTCTGTCCAGACAACCTTTCAAATATAAACACACCCATTCACCTTTTACTATATTTTCACTCACACATCAGACAAAATCTTATCTCTCTGGCTCACTGCAAGTCGACCATGATCTGAATCCTCCCGCTGTGCTGTGTAAAGGCAGTCCCGCAGTGCTGACCCGAAATCTGACAGAAGTTCCGTCTCCTTTACTTTCTGCTCTCTCCAAAACTGAGCTCTCATGTTGCACTCCTTTTGTAAGACCTCTGTCTGTCACAAGCAAACATCACATCAAAACATTAATTTCCACTTATATTGTTCCCTTTAGGTTAACCTACCTGCACTTTGTCTGACATGTCTCCAGATGTCAAATACTGGATCAAAGTCACAGGGACCACAGTCCTCCTCCAAAAGTCCAGACGAGCTCCCACTACTGAAGTCAGGTCACCTGTCACAGAGTCTATAATCTGTGCTCCTAAATGAATAGGAACCAGCCCTAAAACATAATCCAGACTATTATTAAGCAGCAGAAAATGGCAGTTCATGGAATAATAAAAGCCTAATCCAACCTCTGCCATCTGCATCCTCCATGGTTCCAGCAAGAGGCACCATGCACCCTGATACCCAGTCCAACTGGGCTCCGAGAACAGGGACAGACAGCCCAGAACCTCCAGGGTCAGGGTATTCGACACCTGGCAGTGCAGGCAAGGTCAGAGCCATGCTGGGCAGCTTGATCTCTCCTACATAACACATGTACATTTTTCATTAAGCTGGTAAAATAAAAAAAAATCGTTGAATTTTCTCATCATGGGGAGAACATTTGGACACTGGGCAGATACATTCAGAACAGAGTGCCAACCTATAACTGGGTACAAATTCACTCACACACACACACAGACACACACACACACACACACACACACACACACACACACACACACACACACACACACACACACTATGTAGGAGTAATTTAGATAGGGACAATTTAGAGTAGCCAATTCACCTTGAAGTCATGTTATGGGGAGAACATGAAAATTCCACCCAGATCAGGATTCAAACCTGGATCCATAGCACTGAGAGGCAGATGTGCTAACCACTAAGCCACCATAAGTCCCTCAACAATTAAAAACTATTTAAAAGGAATATTTGCTTTCACAACCTTGTCTCATGCAGGTCAAAAAATGACAAATTAAAAAAATTTTAGACATTGCATCCGCACTGTCACGCCTTGACCGCTTTTGCGAAGTGAAAGAGTCCAAAGTTCAGAGACACAAGTCAAAGAATTATGCTTTTTTTTTTATTTATTTTAGGTATTAATTTCCACCTACCTACACTTCCCCCATTCTCTGTTATCCTGCAGGCCCATTCCTCTAGGACCTTCAGGCGGTTAAGCAACTGAAGCATACAATGTTGGCTGTTCCTCCAGATCCAATCTAGTTCTGAGATGGCTGCACTTAAGCCTCTAATTCCTTCGTGTAGCTCCAGAGATCCGGCTTGCCACTCATTGCAAAAGGCCCTTAGCAGCTCCACCACCCTTACCCGTGCTCCCAAAACCTGGCTGTCCAAAAATGTTTGATAACCCCCTGCATGTGGCACTACTTTGCCTCCACGGATGCTGCCTCCGCCAACTCGCACCATCCTACCACTCAATGGCTCAATGAAGGATTCAGCCAACAGGGGTCCTCCTACAGGTATCACTGCCCCTACAACACAGTATTCTTTATTTTACTAAAATATCTAACTTAGGTCTGTAACAGTACTGCAAATAAAATTATTTGCCCATGTACTGACCTGTGTGCAGGTCCATTGTAACTCCTGTGATAAGCACCACACTTCCTGTGTGGGGGTCTAGCATTGGACATCCAATCTGGATGGGCTGTAGGAGACGGGAGACAGGGCACAAATAAACACCGCCAACTGGGTAAACCAGTCCACTATGAGGCTGAATAGTCACTGCCAGGATTGGGACTAACACACCAGTTTCATAGTCACTCATCGGCCCTCCAAACACAAGTCTTTGGTCTTTTTGGAGACCTCTTAACTTGGAGGGACCAATGAATTCAGAGTGGTGGGATGGAGGATAGGAAACGAAGGGCAGCAATGGAGACTCCAATTTTCTCACCTTATCTGAGATAAAGGGCATCAATCATTTATAGTTAGTAAATGTAATTAAGTCCAAAAAGTCATTTTCAGTTAACATCTAAGTCCCGAATATTCTTGGTTTGTGTAAACTTTTTATATTGCAAAGCATATAATATAAAAACAAACAGCTCACCCGTACAAGCATCAGCTGTGTAGACCAGAGTGGAGCTGCTGGGGTCATAGCCCACATTGCCAGCCACAGGCAGTACCCGGCCGGTTTGAGGATGCAAGAAAAAATCAGAGGGCACAGGCATACTATGGCCACTGGCTAGGAGCATGTGCGTATTGGGATTTGGCTTAATTAGACCTGTCCAGGGGTCCAAGTGAACAGTATCACTTAATCTGATAGTCCCATCAGGTGCTATATTAGAACAAAAAGAAGCAAAGCCCAGTTCCACCACATTAGTTGTTCATCTACCTTTAGTAAGTTTAGTAATACAGTAAGTTTCTACCATTTTTCAAATTGAACTACCACTAGGTGGAGTATTTTATTCACTTTGACTATGTAGATTCCAAGATCGAGTGTAAAAATGAGGCAAGTAGTTGGGTCATATGAGAAAAGAGATACTGTGCATCCTTCAATCCAAAGATTCACTGACATGTAACACTGAAACTATCCAGAGGGATAAAAATGTGACTACAAGACTCACCAATAATATCATCCCTAGTGAGCACTGTTCCAGAAATGGGGCAGAGGAGACACGCTCCTGTCGCTTGTTTGATGACTGTCCAGGAGCCCTGCCTTTGGGCCTCCACTGAAACAAGCTCTGCCATCTCTTCAGCCAGAGCAGACACTCGATCCATAATACTGCACAGCACAACATGCATTAGCGCTTGAATGCATTTAGACCTGAATGCTTGATCATCTGGATTTCTATGGCCTAGTGGCTATATAGCCCACATATTGCATTATTTAGGACCAATACACAAAAACAGAAACACAGAGAGCTATACAGCACTGACTGTGTTGTGTAATCATGTATTAATGCATCTGTTTAATCCAGAAATTATACTTTATCTGGGTTCTGCATAATTGTGATTATGCATCAGTGAAAAAGTGAGAATGACCTCAAAATGTCTGTGCATTAGCCCTGCTCCAGTTCTGATAAAATCTCCATTGAACCGTCCAACATTCTAAAGTTCATGTAAACTATTTTTATACATTTAGGATTTTTTAAACTATTCCGTCCGCTGGCAGCATTTTCTTTAACTCAGTGATTTTAACTTTGTACTTTTAAATTGATTCCTGATTTTATCACAGGGTCAGTCAAGCAATTATCTTATAAGTATATGGTGAAGTAACCAATAGCATAATATTCCCAGTCAGTAGATGTGTCTGAGCTGTCAAAATGAATGCTGTGCTGTCTATTCTTTAGAAGATACCAAATAGTTTAAGAATCTGACAGATCAATTGAAGCTTTCCTGTTGAATGAAAAATAGACTTGTCATGAAACAGAGCAAGGGTCAGCTGACACAGCTCGAGAAATTTCTATCATACACATCCTACACAGTCATTTAATAATCGCTTCAGGATTTCCATGATTCTATGATTTCTTTTTAAACATGTTGCTGTTTTTATGAGAATAAAGAGATGTAGAACATTTGAAACTGCTGTGCTTTGTGTCTTTTGAGTAATTATTCTATTTCAGAATCTATGCTGAAACTGCTCAAAACCTCAACTCAACTTTAATTAAAATCCCCCTAAATTGATAAAAGAAAGGGAGGTAAGCGGTAGCTGACGTTTCCATTTATGTAAGAGGTAAATGAATCATTGACTGGTGTGTTAAAATTTTTACCCTGTTTTTTTGTTGTTGTTGTCATGACTACCACTAGATTGATCTACAATACTTATAAGGTCTACACTACACTGGCTAATTGCACTACCCATCACTACCACACACGACACATTGTCATATTGTTTAATCCATATTTTAAATTTCTACCAACTTTTCATTCATTCGGTGTCTTCCGCTTTATCCTATATTAGGGGGGGGGGGTGTTCCCCATCCAGGGGAGAACGCTTCAGTCGCTGGCAGACACCCAGGACAGGGCGCCACTCCATCGCTGGGCACACACTCACTCACACACACACTCTATATGGTGCAATTTGGAGAACTCAATTGACTTGAGCCATGTTTTTGGACTGTGGGAGGAAACTGAAGAACCTGGAGAAACCCACGCGGACACAGGGAGAAAATGGAAACTCCACCCAGATGAGGATTCAAACCAGGAATCCCTAGCGCTGAGAGGCGAACGTGCTAACCACTAAGCCACCGTTCTGCCATATTTTTAACTTGTATCCTATATTTAGTTTTTCATTCATTCATTATCTTAATTCTCTACTATAGTCCCGGGGGTTCCCCATGTCCATCCAGGGGAGAATGTTTTGGGTGCTGGGCAGATACACCCAGGACAGGGTTCCAATCTATCGCTTTGCACACATACACTCACTCACACAGACACAGACACAAACACACACTATATGGGGCAATTTAGAGCATTGAATTTACCTTGAACCCATGTTTTTGGACTGTTGGAGGACAGTTTTGTTGTTACTTAGGGAATATGTTAAGTGAAATGATGTACTTTGCTAACAAGCACAGAAACATAATGTATTAATATGTATTACATTCAGTTATACGTAGCAATTGATAAACATACCATTTTTGGATTTGTTTGTCCCAAATTGAGGCCTGATTATCAAAAACCAGCTTCAAAAGGCAAATGGATTCTCTGACACCCGCTATGAAGACTTTATGCATTGCATGCTGAGGGTTTAACTCGGCCCGCAGGATCTGGAGTTGACTGCACAGCAGCTGAGCTAACTGATTGCCGAATTCTTTTCTGCGCGCTACCTCTTGCTCTACTTGACACTTTAAAGATTCTAGCTTGCTCTCTGCTGCTGAGCGCCAGGCAATTTGAAGACCCTGGACCTTTCCACAGACACCCTGATAGAGCTGCTTCACCTGCAAATACGAATGGAAAAGTGCTTATTTTTAGGATTATTTGATTCTTGTCACACGTTGCATTGTGGAGAAATAGAAACACTTCTCTTAAATGTGTGTTTATATGTTAATGCCAACAGAAGGTGGAGAATTGAATGATTCTCTGGAGGACAAACAGTAGAGAGCTCACCTCATCCCTGAGCTGTCCAAGACGAAATGTGACAGACAAACTGTGTTTAAGCAGGATTTCGTAAAAGGTGTTGGAATTAAAGGCCTCCATATCCACCTGTTCCTCATAATCCCAGAAATCATCTGATATGACAACTCTGGCTATGAATCAATAATAAGAACAGATTATAATCCAGATGAAGATAATCCAGAAAAGGTTAATGATCCTAAAATCATAAAGTACCAGTACTAGTCAAAAGTTTGGACACACCTCTTTCTTGCTCCATAGTCTATTTTCTCCACTTACCATTTAGATGGACTTTGTAGTTTTACAAATATAGACTGTAGTACCCCTGTTGGTTCTCTGTTCTATATTGGTCCGGACCATCACAGAACAGGTATAATTTGGGTGGTGTATTGTTTATTGTCAGTTCTGCAGTGAGACTGATGGACTACAGTCTGGAATTGTAGAACTACAAAGTCCATCTTTAAAATAACTGATAACATGGACAATAAATGAAGCAAAAAGGTGTGTCCAAACTTTTGACTGGTACTGAATTTAAGATATATCTTTGTCTGATTTTACATTATAATAAAAGGATTTAGTACAATGCAGAAAATTTATGTCTAATGTCATATTGTGAAATATATATTTTGTGCAGTGTACACTCCTATGCAAACAAAAGTAAAAGTTTAAACTGACAAATTGTTAAGGACACTGAGGACAATAGGTGTTTTTTTAAAAAGGTAATTAATTACAGTCTATTTTCAATCCTATGCCCCTGCCGCACTTTGTCATGACTTTAACTTTGTGTAGAATGAGACCAAATAAATCAGTTTTCCTTCTTTAGTCTTAAGGTGTTCCTAATAAACATATCACTGTAGCAAACAGGAGTGCATTTTCATTCTACATTACATTTACATTTAGGCATTTAGCAGATGCTTTTATTCAAAGTGTCTTATAAATGAGAGACCAGCACAAGTCAGTAGTTAAGGAAAAAACAGCTACACTGTAGAATTATCAAAATCTGATCATTATCCAATCCTGCCTTTTTTTTATTGAGTCTTTGTAGTAGAGTGGTTTGAGTTGTTTCTTGTACATGGTAAATTACTCAGCCTTATAGACGCGGGAGATTCTAAAGGTTTCTATTCAACATTTTAGAAGCTATTTATCTGAGACTTGAACTAGTCAGTGCGCAGGACTGTACAGTAAAGTCTGTTCTTTTCTAAGAACCAAACCATTAAAAGCACAGGAACATAAAGTCGACTTTTTTTCTTTGACTTGCCTTTGTGAGTAGAGTCCTCTGTCAGTCCCACCTGTAGGTTTCGATGTGTCTTTTTCATTGCTATGACCCTGGAACCTTTTGATGAATAGTTATCCATATTATATTTGAGCTGCAAGGCCCGGTATTTGGCCGTGGCAGGTTGCTTTTCAGGCCATCCGTATTTCCTGAACAAGATCTTTGTGTTGTAAAATGAAATGCTATAAATTATATGAGCTGCTTCTTTGATAAAATAATCTATAGATATTGGGTTACTGCATGATGCACAGGACTGACCAGTATGACAAAACACAAGCAGAGCACCAACACAGCTCCAGCCAACAGACCTCCAATGACCATCCAGTCTGGCTTAAGCAAGAGTGGACGTCGAAATGCAATACCCATGTGAACCATGTGGTGCAAATCAGCAGGGAAGAAGGGTCCGTTTTCGTAGCACTCTCCTCCAGGTGGTAGGACCTTAACATACTGAGAGAAGAACCTAATTTAAGTACAGTTTTATGCAAAGATTTACAATAGAAGAACTTACAATAAGTTAATATGTCCTTTGGGAACATATATAAATAATAAATGTTTCTGCAAATCAAAATAATGAAAATATTAACAAAAATCTCATCTCATATTTTTAATTCTATGGCGCTGGGCAGATACACCCAGGACAGGGCGTCAGTCTATCGATAGCAGTGATTTAGTGCAGCCAATTCATCTTAAATCTATGTTTTTGTACTTTGGGAGGAAACCAGAAAAAACCTGTGTGGACATGGGGAGAACATTAGAACTTTACACAGATTGGGCTAACCATAACGTCACTGTGCTTTCCTCAATGTATTGAATGTAGTATTTAAATATTTTAATATTAAGGCGGCACAGTGGCTTAGTGGTTAGCACGTTCGCCTTTCACCAATCTAGGTGGAGTTTACATGTTCTCCCCTTGTCAGCATGGGTTTTCTACTGGTTCTCCAGTTTCCTCCCACAGTCCAAAAACATGAATTCAAGGTAAATTGAATGCTATTGATATATTTGAATTGCCCCTTATAGAGTGTGTCCTGTCCTGAGTGTATCTGCCCAGCGCTTGAAACATTCTCCCCTTGTTGGGCATGGGAAACCCCCCTGCAAATCTAGTACAGGATTAAGCAGAAGATAATGAGTAAATGAATATTATAATATCATAGAATGTTATAATGGGCTGTACTGTATTTAAAGGATGTGGTGTCTTTTGCTTAAGATCAACTTAAGATGTTTTTTTTTTCACCAGTATAAGTAATAAAGTAAGAGATGAAAAAGTGATAATACCATATTCTTGTACTGATTGCTGCTCAGTTTAAGAACATATACACCAGGTTCACCAAAGCTAATGGAAAACAGGGAGCTTGTAGATTTTGCCATAGCTAGCTCTTGTGCTAATATTCTGAAGACTCCCCAGTCGAACGCTGCGTTAGTGTTGAGTAAGTTATCTCTGTGAAAACAAAACACACACCTGTTTGAATTCATTAAAGCATGAAATGAGACAAATTTGACTGGGAAACTTTTTACTCACATATCATACTGTGGATAGTGCTGCCTGGTCACCGTAAACAGTATTATATCCTCTGTATGCAGGCATGCTATGGGATTCAGCACATGCGTAGCTCCCCCAATGCTAGCTCCTCTTGATGTTGAGCCAAAGGACCAATACGTGTCTGGATCTATGTAGCTAGGGTTTCCTGATAAAAAATGTCATTTTAAAATAACCTCGCTGGGTTATTTATTGTGACCTTTATGGATGTGACATGCTGACAAATTGACTACCTCTGAACATTATCTCCACCATGCTGTGTGTGCTTGAGGCCTCAGCAAAGCTGCTGCTTTTTTGGACCGTTTTCAAAACCAACATCCTTACTCCTGCTGGAATAGTACTGACAAACCCATCAAACCCCTTTTCTGTAGCCAAACAGTGGGAAGGTTAGTGCTGCTGAGCTGATTGTGCAGTCCTCTAATGACCTGTGTTTGTCCTTTATTTCTTACCCCCTGTCTGCACCGCATACACAGGCCGGGAGAAGCTGAGATGCCTGTCACATTCTAGCTTCCCTTGGGTGTCCCAGCGTTTGAAGACAGATAACAACATACTTCCTGATGTACTCACCTGTATAACAAACACGACACCCACAAAGACCAACAGGTTCCATACAATTGATCATACAACTGGTTGTTTATCGTAATATATTAAATATTATATGTAAAAGCTATCACAAAATTATTTCCAGTTTGTTATGCTGAAATACTTAAATATTGTAAATATTGACTGTACTCTGCACCTGTCTATCTGCCTCAGTGTAGATAAGCTGAAGGGATGTAGAACTGCACATCAGCTGCAACAGAGGCTTTGACCTGCCTCCTTCACACCAGCCAATGCACTCATTCCTTTCAAAATCGCTTCCAGGTGGATTCTTGCAGATACATAAACCTAGAGAAGGTTCATAGCCCTCATACAACTGTGGTGATGCACAGACCTAGAGAAAAATGATAGTGATATATTTTGCATACTTTACTTACACACAGATTTAATCAATTTGTGCAGTGAAACACACACATGTACACAAACTGAGTGAAGTCAGCAAAGGTGCTCGAAGCGGTGGGCATTCTTGTGAACAATTGGGGTGCAAATAGGGTTAGGTGCCTTGCCCAAGGTCCCAAGGAGGGGCAGTTTTTTTACTTCCTTTTGCCGACAGCATCACTGCAATCAGCAATTTCCTTCTACTTTACTTCACTTTAAATGTACATACAGGTATTATATCGTGCATGTTTAAGTTTAGGTGTGTGTGTTGTATGTAAAAGAGAGAGAGTTGTGTGTGTAAATGGATGGTTAAGAAGAGTCATTTTTGTGCAATGTAAGCCTTCAGAGCCAAGTAAAAAATCCATGTATGTGTAAGCATACAGTCAGCAAATAAAGACTGATTCTTATTCTTTAGCCATAGTAGTTTTGGGACGGGGATTCAAACCGAGGACCTTCACAACTCAAGACTTGTTCTTTAACCACAAGCCTACAACTGCCCCGAAAAGAGTCCACTGGTGATTTTGATTTTGGAAATCTAGATCTTGGGCTGCAGTTCTATTGGGGTTAAATAAGGTGCAGCTGCATACCTAACGTTTAGCATTCATTACACACGGGTAAAACAGATGTCCCCAGTGTATGCATTTGAAAAGAGATTCATGGAAAAGAGGGCTTTGTTTTCTTCAGGGGTTCATTGACTCATAGGTAATCTGTGTTCAGGACACAAGATTGGAATGAGTGGGAAAAAATCAATAAGGACAAACATTTATGCTTTTTTAAATCTTTAACCTATGTATGTGAAAATATCGATTCTTACAAGCATTTATATTAAATTTTCTTCAGACAAAATGAATACATGTACAGTATGTATTAAAACATGTAATTATAGACACTGTGTCGGTAATATTTGCAGTCATATTTTGTATTAGCCAAATAAAGACTTATTATAACTTTTCAATGTATTAAATGGCATGTAAATGGCTAATTCTAGGCAATTAGCTAAAATCCATATTAATAAATTATAAATGTATAAATATAAAATACCTTTTGTAATACCTGATCATTTCCCAGGCTGCAGGTAAACTGCTCCTATTATATTGTTGTGTTATCATATTGCACAACTGCACAGTAATTTTATATTAAATGGCATAATTTAGCCTTAGCATGTCAGCTACATGCTATCTAATCATACAACGATTTAATGAAGACAGACCCAATGAAGTTTAAATGAAGCAAATCATAAGCTCCTAACTAGCAAAGAATTAGGACAAAGTTCATGGAAATCTTTATGCACAGAAGAGTTATATAGGTGATAGGGCACAGGGAATTTTAACTCTCTTTTTGCACTGACCTGATAAGAACAGAACTCTTTCCATTGATTGCGATTTAAACAACGGCCATAGTGATCTCGTGCACGTCCATTTTTACATATTTCGAAAACCTTTAGTTCACAGGCTTCTCCCTTCTGCTTGGAATGGAATCCCAACGCACAGTGACATTGTCCATCAGTGGCCTGCATTATAACAAAGCTTATATGAATTATTCCTCGTTTTACACAGAGAAATATGATGCTAAACTCTGTCTGCCTTCAAATGAAATCTGAGGAGGTTTCTTTTAGTAGTTAACAGAAAGACAGGTGAACTTAAAACCTCCAAGAAGGAAACATGAGCCCTAAAGATGCAGACGAGACAGCACCACTGTTGATAAAGCAACATATAGTCAGGTATACATGCTCACCTGAAAAACCTGGCCCTCTCCCAAACATATGCATTTGTCTTGTCCAGAAAGAGGTTGATGAGCTCTGTATCCACAGGGCAAACACGCAGCTAAACCCTCTCTGGGAGCAAAGAAATGTGGAGGGCAGCTAATACAACCATGAATGTCCATGGCCCAGAAATTTGGTGCAAACGTTCCCCTTGGACAGGGCACTGCAGATCCAGTGCTTTCTGGACAGTAATGACCTTTTCAGGATTTAAGATAAAGATTAATAACCAAATATTTAACAAAAAGTAAAATGTTTTCAAAAGTATAAAAGCTTGCAAGTCAGTTGTATAACAGTACTTTATGATCATATACATAATAAACAAACTACTTTTTTCCCTCTTGTGCAAAAAAACAATCAGCATATCTTCTGAATCATGATTCCCTGAACACCAATAAATCCATCTTCATTAAATGAAAAGAACATGAGAGGCATTTGACTAGGTATTAAATATTTGTTTAAATCTTCATTATTTTTCTCTTAAAGATTGTGTTAGCCATTTCATTGCCCCATATAGAGTGTGTTTGTGAGTGTGCCCAGAGATAGATTGGCGTTCTGTCCTGGGTGTCCATGAGGATCCCGCCCACGACCCTAGTAGAGGATTAAGCTGAAAATACTGATTGATTGATTGATTGATTATAAATATATAATATTTAAAAAGGCAAAACCATTAGTTGTTACTTTGTAGACAACCAGATCAATATTTATTCTTAAGACTATGACATTTTAGTAAATTTACAGTAGATCCATTACAGTCAAATGAGTATGTGTCAAAAATGTGATTCACAATTGACATTATAGAGAAATTCAAGTGGGCTCAAGTTAGGATTCTGTCCACAAATTGGTTTTTATAGACCTCTCTGAGTATATTGGAGACACAACTAAGAAATCCAAACTATAAAGGGATTGCAACTTTCTAGACACAAATGGAGGTAAAAAAAAACACGTACCATATACTCGCCCAAAGGCAAATTAAGTGGAGTTACCTTCCCTCCAGGTTTACCACAACACTTGGTAGCTTACCTGGCTTACAGATGGGCTGATATTCTTGTGTCAGGTTTAATCCAAATGTAGTGCTCTTTCCTGTGATGAAAAGCCACCAAACAAGAATTGGCCAGCAGCCGAGCATCATGCATCATCTTCCTGTCCTGAGTTATGTGGTCTAAGATGGTTTTGAGAAAAAAGGAAGCACTTTCTATCCCACGTTTAATGATTCATGGGGAATTAGGTGTCACACATGCCGATGGGCAAAGACTGAATATCCAATACCACCAGGTCATATTACAGGCCTCAGTGCAAGTGCTTACTGATTTGAGCTTTGCTTCACCTGACTCAGCACCAATTCCACTTGAAAAGAATTGTATCTTTTAATTATATTTTATCATTTGTTTAATACTATAGATGATGTTAAATGTAAATTAAATGTTGGGTGTAAATGCTCGTTCAGGGACATTATTTTTAATTCAGTATTAAATTGACAGCTTAGTTGTTTGCTTTTGTGATTTCTCGGTTACAGCTGAATCACCTGTGGTTACCTTACTGAATAAATATAACTGAACCTGATATACACACGTGGGGGAATACACCAAAAGTTAAGTCACCTCAAGCTCATTTGCATTATCACTTTGGACGTTCTAATGAATAAAGCCAAAGCATGTTGGGTCTATTTCCAAATAGGCTGAATGGCAATCATTAACTGCCGTTATTGTTGTTTATTTATTTCAGTCTTTTTTTTAAGCACAAGGTTGAGGAACGTTTGTGAGTGGGAAGTCAGAACCAATTTAGGTAAACGAATGCGGTTTCTTTTAGCTGACGGTGAGCGGTGGAAGTTAAAAACATATACTGTAACTTCACACATTTCTTTGTCTAAGGTAAAGTAATAAAACAATTTATTTTATTTATAAAAAATAACTTTAAATATTTTCAATGGCAAAAAAAATGATAATACTAAGTTCAATGTAATGTATTTGCATAGTGAATTAATGAGATTCCAATTATTACAAATCATTAGAGTGATTTGTCAATACATACAAATAAAAAGAGCCAGAAAAGTGTAAATGATGCATTGCTCTTTTTGAAAGTTCTAGTAAAGTGGCAAGAAAAAAAACTAATTATGAATTTTGTGCAGGCATTCCAATACACACTTTGTTAGTTGATCCAAATATGGACTTAATTTTCCATCTGCCTCATCCACAGTTTCCTAATCCCTCCTCATTCAGATGATCAACGGTTCTTACAAGATTATGGGTTGCTGCACACCTGTGTCCAACAAATAAAGGACACACAGTAGTGTTAATTACAACTCACTGTGAAACAAAACAGACGGTGTGCAGTCCACTAATAATGCACAATGTTATTTGATTAAACATGGCTGTATAATCAAATGACCTTATTATTTATATTAGGGGCGGCATGGTGGCACAGGGGTTTGCTTCACAAAACTAAGGTCCAATTGCAGAATGTCATTTTTGCATGCCTAGTGTTTGTATGCACTTCCTATGTCTGAATTTCATAACAAGTTTTTTTACTTGTAAATAAGTGAATTAGAGATAGCAATTTGCCTCTAGAAAGGCATAGGGGATAGCAGGTTCACTTCTCAGCACTGGGGATTCATGTTTTAATTCTGTTTTCCCAGTGTCCTTGTTGGTTTTCTCTGGATTCTCCGGATTCCTTCCACAGTCCAACAACATAAATTCATGGTAAATTGGCTGCTCTAAATTTTGTCCCTGCTCTAAATAGTGTGTAAGTGGTGGTGTGTGTGTGGGTGAGTGTGTGTATGTTTGGGTAGGTGTGTGTCTGTATACTCAAAACATTTCCCCCCCACCCCTGTGATCCTAGCATAAGATTAGGCAGAGAACATGGATGATTGGATGGATGAATCTGCCCCTAGCTGTGAAACTGTACATAGGTGTGTTCGTCTGCTGTGATGGACTGGTGACCTTATATGGTGTTTCTTTTCCTCTTGACATATAAGTGCTGTGGTCCCCAGGGTCCCCGATTTATAAAGAAACCCAGGCTTAATACACTTTTTGGAAACATTTTAAAATTTGATCTTCTGATTACAGCATTAATTCAGAAGATGATGCCTAACCACTTTGGAAACTATTATTATTTGTGTTTATGAAATATGTTTTAGCTTAAAATCAATATGAAATTGAAGATTGGTTCTTACCAATTGTGATTCTTACAATTGGACCAATATCACTGTATATAATTTCAAAATGTATTACTCCCTGATAGCCACACGCAAGCCCCAGTTTTTCTTGGCATGGAGGAAAGGGGGTTGTACATAAATTAACATATCATTTTTGCTACTCCATCAGTGCTACAACATTAATCATTTACAGAGTGGCAGACATCAAACCAGGACAGCATTTTGAGACCCTAGAGTACAGCTATAAAAATTACGATTTGCTAGGAGGATATTTGTGTTGAAGCTTAAAATGAAATGAACTGGTTTATAAATTGTACAATGTTTGCAATTAAAATGGATAATTATTTTCTAGCTACTTATAATATATTTGATATCAATAACAAACCATGCTACTGAGTTTGTGTTTCACTTTGCATATTTAGAACTTTGTTTAGGTTCCACCAAATGTGGTTCATGTGAAATACATGAATTCCTGTAACCCACAGTTACTCAAGCAAACGGCATAAAAATGTATTGGGAGGTGAACCGCATATAGCTCTATATGTATATGTATAAAAATGCATGATTAAAGACTAAAATACAATGCTTCTTTTAAAAAATTCAATATTCTATACATAGGGCTGCACGGTGGCTTAGTGGTTAGCACATCGCCTATCGGCACTGGGTATTCAGGGTTGAAGCGCAATCTGGGTGGAGTTACCATGTTTTCCGCATGTTCGTATGGGTTTCCTCTAGGTTCTCCAGTTTCCTCCCACAGTACAAAAACAAAAACATACCAAAATGCTAAATTGCTCCATATAGTGTGTGTTTGTGTAAGTGTGCACAGTGAAAAATTGGATAAAATAAATGAAAGAATATTCCATACTTTTATGCAGAAGACATGTTTTGTGAGATTGCAGGTCTACATGTTTCCAAAAATTATATAAAAAAAAAAAAAAATATATATATATATATATATATATATATATATATATATATATATTTTTTTTTTTTTTTTTTTTTTAGGATGAGAAATAACTTTATTTGATGTTTTGATGCTGCTGGCTAAATAAAACTTTTCACATAAAACTTTCATTTTTTTATCATAAAGTTTTTATTTTTAGTGTTGTTCAAAAATGTTAATTTTCTATAAATCCACAAATTTAAATATAATAATAGACTGTTAATGAAAAATAGGTCAGATCTGGTTAAAAGCAGAAAAAAATTTAAAACTGCAGGTCATTGTACTCTAAAACTAGGACTTACAAACATTGATCTAAATAGTTGTTTTGTCCCTAGTGACATGGTCATGCAACTGGTAATGATTTCAATCTACAGCATGAACGTTTTTCTGTTTGCTTTTTGGGTAGTTAAGAGTTTGACTTCACATGTTCTCCCCAAGTCCCTGAGTTTGGACTTATTAAGGAACCTAAGTTTTCTTTACACAGTCCAAAAATAAATAGGTCAGACTAATTAAAGATAGAACTTTGCTTTCCACATACTTGGTTTGCTTGTAGCTTACTGCAGCTGACACGCAGCAGAGCAATGTAAAGAGATCATCATAAAAAAAGTATAGGGAAAAAACATGTATAAAGCTGAATCCCACTCTGGTAACTTCAGTGAACCCCCAACCTTCAGGATGATAGCCCCATACCCTAACCACTTAGCTACTAAATGAGTTCTATTGAAACAGACATTATATAATTGTCCAAAATACAAGATCTTTAATACAAGAAAATACAAGATGCTTAATCTTTATTGTCAATTGGACTAAATTAAACACCCAAATTCAATGATTAATAGGGTGTGATTAGGTCTGTATTGTGTTAATGGTACTATTCATTCATTATCTTCCGCTTTATCCTCTATTAGGGTCGCGGTGGGGTTCCCCATGCCCATCCAGGGAAGAACGTCTTGGGCACTGGGCAGATACACCCAGGACAGGGCGCCAATCTATCGCTGGGCACACACTCACTCACACAAACACACTCTATATAGGGCAATTTGGAGAACTCAATTGACTTGATCCATGTTTTTGGACTGTAGGAGGAAACCGGAGAACCCGGAGGAAACCCACACAGACACGGGGAGAACATGGAAATTCCACCCAGATGGGGATTCGAACCGGGAATCCCTAGTGCTGAGAGGCGAACGTGCTAACCACTAAACCACTAACCATCAATGGTACTAGAGGTAATAAAAATAGAAACATAGAAAAATAGAAATAGCTCATGATGGTTTGTAGTTATCTGAGAAATTCTGAAGTAGAAAGTTCTGAAATGTGAAAATTCTGAAAGTGCATAATCCGGTGCACCACTTTAGACAGCGCCTCGAAAAATAACAGACAGTCAAGGTCTTTTTTTTATCTGTTTGCATTTGTAGAGCAGTAGAAATGCTGATATAAGTTGATTCATTCTCCTCTTCTCCACAACATTGTTCTTTGTGTTGTGGATGGCTTACGTTGCAAATTAAATGGTCAAGCAAACACAAATCTGCGTCAAAATCACATTGTATTCCAATCGAATTGTGGTTCAATAAAACCTGGACTTTAGTTTCAGTCCATTTTTCTCTGCTGTGTTCGTTTTTTGTGGTTTGTCATATGACTTCTACTGTCAGTTACAGTTAACTATAAATCTGATGAAAATGTCAAACTGGGTGGAAAGCATTCCTAAAGTAGGCTGTGATCATCGTATTTCCTTCTATAGAAACATTCAAAGTGGGGGTACATTCTTCCACATTTTAACGAATTATAATAAGATTTCCAATTAACAGTCATCTATAGTGTCTGCTATAGTGTTATCCATAGAGAAATCTGGCAGTATATAGATGCTCATTGGTTCTGCACAATGTAAGCTTATGATACATTAATCTAACAAAAAATGAATGCAATTTTGACTGCTTTTTTTTTTTTTTACTTGGACCACAATTGGGTCTGCTTGTCTGCAATTCCCACCTTGGGGATTAATAAAGTATTCTGATTTTGATTCTAATGATTTTACCATGTTCTCCAGTTTCCACCCGCAGTCCAAAAACATGAATGCAAGAGGCATTGTAGCTCAGTGGTTAGGGTGCTTGGCTATCAATTAGAAGGTTGTTCATGTCAAGTGTGTCTCACTTGTTGTGTGAGTGAGTGTGTGCACACAGTGATAGATAGACGCCCTGTCCTGGGTGTATCTGCCCAGCGCCTGAAACGCTCCTCCCTGGATATGCAAAGGAAACCTGGACGCCCCGAGGACACCGGTAAAGGATTGAGTGGTAGATAATTTGATGATGGTTTGCAGTTAATAGTAGGATAAATAAAGATGGCAAGATGCTTTGATGTAATATTTTATAATACATTGAATGTATATATTTTGCATAACATTTAATTGCAAGACGTCAGAGCTAAATATCATTAGTAGTATGTGCTTCTCAAAAATATCAATTGCACTGATTTTCAGAAGTACTATTTGACTTGGTATACTTGGAATGTTGGATTTGTTTGTATTAGCCTGAACTAACACAACTAGCCTCATGTTCACTCTCAACCGCTTAGTTGTTTGAAAACCCGCAGGCTTCAAGGACGTAGAGAGACAGAACTCAAAACATCCAACATGTTCGCCTTGTTTGCCCACAGGAAATAATCAGTGACCAAAGTCGAATTCCAAAAACAGTCCCGGAAACATTTCCTAAAGAAACATCTAACATACTGAATGCTCTTTATCTGTCAGGATTTCAAGACCTTGTCTTTGTATTGGATTTTCAAGCCTTGTCTTTGTATTGGAAATATTTTGTAACTTTTTAACAACAGACATTACACATACTTTAACAGTCACGTAACTGTGGCTAGTCAACTTTTTTGAAATGCTCATGTTTATAAAAGGGGATTAGAATTAAGTGATCTATTTTGCCTTCTGGGGCGGCACGGTGGCTTAGTGATTAGCACTTCCACCTCTCAGCGCTAATGATTCCCGGTTCGAATCCCCATCTGGGTGGAGTTTCCATGTTCTCCCCATGTTTGTGTGGGTTTCCTCCAGGTTCTCCAGTTTCCTCCCACAGTCCAAAAACATGGATCAAGGTCAATTGAGTTCTCCAAATTGCCCCATATAGAGTGTGTATGTGTGCGTGAATGTGTGCCCAGCGATAGATTGTCTGTCCTGGGTGTATCTGCCCAGCGCCCGAAACGTTCTCCCCTGGATGGACATGGGGAACCCCCCCCCCGACCCTAATATTGGATAAAGCAGAATAATATGGATGGATGGATTTTGCCTTCTGTGCTTACACACAGAGAAATTAGTCCTCCACATTTAACACATCTGTGCAGAGAAACACACACACACACACACACACACACACACACACACACACACTGGTGAAGTGAGCACACATGTCCTGAGTGGTTTGCAGCCGTATATACAACGAGCAACTATGAGCCTGGCCAAAGGACACTTCAGCTATAGTATTTAGTGGGACAGGGAATTGAACCAGGATTTTCTGGTTGCAAGGCTGGTTCCTTAACCACAAGCATACGATTGCCCCAATAATAAACCTTGTTTAGAGAGCACCAAATCTGTCTGTTTTTTCACCAAGCTCGATATTTAACAACTTAGAGGCTTAAGCTGCTGGACCAATTGGCACTTAACATTCATTCATTTATTTATTCATTATCTTCAGCTTAATTCTCTACTTCTAGCGTCACAGGGGCTTCCCATGTCCATCCAGCAGAGAATGTTTCAGATGCTGGGCAGATACACCCAGGACAGGACGCCAATCTATTAATGGGCACACACTCACTCACACAGACACACAAAAAACACACACTATCTGGGGCAATTTAGAGCATTCAATTTACCTTAAATCCATATTTTTGGACTGTGGGAGGAAACCGGAGAACTCCGGAGAAGAGGAAAACCGGAGAAGAGGAAACCCATGTGGACACGGGGAGAACATGGAAACATAAATAAATTGATAAATAAATTAAAATAAATTAATAAATGACTTATTCAATATTATACTTACTTATTTAAGTAATAATATTAAATACTTCTAACTAGTTAGACTATTTAACTAGTTTTTTCATACACTTTATATATATAAATTATGTAAGAATTACAACCAAATAAGCACAAGTTTTATGTTCTTGCTATATCATATTTGCTTACTAAGTCAGTCAGACATCCAGAAAGCTTGTTTTTGGCTATTATGATTCCAACCAATCAGCAAGAAATATCAAACTGCACCCTTTGAGCAGGACACAAACAAACAGCACCTTTGTTCTGTGCAGGACAAACAAAGAACCTTTCTGTGACTCATCTTCGTCAGGGCAACAGTCTGCACAGCCAAGTGGGGCACTACTTGTTTGAAAGAACTGTGCCAGCTGTTTCATCAAGCACTTTATAGTATCAGGATTTGTTGTTTTTTTCTTCGTTGTAGAAGCAAGGTAGGGCTTTTTCAATGATTATTAGATCTATTTAACCTACGTGTGAAGTACTAATCATATTTGCTTAAATCAATATGTAAAATTGCTCTGGTTGAAACAGAACATCATCATCTGAAAACAAACCTCACGTGACGTTATGCTGCGTCATTCTCAACCTTGACATGACATCACTCCGGTTATTCAGTAGAAGAGTTAAGAACACAACAGCTTTCAAGTGATCAAAGCCAATAGGCCCTCTTCCTTCCTGCACCACTCTGCTATCATTGTGACCCTCCACGTGGGATATGTTGACACAGGCTGGGTGCAGGAAGGTCCCTGATAAGGGATTGCTTTATAAGTAGGGTCTGAGAGGGACGCCTCACAGATTCCTATTGCTTGGTAAGAACGAGACACTTTCATAATGAAAGATTTTGGTTTTCAGAATGTTCTGTTCAGTCATAATAATCTGTCCATTTGTCTTGAATCTTTCAGATCAAACACAGAAGAATATTTCCTGAAAATTCATAAACATGCAGTTTCAGTTTGTGGTCTTTGTTTTGTCCGTGGTGTCCACCACAGGTTTGTAGTGACTTTGTATTTATTCTGATCTGTTGGTTACTAATCATATCTAAGAATTAACTGAAGGAAATGCCTTCTGTTGTTTTTTTTTGTAGCATTTCCTGTCGAGCAAGAATCGACTGGTACATGGACACTCCAGGATGAAAAATCTAATCTGGCCATTGACAAAGCAGATGTTCCAAAGACATTCGAGTAAGTGTTATTCTAAGTGTTATTTCGAGTAAGTGTTATTCGAGTAAGTGTTATACTACAACTAATAATTGTTAGTAAAAAACTGATAAAAATGTGTTTATTTAGTTGTCTGGGTCTAAACTGCATTCCCTTTTGTTTTCCAGTGGAATGTGGAAGAGTCATATGGAGAGCAGCGACTTGTATTCAGAGGATTCCTTGAACCCTATGGCAGCTGAGCTCAGACACAAACTTAGTCAGGAGTCGGAACGATTACGCTCACGTCTGAGACAGGAACTTCTAGAGCTGAGGCAAAGACTCTCTCCTTACCCCAGCCATCCCCAGCTCACCCCAGCCAATATCCGCGAGCTCCTGTCTCCGTTCATAAAGAGTCTTCAGGAAGCTCTGGACTCCAACACTAAAAATGTGTGTGGCCAGCTAATGATGATATTACAAGGTCTTCAGACAGATGTACCTTCACATGATGAGGAGGCAGGGGTAAAGATCAGTGAAACCTTAAATGAGGGGCATCGCAGAAGAACCACTGCCTTCGAGGAGTTTAAAACCAAGGCATTTGAGGCAGTCGAGAAAGACCGGGACAGCAGTAGAAAAGAATTGTGGGAGGAGGTGACTGCCAGGCTGGGACAGGAGATCCTATCTTTTAGTTTGGAGGTGCAGGGCAAGGTTGCAGCCTTAAAAGTCTCTTTAGCAACGATCCTGATTTCATCCGAACCCTTAAAATCTGAATTAATTTCCAAAGTGGACCAATTTTGTCATGTTTCCTCGACCCAGAATCAAAAGTTCATTGCTAATTTAGAGCAGCTAACAGCTCTACTGGAAGAAAAACAAGGTCAGGTTGAACCTTCAGGTCACGTCACCATCGACTCCATACAGGAGGACTTCTCCACCAGGTTAAATGTGTTACTCCAGGACATTGTGCACACTCTGAACTAGAGACGTTCCATCGTTCACATCCGAATTATCACTGGAATGTAAATAGAAGTCATGTACAGTGTGTTATCTTTTGTAAAAACTCTTGTCTTTTATAAAGATGTCATGTTGATGCAATTTTGTATACACTATATAAATCTATTGTTATTCAGGTAACTAGAATCTTGAAACACAAGAAAACCTTTTTTTAAATGCAGGTTTATTGAGCTAAGAGTATTTAAAGAATTTTATGTATTCACTAAAATTGTTGTTGATTTACAATCCATTGTATATTGTCTCACTGAATTACATCAATAAAATGTATTACATGTTTTAAAAAGTGTAGTTCATTGACCACTTGTAGTACACAAAGCATGGATTGCATCATTTGCATTGCATCATACTTTACTTCTTAATAAAACACTACCAGAGCTGTTTAACAGAATAAAAAGAAATTGAAATGAAACATCCTTTATGTGTTATAATATAAACAAACTCTAACTCTAAGTTTTATTAATCTATAAAATGGTCTTAATAAACTAAACTGAGAACATTGAAAATTTGAAAATTTATTTGGAAGCCTTATGTAAAATGATTAGCTGAATGAAATAAAACATAGATAAACGCAGACGGCAGGTCACTGATCTAACAAGCTTTTTTAAACACGAACCATCCAGCCACAACCAGCAGCATTGCACCAGCAGTTGCAAAAATGGCCCCAACCACCACTCCAGACATATTCTCCTTTTTAAAGTCCTTAGTTTCTCCTGCTGGAGAAAAGAAAATGACAACAAAGTGTCAAAATGGAAAACATTTTTAAGTTGTGTTAAATAAATATGAGTCGAATGTTAGTACAGAAGGCATGTGTGAAAATAAATATACATGAAGCTTAAAGCTACTGTATGGAATGGATAGGGTGTGGTAGCTAAGTGCTTTGGGTGTTGGGCTATCAATCTGAAGATAGTGGGTTCTAATGCCAGGTCCATAAAAGTTACCAATATGGGTTCTTGAGCAAGACTCTTAACCCTCATTGCTCCAGGAGTGCTGCGGATACCCGGTGTTCTGACCCCAACCAATTTGGGATATTTGTAAGTCGCTTCGGAAAAAATCACCCGCTAAATAACCAAATGTAATGTAATGTAGAGGTAATGTTTTAAAAAAAAGGATGCTGTCTAAACTGAAGGCCATTATGGACAATGCCTCCCACCCACAGTACGACACACTGGTAGGACACAGGAGCACATTCAGCCTAAGACTCATTCCACCAAAATGCTCCACAGAGCGTATATATATATATTTTTTTTTGTTTGTTTTTTTGTTTTTTTGTTTTGTACGTTATAGCGCTTGAGGACATCTGCAATTTTCCCACGGGGATCAATAGAGTATTCTAATTCCGATTCTGAGATTCTGAGATTCTGAGATTCATACTGCTAATTATGTGATGAGAAGAAATGACATCAGTAAAATGGATATGCTGTGAAAATGATTTCTTACCAAGGGCCAGTGCAGTGGGATCAGATGCTGCAATAATAAAATGACAGAATTACATTCAGAGCAAATGAATTTGATTCCCAATTAGCTTACTTTAAACAATAAATATACTATTACATGGCACGGCATGCTGGGATAATTTGGGCATGCTGGACCCAACCATGTGAGACAGAACCACAAGAAAAACAAATGATCAAAGATAAAAAAAATTTAGGTTAACTTAATTAAAGTAATATTAATGATCTCCAGGCATGAACACATTTTACATATCAAGCATAGCGCCTGACAATACCTCACACATGACCTCTATAAACAAAAGATATGGTAGATGGTGCTGCTCAAAGCACAATAACGTTGACCTCATAGTGTGCACCGATCTGATACTAAGCTGCTCCGTCTCAGAGCGGTGCCAATGAAGCAGAAGTTAAGCTTTCATCAGTGTTTACCACTCATGCCCTGCTCTTCTTTTCAGCATCATATATAACAGCAATCAACCATAACAGAGTTTTTTCTTGCCAACGTCACTTCAACTTCGCCATTGGGGTTCAGGCTCGGATCACTGTCAAGCTGCTTTGAAACAATGTAAAAATTGGTATATAATTAAATCATCTATAACTTAAACTGTGCTGTACTTGGACAGACAAGTGGAGTGGCAGTGCACGTACTTGACTCCTCACACCAATTCATGTACATGGTCAGAAAAAAAAAAACACAGACAGCCTAAAAACCGGATTCTACAGCCGTGCACAGTGACATACATGTGAGAGGATCCAGTACAGTGGGAAGAGCTCTTCCAAACACAGTATGTGATGCAAGGTCCCAGCGTCCGCAATCCAAAGCCAATCCAAATTTTAACAATGTGACGCTGGGTCTGATAGACTTCAGGTTCCCCTGCAGGTGGGGAAAAAAAGCCTCAAGCCACGTTATACATACCCTATGTGCTCATAGACTTACTAAAGGCAGCTGTGTAGAGAGGACCCATGGATACAGTAGCTGTGGTGGACTCCCCCGAACCAGTCACAATAGATCTCTTCCTTCTTGTATTGCAACTCTACACAACCAAATTACAGTCAAATTACAAACAAGAAATAAAACAAAACAAAATCCCATTAAACCGCACATACATCTTTAATACTCTGGCACTTTGAGGGCTCACAGAGCCTCAGTATGCAGTGGAGATAAATAGAGGACTTTTCTTGGTTTCGATGCACCACAAAACGGAATGCCTCGAAAGAAAACCTTGCGCTGTTAGACACCCCATTACTTAGGACTGTACTGAGTTTCTCTGTTGAACACCTGCGCAAAACACATAAAAGTCTATACTGTGGAAAGATGGTAAGGAACAGTAAACAATGCTTTATCAATGTGTGCAATTGAATGCTACAAAAGGATGACATACACTGTAAAAAAGTCTTGTTGCTCACTGTTGGTTGAACTGTATTCGGATGGAGTTGCAAAGCAGTGATCCAGGAATAAATAAAAACTAAAGCAAATAGAAAGCACAAAAGTAAAAGAGTTAGAGAATTTTAAAAAGGAACCTCAACATGTTAACAATATACTCACTGGCCATTTTGTTAGGGACATCTCCTCAGTTCTAAACTCACTGTCTGAATTTTAAGGCTGCACTGATCATACAGATGGACTTTGTGGTTCTTCAATCACAGACTGTAGTCCATCCGTTCCGTACATAATTTTTTATTCCGCTTTAGTATGTTCTCCGATGATCACGACCCCCACAGAGAAAGTATTAGGGTGGTGAATGATTCTCAGTACTGCAGTGATACTAAGGAGTGGCTCAGACACTGCAGTGCTGCAGGACAGAGAACAGTACACCAATCAAAATATACAGGTGTCTGATCCACTAGTACCTGCTATGTTGGTGGGGTCCAGATCATCAGAGAATTGAGTAGAGAAAACTAATAAAATATGTGGAGAAACAGATGGACTATAGAATGGAATAATGAAACTGCAAATGTCATCTATATGGTAAGTAAAACTGAAAAATAGACAGTGAGTATAGAACTGAGGAGATGTACCTAATGAAATGGCCGGTGAATGTTGAAAAGATGCTCTTACTTTCCAGTGAGACTTGCTGCTTTGACTTCAGCGTAAATCATAGTGCGCAGTTGTAGTCCAGTCGTTGGAACTATTAACGGGGATGAAAATGCAGAATCCTGAAAGAAGATAGAAGGAGTGTCAACGGCTGATTTTAAACAAGTTAGAATTATTTTAATAACACAACTTACGCTATATACACTCAAGCTGAGATTATCAATAAAGCTGCCATTTTTGTCATTCGTGGCCACTGAGACTGAGGATCTGGGATATCAGGAAACAAAATACAATTAGATTACTGTTGCTTTATATAATATTCAGGTTACTCTCTGAACAGTACAATCATCATGGCTTAATAGATGTTTTGATAGTTACTTGTCTGGGCTACTCATGTTGACTCCTGGAATTTTCACAAACCACCGTCTCTAGTGTCTAGCCACAAAGATCACAACAGTGTAGTCCTGCACAAGTGTAGGGGCTGCAGCCACACCTGCCTGGGTTTACCGTCCCCAGCTCTGAGAGTATTCCATTGTTTGTAACACTCAGGGCTGGGACATTTCATAGTGAATATTTGCATTTAATATGTTAGACCCCTGCATGGGTAGCATCATTGCACAGCCCCAACTCTCAGAGTCGCTTGCTTTGCATGTCAGCTGGAGCAACTGCCATAAGCAGCACCACTTCTAACTAAAAACTATAGACCGTCAGCAGACCGTGTGGATTAAGTCATTAAATTGATGGCTGTAAGCAGAAACAGAGGGTCTGCCACTTGAGATATGGCATTGTTTAGCATTATAGTAGGGTTCACATCATACAGGATATGCATGTTCCATTAGGTATTTTATACTGCTTTTGTTATGTGTGTTTAAATAAATAATATAGCACATTATTTGTCTTTTGTGGTTTTCTGTCTCATGCAGTTGGGTCTGAGCATGCAACACAAAGATCAAGTAAAATGATAAAGGGATTTATTCTGCCTACTGAGCTGACACACAATTTGTCCTCCATTTTTAACCTCTCTGTGCAGTGAAACACACTGAGTTAAGCACACACATATACAAACAGACATGCCCAGAGTGATGGGCAGCCTCGTAGACAGCGCCCAGAGAGCAATCTGGGTTGGGTGCCTTGCCCAAGGGCACTTCAGCCATAGTACTTGGTGGGTATTCAAACCATGGACCGTTAGGTTATCTTCAATACCAACTTTGCACAATTGTAGAAAGCAGAAGCATAAAGTCTGTGTTATATCATTGGAATGAAAAATCTTCCTAAGACAAGTAAATTCATGACATATTTAAAAAAGAAATAGAAAATGTTGCATTTCTGTTCTATACATCATTTTATATTTCATTTCTGTTCTTTTTGGAATGGTGTAACTTACGCCACTATCTTGGTGTTGTTGATGAAGTACTCTAGAGGGTAATGGCAGGTGAACTGATAATAGAGATCTGTCGCATAGCTGATGGTGCCTACTGAAGAGCCGGGTGTGTCAATATAGCCAGTAACCCGGACCGCCTGAATGGAAGACAACTGGCTAAAGGGTCCTGTGGAGCTGGGAATCTCGTTAATTATCTAGGTAACAAAACATAGCATAACAGAGTTTAAAAAATGGAATCATGATTATAATATTTTCTAAGCTCATATGTTTAAACTCAAAGTAATGGTTAAGTTAATTTTTCCACAAGGGATATAAAGATGGATGTAAATAGTAAACATTCTGTGGTACCATAAATTCCAAATGAAATCTAAATTAGGGGTTTCTGTTCAATCCATTCAACACTCGTGTCACTCCACTACTCTTCTCTCTCCATTGGCTCCCTGTAGCTGCTCGCATTCAGTACAAGGCACTGACTCTGGCCTACAGGACATCCTCTGGATCTGCCCCTTCCACCTTAACTAAATTTTTTTGAAAAGTACACTCCAAATAATTCAACCTTTCAGTGATACAAATTCTCACTCTGTATCATTCACCACTGCTAAATGGTAGAACGATCTTCCCAATGCTGTCTGTAATGATGGGACATTCAGCATCTTCAAGATACAATTTAAAACACATCTCTTCCAGAAGCACTTCATATGAAAATCATGGAAAAGAGTAGGGTGAATTTAGACTTGAAACCAGATGGAAAGCAGTTTTGATAATTCAGCTACAGTGTAGCTGTTTTTCCTTAACTACTAAGCGCCTGCTAAATACTTAAATGGTAATGTAATAATAATGTAATTTATTCAACACTGGAAAAAAAACAGTCCCCCTTACCTGCATTGATTGCCGGCAGGGGTTTCCTTGGCTGTCATTAACAGAAAGTTGGAAGCGGATGACTGGTGGGTTTACAGTGGAGTCGACGGTTCCGTAGCACAGACTGTTGTTATGTTGACTATTCAAGGCCAGGTTGCTTTGGTTATAACCAGCCCACTGCGCTGTACATAGGTCAACCTCCAGAGTGATGTTACTACTTCCACACTCCACCTTTAAATCATTGCTGTCTAGAAATGTAGAGAAACACTTAGTAGATGGTAGAGACATGAAAAAAATATATTTTTAAAGGTTTTGAGACCCACTTGGCACCCTATTGTACTGAGAAGGACAGTCAAAAGCAAGGGAGGGCTGCAACGCCAGGATCAGCACTGAGAGAATGAGCAACTGCAGCATTATCCTGCCTGGAGAAAAAGCTGGAGACGAAATTTGAAACAAAAAATGGAGAACGCTGAAGAGGAAAAATATTTTATTGTTGATCACTGAAATCGAGCAGTACTAAATAGAACATTAGTTACTTCAAGTACTTAATACATTAAGTAAATTATTGTCAATTATTGTAGTTAATTGCATAAATCATTCACATCTACTTAAATTTTGATTTCGAAGTTCTAAATAAAAAATAGGAATGTTCAGATAACTCATTGAAATGAGTTCAAATTCAAATTTCAAATCAGAAATGGTCACCTACTGTATTTCGTCCTGAGATGGTTGGAGATAAAAAATAAATGAGAGAAAGGACAGGATGCTCCTTATATAGTATCGGAATTCCTACTTGAGAAACATGAATACCGTGAGTATAGCTATAAGGAATCACTCTTCCCTCCCAGTGATGCATTGTGTTCCACGGTTTTATTGTTTCTATGAAAACTAACTCCTGGGAATGCCCCAATCAAACATCGTTTTTAAAAATATATACAAATGTGTGTTTCAAAAATGTAATATATATATATATATATATACAAATGCCGGTTAAAAGCAAAGAGATTAAAATGAAGACTATTTTTTTTCTTTAAAAATATATTTAATACGATACAAAAACGGCGGCACGGTGTCTTAGTGGTTAGTACGTTCGCCTTTCAGCGCTAGGGATTCCCGGTTCGAATCCCCATCTGGGTGGAGTTTCCATGTTCTCCCCGTGGGTTTCCTCCGGGTTCTCCGGTTTCCTCCCACAGTCCAAAAACATGGATCAAGTCAATTGAGTTCTCCAAATTTCCCCATATAGAGTGTGTTTGTGTGCGTGTCTGTGTCCCCAGCGATAGATTGGCGTCCTGTCCTGGGTGTATCTGCCCAGCACCTGAAACGTTCTCCCCTGGATGGGCATGGGGAACCCCACCGCGACCCTGATATAAGATAAAGCGGAAGATAATGAATGAATGAATGAATGAATGAATGAATTAATGAACAATACAAAAACACCACATTGGTAAATATTGATAATTTTGACATAACTTGTCATGTTGCTGTAACACGTTATTTTTTTATAAGTACATGCATCATCTGTATGCTATAAAACCATATGATGTTTTAAATTTTCTCAAAACAGAAAAACAAATAATAACAATGTTTAAGGTCAAACAAAAATAATGTGAATGAAAATGCTGTAATGCAGACAATGAATAATGGCTAACAGAACATGAACAGTGACTGTATATTGATTTCAAGATCTGACCTAAGATATCGTTAGGACACCTCCAGGCTAAAATTCTGATTAACAGAGATAAAGGACCTTGTAATCTGTAGACATGCTTTTTTTTTTTTTTTTAACAAATGCCCCTTGGACAAAGACCACATTACACATGTGTCGTATTTGAAACAGTTCACCCCTCTATAGGTTTATGTATTGTTAGTCAACATGATATGAAATTATAGTTCATTTCATTATGTACTCGGATTACATTAGGACGTCAGTTAGATCGAATGAAAAACGAGCTGATAGTCTGAAAAAACATTTATAATAGCATGAATAAAACGTTAGATACATGAACATGAAACCCAACCTGAATAAATAAAAGGGTTGTTTGTTCAAGTGCATCTCCACCATCTACTCCCAAATTAAACAAAGCTGTGGCGTGCTAACCACTAAGCCACCATGTCGCCCCATTGATTAAGATGGAAATGAATAAAACATATACATTTGATTCAGTTTGTTTTAATCTGTGGGAATGCCTAAAACATGTCCACAAATGACATTAATAAGAGTTTAGAGAGTAAATTTGTTTCATTTTACACAAGGAAGCCTGAGAACAAAGGCTGTAAAATTGGAGGAGTGATGGTTAAATGTAAACCACTATATGTCAGTAACCCCCATTAAAACGAGCCAAGACAGCTATTTGTCATGCCCTCATTGCTTCTAAATGGAACATAAACCTTATCTGCACCTTATCTGACACCAATTAGACTACTGGAAAATTAAAATAATGAAATTCATGGATGCAGGCATAAAATGTTATTAGCCCATTAATAAACTTTAATGTTTTCCATCAAACTGTCACAGAAACAGTCAGACAACAACAAATTCCTCTCAAAAATATAGCAAAACTCTTAAAAACGCCAGATTCCGTTTTTAATGATGGCAACACTGCCGTCAAAGACTTAAACATTGTTTAGTGACCTAAAATAAAGATTTTAAACTTCTATTTCTACAATCAATATAAAGACAGGAGAACAAACACAAGATATTCCAGCTGTTATACCCTTTCATTTTTACTTTTTACATTTAATAAATCCTCAACAACCTGATTTCTTGATGGACCCTGTGGCCACTCATTGATAATACCATGACTTATGTAAGGAAATACACTGGAATTAAACCTTGTGAATTAAACATCATAATGGATTTAATATCTTATTTTGCCTTTCAGTAAAATGAGCTCTGACCCCTGAAATAAAACAACAAAAACACAAAAACAGAAAAATACAAATTCTGGTTAGCAAACAGGAGGGTTGCAAAATTAAAGATTTTTATTTATTATTTTTACATCTAAAGTCATTATTTTTGAAGTTTTTAAAGATAAAGTGCATCACTTATTTCATTCCAAATACTGACCTCGCTTAAGTCTCTGGTCTTGACTAACTAAATCTGGTCTTGACTAACTAATAACACTATTATTTGTGTTAATTTGGGCTGCTGATTCAAGCACGCATAATGTGTAGAGCAGCCTATCACAAGGAATACACAAACTTAGGGGCAATTTAATACTTAACTCAGCTCAACTCAACATTATTTATAAAGCACTTTAAAAACAACAGCAGCTGAAACAAAGTGCTGTACAGTGTTTAAAACTTAAAATTATAAAAAAAATAAACAAGAATACAATATAAACAATAAAACAATACATCAAGTAAACACTAAAAAAGGTTATTAAAACCAATGTACAATCATGGTGTATTAAAAGCCAGAGAGTAAAAATGTGTTTTAAGACTAGATTCAAAAATGGACAGTGAAGAAGCCTGTCTAATATATAGAGGTAGGTCATTCAAAAGCTTTGGAGCCACAATCGAAAAGGCTTGGTCCCCTCTGAGCTTAAGATTGGACCTCGGTACCTCCAGAAGCAGCTGATCAGCTGACCTGAGGCACTGTGTGGGCGCATGCAGGTGGAGAAGCTCAGAGAGGTAGGGCGGGGCGAGTCAATTTAAAGATTTTAAAACAAATAAAAGAATCTTAAAATGAACTCTAAAATGCACAGGCAGCCAGTGGAGGGAAGCCAGGATGGGAGTAATAGCTCCAATTTACCTGCATTCCATGTCATTGAACCACACAGACTCTGAGAGAACATCCAGACTCCACCCGAAAAGGATTCAGTCCATACTGCCCTGTAAATAAACTTAAAACCTTCTTGCGGTATATTACTCACTAAGCCGCTGTGTTTCCTTACAGTGTATTATGAGGGTAAATTACTAATTAGCCTAAATATTATTCTTTTTATATCTTATTTAAGAGTTCTTAGTTCTTATTCTTAGTTATTATTCCACACCCAGAGCATGGTACACTTCTGAGTTGCTTCCAGTTTTTGGGTTTTAAATTTTAAAAGACACTTTTGAATCTCATCTCATTATTTTCCACTTTATCCTATGCTAGTGACTATGATCACAAGGGAGTTCCCCATGCCCATCAAAGGAAGAACGTTTCAGGCACTGGGCAGATACACAAAGGACAGGGTGCTAATCTTTCACTGGACACACACATTCACACAAACACACACTATATAGGGACAACTTAGATTTTACAATTTAGAGTCGCCGATTTACCTTAAATACATTATTTTGGACTGTGGAAGGAAACCAGAAAACCCAGAGAAAACCCACGTGAACATGGGAAGAACATGGAGACTTCACCCTGATCAGGATTTGTACCTGAATCCCCAGCACTGAGAGGCGAACATGCTAACCACTAAGCCACTTATCTTTTAAATCTGTTAAAATCTGTACAATTTATAAATATTACATTATGTGCATGTTTATATATTTTGAGTTGAGAACGTGTACGTATAATATATAAGTTGGGTTTAAAGTAGTCTAGTTGAAGATTTAAATTTTAATGAACTTGATACATTGTAAATTAATTCCTAAAAATTTCTAACAGCATTAAACTGCATGCGACTGTATTTAGAATAAATGCTGCCATCTACTGGAGATTAGAGTGACTTTCTGAAATAATTTTAAAACAGTCTAATTTAAATCCACAATTTCAATTATATAAGAAAAATAAGTTATATAAAGAAAAATTCAATAGAATAAATGTTTGAGCGAATCACCGTTGAAACAATAAGAATATTTTCTTAGTTTAAAAAATGTAATAAACTTTATTAATTGCCCAGCGATGGATTGGCACCCTGTCCTGGATGTATCTGCCCAGCGCCCGAAACGTTCTCCCCTGGATGGGCATGGGGAACTATCTATTTATCTATCTATCTATCTATCTATATATCTATATATATATATATATATATATATATATATATATATATATATATATATATATATATATATCTACAGTATATACAGTATAAAGTGTATGTATGTGTTACCCACTGTTTCTCATGAAGGAGGTGAAGCGCTGTAACTAGTACATACTCCGCAGAAAGACAGTATAGTACAGACTTTAAGCTCGAGTTTAGGAATCCGGGATCCGTCACTCCCGCTGGCTGGATCACAGAGACGCGGTTTGCTCCTGATCGGAGGGTCTTGTCGGTGTTTGTGAGCTGTGTACATGGAGCTGGAATAAAAGATGTCGAGATGGAGCTGATGAAAGTGATCGGGACGGTTTTGACGGTTTTCGGGCTTCCAGGCTGCGCCGTGCTGAAGGGATTTGCTAGTAAGTAGCGGATGTGGACGGAAAACGAACGGTCCGCAGGCAGGCCCGCTGCTAACAGCTGTCATGAGACCGAGTGTTGTTTAAACTTCAAAACAGACTCCCTCAGACGATAGACTTTAGTTTTAAACACGACTTTAACTGAATTCAACGTCGTGGTGATTGTTGTTGGTTGTTTTGAGGAGTAGTCCGTGAGAAAAAAGTAGAACCGTGGAAGGATTAAAGTTTAGATTTAGTTTAAAGTTGTTACTCGGTAACCACTGAGACGTTTCAGTCTGTTTAAGCTAACACAGTAGATTTCCTAAAATTAAGTTCTCACGCTAAACCTGTACTTTTATTTCAATTGGGAAGAAATCTTAAGTGAGATTAAAAATAATAATAATACAAAAATCTACATCTAAGCTCATTTAAGTTCATTTATAAAAAAAAAATCAAAAACGTTAAAAGTATTTAATCATCATTTTCTACTTCAAAACTATAGACTTAATCTTTTTTTAGTTTAAAAATTAAACTGTCTTATGAAAGTTTAGACCTTAACACGTCTATCTATCCATCCATCCATTATTTTCCGTTTTATCTTCTACTAGGGTTGTGGGGGGGGTTCCCCATGCCCATCCAGGGGAGAACATTTCGAGCTCTGGGCAGATACACCCAGGACAGAGTGCCAATCTATCACTGGGCACACTCACTCACAAAGACACACACACAAACACACTCTATATGGGACAATTTTTGGAGAATTCAATTGACCTTGATCCATGTTTTTGGACTGTGGGAGAAACCGGAGAACCCGGAGATAACCCACGTGGACATGGAGAGAACATGGAAACTCCACCCAGATTGGGATTCGAACTGCTAATCCCTATGGCTGAGAGGCGATAACACATCTATGTTTTAAATAAAAAATATCTTGCTCACAAACACTGTTCCTATTCATGCCAACAATTTCTTACTGAACTATTCTCACAGAGAATAATGAAATTATAGAACAATGAGACAATGAAATGTGCTTTATCTGCACATTAACAGTGACCATAGCCAGCACTTTGTTTAGATGTTAGAAAAATCTATATATTATTCTTATATCAGGGTCACAGGGATGCCCATGCAGATAAACTCAGGACAGGGCACCGCTCCATCGCTGGGAACACACTCACTCACACAGACACACACAAACTACATAGGGCAATTTGAATCCATGTTTTTGGACTCTGGAAGGAAATAGAAGAACCACGGAGAACACCCACACAGACACAGGGAGAACATGGAAACTTATGATTCAGACATATCAGGATTCGTACCTGGTTTCCCAGTGCTGAGAGGTGTATGAGCTAACGACTACACCACCATGCTGCCAGAATTACAGATTGTTAGCTAAAAATAACTAAACTGTGTTTACTGATATTTTTAGGACACCTGCATATTCAGAAATGCCTGCTCGTCCACCCAGGACCAAAGATGTGGATGAATAAATAAACTGTGAAGTGAAACATGTGTTTATTATCAAAATAGATTGTAAATACTGTAACTATTTAAATGTTTGTGAAGGATCTATGATAAGGAAGTTGATGGTAATTTGTTTGTAGCTCTGAGAGTGCCATAACTATGGATGGCAATAAGGATCAAACTGGGCGCATGGTGGCTTAGTGGTTATCACATTCGCCTCTCAGTGATAGGGATTCCCGATTCGAATCCCAATCTGGGTGGAGTTTACATGTTGTCCACGTGGGTTTCCTCCGGGTTCTCCGATTTCCTCCCACAGTCCAAAAACATGGATCAAGGTTGATTGAATTCTCCAAAAATTGGCCTATTTAGAGAGTGTGTTTGGGTGTGCATCTGTGTGAGTGAGTGTGCCCAGCGATGGGTTGGCGCACTGTCCTTTGTGTATCTGCCCAGCACCGGAAATGTTCTCCCCTGGATGGACATGGGGAACCCCCCGCTACCCCCACGACCCTAGTAGAGGATAAAGCAGAAGATAATGGATGGATGAATAAGGATGAAACTTTTGAAATGTTATGCACCATTAGCCAAAAACAATACCTTAAACCTTTTAAAAACCACACACCAATAAAACATTCAAATAATGTCAATTTTATTGTGGCAACAGGATAAGATTTAAGTCTTTTTAGTAAGCGAGTCCACCGCACTGTGGTGGTGTTGTGACAATGGCTAGCCAGCATTTGACCATCATTGGTTTTGCACATGTATTAACTGCCCACAGTCAGCCCACAACAGGCCCAGGTCCAGTCAAAAGGATAACCTCGGCACGGCCAATGTGGGTGCATTTTTCTTTTTTCCAAGTTGAGATTATTATATTTGACTGAAATGGCACACATGCTCTGAACACAAAGTTTATATTTTTTATAATAATTGAAAGTTTGTTATTATGCAATGCCTTGTAAAATATCTCAAATAAAATGTATTGTCTATAATTTATCTATGGTTATTAAACACTAAACACAATATCCAAATGCATTAGGGCCTTCAGTGAAAGTTTCTGAGCCACATTTACATATATAAGCAATAAGCAGAGGTCTGTACTGTAAAGGTGTCTGTCTGTTTTGACACGGCCACATGTGCACATTAATATCTATCCATCCATTATCTTCTGTCTAATCCTATACCATGCCCATCCGGGAGAGAATGCTTCAGGCTTGGCAGATACACCCAGGACAGGCCGCAAATCTATTGCTGGGCACACACACACAGAAACACATACTATACAAGGGCAATTTAGAGCAGCCAATTTTACCTTAAATCCATGCTTTTGAACTGTGGAATGAAACCAGAGAACACAGAAGAAACCACAGGGGCACAGGGAGAACTTGGAAACTGCACCCAGATCAGGATTCAAAAATGTATCCCCAGTGCTGAGTGTGCATTTAGCCACCATGCCCCCCCCCCCATTAATATGATTCTCCATAAATAATGTTATGCTCATATGTTATGCTCATGGTCAAACCAGTTGCAATAGCTGACGTGGGCATTTCTTTTTCTCTGAACGATGGAACACTGTTCATTGTACAGGTTTAAAAAGACCAAACAGTCAATAAGTGAAAAGTGACATGATTTGCAATTGCAGCATTCTAATTCATGTCGCATGTCTCAAATAAAAGCAAAGAAATCATATTTGTGTTGTGTCAGCATGGTGTCTTAGCTTTTCAGACCAGCAGCATTACATTTAAACTTTTTGACGAGATATACAGTATGAAGGATATTACATGAAACAATCTGAACAAGTCAGGGTTTAGGGCTTGGTGTAACGGTGGCAAGTTTACATTACATTTACATTTGGTCATTTAGCAGACACTTTTAATGCAAAGCGACTTACAGCTATCCCAACTTGATGATTTGCGTCAGAACATAGGGGGGCTATGAACATGATACACCTGGAGCAATGAGGGTGAAGGGTCTTGCTGAAGGACCCAGTTGGTTAAAACATAGCAAAGCATGTAAGTGAAAATTACATGAATTCCATAAATTGAATATGTCTCAAAAAATCATATTTGTGTTGTCAGCTTGTCAGACCCACATAGATAACTTCTGGTGTTTAAGTCCACAACTCCCTGGATTGCTAGCCCAACCCCTACCACAACACCTTAAAAGAAGAAGCATGCTGCTATCCACAATATTTTTATAGTGTTTGGACTGTCTTCACAAATGCATAGCATGGCTTTATTATAGTTTTGGTTTTTGATGGAGTGTTATTTTAAATAAAGCACAGGATGTATAAATGTTAACATTGTGGATTTTGCTGTACAGGTCAGCGGATATGTCGTGGAGGGACTGAAAAACCCTGCTATAAGATCGTAAGCCACCGGGACAGTGCTTCTAGGGTGAATTTCGAGGAGGCCAGACGAACGTGCAGAGAAGACAATGGAGACCTGCTTAGTATCGAGTCAGAAAGTGAGCAAAGACTGGTGGAGAACTTTGTCCAAGGTTCACGGGTTGCCGATGGAGACCTCTGGATTGGGCTGCAAAGAAAGCAATCCCATAAAGAATCAGATGGCAAAAAATGCTTTTTACAGTATTATTGGCTGGATCATATTCAAGCCATGTACAGGTACACCTTTATATTGGATTGTTTGAATGTTTACCCTGAAACTATAACGCTGACAAAGTAAACCGGTACTTTTTAACTTAAATAATGGGTAGATTCACAAAAACATTACAACATGAGGAAGCTCAGACCTTTTATGACTGAATATGCTACTTAGAACACGCTGTTAGTTCGAGCCCTCATTCTATCCCTGCTCGATTATTGTGATGCATTGCCTGCTGGTCTTCCAGTTTGCACAATCAAGCCTCTACAAACTGATTCAAAACTCTGCAGCCCGATTTGTGCTCAACCAGCCCAAGTGAACTCATGTCACTCCAGTACTCATCTCTCTCCATTGGCTCCTTGTAGCTGCTTGCATTCAATACAAGGCACTGACTCTGACCTACAGGATAATCTCTGGATCTGCCCCCTCTTATCTGTCTGTCTGTATGTCTGTCTGTCTGTATGTATTTATGTATGTATCTATGTATGTATGTATTTCCAAAATACTGTTAAAAACACGGTAAGATGTAATGCCTGTCCGTAATGCTGTCACTTAGCATCTTCAATAAATAAATCACAACACATCTTTTCTACAAACACTTCATATAAATAAAGCATAATTGGATAATGATCAGGTTTAATTATACTACAGTGTAGCTGGTTTCTTTTTAACTAATGACTCTAATGATTTTAACTAATGTTCTCTCATTCGTAAGCTGAATAAAACATCTCCTAAATCACTAAAATGTAAGTGTAGATTAAAAAATGACCTATTTACCTTCACACTCAATCTAATGATAATTCATTTTATTACTCTTTGAAGCGTACTGTCTTTCCTTAGTGTCTGTTAGATGCTGCACCCTGTCCATGTGAGTGTGTGTTAGGGGGTTGTTCTGTACAGCAAGACAAGTATATACAGTAAATAAAATGAGGGTGACAATCCATCCTTAAAAATATCCTAAAATATTAACTATCAATTTGCATGACATGTCCGTATGTTAGTTGTTGGAATGATACATGGTTTAATAATACTGCAACGGATAATTAAAGCAAAGAATACACACCCCATGTTCAGAAAAGCTGGGAAATGTTGTTTGACGCAATGAAACCAAGACTGTGATTTGCAAGGTTTTTTTTAACAAAAGTCAAAAAGAAGTGGTCAGAAGAATTTTCAAAGAAGTTTATAGACACACATTCAGCTGTGGTTTCCGTCCTCGCTTTTAACAAGTCACATGCAGCTGTTTTGTCCCATTGTAGTAACTCTCTGGATTAAACTGGTACAAAACAGCATTTCTAACCTACATTGTTCTATCATTGGTGTAAGCCAAAATACACATTTACTTCATACAATTGTAGAACTGGGCTGTTGCTTAGTGGTAGCTTAGCAATAAGTGGTTACATCTCAGCACTGGGGATTCGATTCAGTTTTCAATCCCAATTTGAGTGGAGTTTGCATGTTATCTCCATGTCCGCGTGGGTTTCCTCCCACAGTCCCACATGGATTCAAGACAAATTGAATGCTCTAAATTGCCCCTTATTGTATTTATTTTTGTTTTTTGTTTGTGTGAGCGAGTGTTTGCCCATTGATAGATTGGTGCTGTCCTGTGTGTATCTGCCCAGTGCCTGAAACATTTTCCTCTGGATGGGCATGGGGAACCCATGGGTGGATTCCCCCCTCCCCCATGAATCTAGTAGTGGATTAGGCTGAAAATAATGAATGAATTTGTAGAACTATGTAGATACAATGCATATTTTGAAACTTTGTGGAACAGCAATAGTCTTCCACAGCCACTTTGTGGTGCAAAGAAGATATCCCAACTCATTATCTTCCTTTAAATCCTTTACTGCTGGGGGGTGGGGCATCTTGTCACTACAATGTGTGCTATTATCAGAATGTCACTTTGAGGGAACTGTTTTAAGGTGGCAGAAACATAGACCAGTTGTGATTCTGCTGAGTCTGATTTCCAGAGTCACTTGACTTGAATCTTCTGTGTTGTGTTGTCTGTTACAGGAACTGGTTGTTACATGAGCCCTCTTGTGGTTCTGAACACTGCGTTGCACTGTACCACAGTGCTGCTCCAAAAGTTGGCAACAAATTTAAGTGGACTGATACCAATTGCAACAGTAAAAATAACTTCATTTGCAAGTATTCAGAAGGTGAGATAAAGAATTCTGAACAAATTGTGTGTTGAAAATGATTTTGACTATAGTTTAACCTGTTAAGATAAAATACTAATTAAGCCAATTTTGTCTCTCTTTCCTTTAGAGAAGTATCATGTTCCGACTTTGGCAGGAAATTCCTCAACCAACAAAGGTAAAAAAAATCACTGTATGAACTTTCAATATCAGTAAACTACACTACAGACCAAAACAGAATAGACATCTATTGTCACAGTACTCAATAATGTTTATAACTTTAGTTAAATGAAATAGATAAATAATGATAAGATAGTTCATAAACCATGTGGACGGTACAGTGGCTTAGTGCTTAGCACGTTCACCTCTCAGCGCTGGGGATCCAGGTTTGAAGCCCAATCTGGGTGGAGTTTCCATGTTCTGTGTCCGCGTGGGTTTCCTCCGGGTTCTCTGGTATCCTTTCACAATCGAAAAACATGGATTCAAGGTCAATTAAATGCTCTAAATTGCCCCTATATAGTCTGAGTGAGTGAGTGTGCGTGATGAAAAAAGAATAGATTGGCACCCTGTCCAGCGCTGTTCTCCCCTGGATGGGCATGGGGAACACCCCCCCCCCCCCCCCCCCAAGATGCTAGTACAGAATTAAGCGGAAGATAATGAATGATTGAATAAACCATGTATAAAAGACAAGTCTGTAGGTTACTATACAAAAGAATGTACATCATATTAAATCCATCCATCCATTATCTTCCGCTTTATCCTATATTAGGGTCGCGGGGGGGTTCCCCATGCCCATCCAGGGGAGAACGTTTTGGGCGCTGGACAGATACACCCAGGACAGGGCACCAATCTATCACTGGGCACACACTCACTGACACAGACACGCACACATACACACTCTATATGGCGCAATTTGGAGAGCTCAATTGACTTGATCCATGTTTTTGGACTGTGGGAGGAAACCGGAGAACCCGGAGGAAACCCACGTGGACACGGGGAGAACATGGAAACTCCACCCAGATTGGGATTCGAACCGGGAATCCCTAGTGCTGAGAGGCGAACATGCCAACCACTAAGCCACCGTGCCGCCCTATCGTATTAAATTTGTGACCAAAAATATGTGAACAAAAGGAGCAAAAAACAAATTAACATCTACTTCACCTTAAATTAATTTCTTAACCTGCTGCATTGTTTTCTGCGATGTTCTTGTCAGATGAACCTGCAGTAACTTTTAAACCAAAACTGCCACCTGTCACGCTGGATAATGAACAGATTAAAGCAGGATTCTCTGATTCATCAGGTAACCCATGCTACTAACTCACCAGCATATTATTTTTATATATATATATATATATATATATATATATATATATATATATATATATATATATATATATATATATATATATATATATATATCATACTCACTGGCCATTTTATTAGGTACACATCTTCAGTTCTACACTCAATGTCAGTTCTGATGTAAGGATCAGGACCCCCACATGATGCATTAGGGTAGTAGATGATTCTCAGTACTGCAGTGATACTGAGATGATGGTGGTGTGTTAGTGTGTGTTGTACTGGTATGAGTGGATCAGACACAGCAGTGCTGCTTGACAGAGAACAGTACACCAATCATAACATACAGCTGTCTGATCTACTTGGACCATCATCTACCACATTAATAATCATGATCATAAAAGGACAGGGGAAAGTATTTACAGAAACAGATGGAGTACAGAATGAAAAAAAATATAGAACTACAGCATTTGTCTATATGGTAGGTGAACAAACAATGAGCTGTACCTAAAAAAAATGTGGAGCGGTGAGTATACATACTGCCTGGCCAAAAAAGTCATTACCAAATAAAAAGGTCACACACTCTAATATTTCGACATTTCGTTGGACCGCCTTTAGCTTTGATTACGGCATGCATTTGCTGTGGCATTGTTTTGATCATTTTTTGCAATATCCCAATATTTTTTTCTGTCCAGTATTGCATTAATTTTTCACCAAGATCTTGCATTGATGATGGCTGCTGCACGAAGCCTTCTCCAACGCATCTCAAAGATTCTCAATGGGGTTAAGGTTCGGATTCTGTGGTGGCCAAACCATGTGATGTCTCATGCTTCCTGAACCACTGTCTCACAATCTGAGCCTGATGAATCCTGGCATTGTCATCTTGGAATATGCTTGTGCCATCAGGGAAGAAGAAGTCCAATGATGTAATAACCTGGACATTAAGTATATTAAGCTGACCTCATTCTTTGAGCATATACTGTTGCTGAACCTAAACCTGACCAACTGCTGCAAACCCAGATCATGGCACTCCCTCTACAGGCTTGTACAGTAAGCACCAGGCATGATGGGTGCCTCTCTTCATACCACGTTGCACCCATCACTCTGGAACGGGGTAAATCTGGACTCATCAGACCACATGTCCTTCTTCCATTGCTCCAGAGTCCAATCCTTAGCTACTGTAACTGAAGCCCTTTTTTTCCTGGTTAGCCTTAACTGATTAGTGGTTTTTGTAAGGCTACACAGCTGTTCAGTCCCAATCCCTTGAGTTCCCTTTGCATTGTGCGTGTGGAAATGCTCTTCTGGTCACTATTAAACATAGCTCTGAGTTCTTCTGTTATTTTTCTTCGATTTAATTTCACCAAATGTTTAAGTGAACGCCAATCAAGTTCATTCAGGACTTTTTTGCGGCCGCATTAACTCCCCGAAGACGATGGGTTCCCACTATCCTTACAGTTCTTAACCCAATTTTAGTTGTTTCTGCAATCTTCATAAATGTTTTCTCTGCTTGATGCATGCCAATGATTCGACCCTTCTCAAACAAACAAACATCTTGTCCACGACCATGGGATGTGTCTTTTGACATGGTTGTTTAAAACATGAGAAGTACCTCATTGCACCAGTTGGGGTTTAATAACTTCTTGCCAGCTGAAATATAATCACCCATGCAGTAATTATCCAATAGAAGGTCCGTATCTTTTTGATAAGTTACTTCCAGGTGACTTTTTTTGGCCAGGCAGTGTATTTAGATTATCTGATTCATAGATTTCAAATTGTAATACAGTCGATGCCTAGATTGATTATTTAAAAGCTTCTTGGTTAGTGTCATTTTCAGGTGACAGCATCAATATTTCCTACATCCTTATGGCTACTGTTCCTGTACTGCTGCTGCTCATTTTGGCAGTCTCAGTGGTCCTCTGTTACAGGCTGATGGCTAAGAAGTGAGTTCTCACATTTATTCCTTGACCAGCATAAGTCTATAATGTGTTAGAGTGCTGAAGCATTAATATTACCTTTTACTGAGTTTCCTCGGGATACAGCGAGTGTACTAAATTATTACATCATAAAAGCATTAGTCTCCACATAGGCTGGGCACTTTAGAAACACAATTATCAAATCAAATCAAGTATTTCGTCACATTAAATTAAGGTTTGAAATTGAGTAAAAACCTAGGTGTGCAGTCCCAACAGTACTTTGTTACAAAAATATATACACATTGGATATTAAAACTTAATGATAGTTTTATATATATTTTTATATTTTTAAATATAAAGTTTTCTATTGATCATATAAATTTTGAAATAAATGCTTGGTGCATTTTTTCTTAGTTATGTGTGGTGTGTGTGTGTGTGTGTGTGTGTGTGTGTGTGTGTGTGTGTGTATATATATATATATATATATATATATATATATATATATATATATATATATATATATATATATATAGTATATACTGAACTGATCCAATATATATATATATATATATATATATATATATATATATATATATATATATATATATATATATATATATATATATATATATATATATAAAATATGTATGTATGTATGTATGTATGTATGTATGTATGTATGTATGTATGTATGTATGTGTGTGTGTGTGTGTGTGTGTGTGTGTGTGTGTGTGTGTGTGTGTGTGTGTATGTACTGTAGTCCACAAACAGATGGACTACAATCTGGAATTGTAAAATTACGAAGTCCATCTTTACAGTAAATAGAACTGATAACATGGATAATAAGTGAAGCAAAAATGTGTCCAAACTTTTATCTGGTACTGTACAAGTGATGTATACTAAAAAGGGTGAATTATAATCATACGTATTAGTTTAAATTAGGTGCCGTCAGTCTGTCAATGTGGCTGATTTGGGAAAGTCCTGATTGGGTCATAAATTTGTAAGAATAGCATGTTTTATGCTTTGGCTTTGAATCTCAAAATCAATAAAGATGCCTTGTCTTATCACTGTGTTCTAACAGGAGAAAGGAGCAAAATGACATTTATGCAGTGCCTGGCCAGTGGGTGTCTTCTACTGCCCTAAAGAGTAGGAGAGAACGTGCTGCCAATGACACTATCAGCCCCTGTGTGACCCATCTGGAATACATGAGCTCGGACATTAGCAGAACATGTAGTACCACAGCCCCCCCAAGCCAATCTGTGGAATATGAGAATGTCCCAAGTAGCACTGCTGGTTTTGTCACCAATGATATTTATGAAACCTGCCGCTCTGCAGCGGGACTGGAGGCGGGATGGGTGGACAACGACATTTATGCCTAATGAATCTCACTCGTGACCTGGTGACTGGAATTCACCTCAGTGCAGCTGGATATTAATACATCCCACAGTAACTTCAGAACTGGGATGCTTTTCCCCAGAATGAGCGATAGAACTACATACTGTAATGAACTGAACTAAGAAACATAGGTGTCATCAACTTGTATCTGCTTCATCAATGAGTACAAATGGGATGGATTCTTTCAAAATTTTCATGACAGTAACCTGACCCTTCTACCCATCTGAACAATGTCCTATCCCATCTCTCTTAGTGATGCCACCTTTGTTTTCCATTTGATGTTCTTATTTTCCTAATGATTCTGTTGTGGTCTAGGTTAAATGTTAAAACTGGGACAGCACAGTGTCTTAATGGTTAGCTTGTTCGCCTCCCAGCACTGGGGATTCCAGGTTCGAATATCATCTGGGTGGAGTTTCCATGTTCTCCCCGTGTCTGCTGTGGTTTTCTCCGGGTTCTCTGGTTCCTCCCACAGTCCAAAAACATGGATTCAGGGTAAATTGGCTGCTCTAAATTGCCCCATATAGTATGGCTGATTGAGTGAGTGTTCCTGGAGATGGATTGGCGTCCTGTACTGGTTGTATCTGCCCAGCACCTGAAATGTTCCTCCCTGGATGGGCATGGGGAACCCCCTACACACACACAAGCCTAGAAGAGGATTAAGCAAAAGATGAGATGAGATGAGTTGTAAAGTCTTTTATTTATAACTTCATATTTGAAGGTTGGAACAATTATTTAAATGGGGAAAGTAATGACTCAACATTGAAGTCACAAGGGCCATTGTGACAAGAAAACATCCACATTACATGAGAAAAGAAAGTTTAAAAAAAGTTTAAAAGAAAAAAGTATTTTTCTGCATGCAACTACAGTATAAGTAAGTAACTAAGTAATTAGTAAATTGAAATAAATCTAATTATGTGAAATACAGTAAATGAATGATAACATAAATGAATGAAGGAGTGTATGAGAATCTTTTTGCTTCCACTCTTGTAATCATTAGCACAATGGCACCTATATCCTCTGGACAGCATTTTCTGATTGTGCGTGACTGAGTGTGGAATCTGAAGGTTCACTGAAGTTACCAAAGTGGGTGCTTGAGCAAAGGCTACTTAACCCTTTTTGCACCAGAGGTGGTATATCATGGCAGACCCTGTACTATGACTTGGGGACGGATTGTGGTTAAGGAACCAACCTTATGACGTGAAGGTACCTGGTTTGCTTCCTGGTCTCACCAAGTGCTACGGCAGATGTGCCCTTGTGGCAAGGCAGCTAACCCAGATTGCACCTCGGGCGCCGTGTACTGGGCTACTCACCCCTCCGGACTTTTCTAGTGTGCTAGTGTGCATGAAAGGGCTAAATGTGGAGGACCATTTCTTCTGTGTGTAAATACAGTAGGCAAAATAGATGACTTTGACCCTATACGGTCAATTTGGGTCTTCAAAATGACTGATAGAATCCAATGTGGTTAGCACTTAGTGGTTAGCACTGGGAATCCAGGTTGGAATCCACAGTCCAAAAACATGAATTCAAGGTAAATTGGTTCCACTAAATTGCCTTAATATATTGTGTGTCTGTGTGAGTAAGTGTACCCAACAGTGCACTGTCCTGGGTGTATCTGTCCAGCACCCGAAATGTTCTCCCCTGGATGGGCATGGGATTAAGCTGAAGAAATGAGATGAGATGAGATACTGCTCTGTAATGTGTTGTATAGCCTGTAAAGAACTGTTCTTTTTAATAGCTTTAAAACATACATGATTGTAATTAACTTCTTGAGAGACATGTGAAATGTAAAGCCATATTAAAGCAATTTTTTTACTAAAGTACTAATAAACATATAAGCTGATTAGGTAATGTTTTGCATTTTAAGCGACTGTGCTCTGTCTGCCTATTAAAAATGTTTCATCTTGTCAACACTAATCATGTGTTTTATACTAAACTTACATGTAAGCCGTGGGTGTCCCACTGGTGTAGTGCTCAGCACGTCCCCCTCTCAGCGCTGGGGATCCAGGTTCGAATCCCAATCTGGGTGGACTTTCAATGTTCTCCCTGTGTTCCTTTGAGTTTCCTATGGGTTCTTTGATTTCCTCCCACAGTTCATTGGATTCTAGGTAAATAGAATGCTCTAAATTGGCCTTATATAGTCTGTGTGGGGCGGCACAGTGGCTTAGTGGTTAGCACGTTCGCCTCTCATCGCTAGGGATACCTGGTTCGAATCCCAATGTGGGTGGCGTTTCCATGTTCTCCACATGTCCGTGTGGGTTTCCTCCAGGTTCTCCGGTTTCCTCCCACAGTCCAAAAACATGGATCAAGTCAATTGAATTCTCCAAATTGCCCCATATAGAGTGTGTATGTGAGTGAGTGTGTGCCCAACAATAGATTGGTGTACTTGGCCCTGTACTTGGTGTATCTGCCCAGCGCCCGAAACGTTCTCCTCTGGATGGGCATGGGGAACCCCCCCCCCCCTGCAAACCTAATAGAGGATAAAGCGGAAGATGATGGATGGATGGATAGTCTGTTTGTGTGAGTGAGGGTGCCCAGTGATAGATTGGTGCCCCATCCTGGGTGTATCTGTCCAGCGTTCTCCCCTGGATGGGCATGGGGAACCCCCTGCGAACGTAGTAGAGGATTAAATGAAAGAAAATGATTGGCCTCAGTAAGCCTCAGTGGAACTGCTCTTCTGTCAACGTTGCAATACATGCAACAGTCCCTGCAATACTGAATATGACCAGCAGATGATGTTGTTTGATAAACATGGCCACAATCACACTGATTTGCTGTTGGAGGGGATCAGTATAAATGGGTTTATATTTTTATTTTAAATATAGAGACTGCTGTTTTGTTGGCTGCTCATGATTTTAAAAAGCTACAAAAGCACGTGGGTCTAAAGAAATTCTAAAACGGTTTGGGTTGCACTGGAAATTTATTTAAAACATTTATCATTTCAAAGAAACAGTGAGTTAAAATTATATTTATGCATTTGAAAATTTTAATAAAAACACTAATTACAGTTATAAAACCCCGATTCAGACATTATAGAGCATTTTGTTAGAAAAAAAGGTTACAGTGCTATTTGCAGTCACACCAAAAAGTTGTTAAAATATGAAAAGCCATCAGTCCTTTTATTCCTTCCCACATTTCCCACGATGATATTTCTATTCCATGTCATGCCTTGTATAAAAAAATTACATGCACAACTTGGGCAAAAATATGTGGACACTTATTCTGATTATTAGATTTTAAGACCAATTTAAATACTGTTATTTTATTCAACTAAATGCCTTTTAAATAGTCGAGGTTAAGAAATGCCCATGAGCAGAAAGGCTTATTATATACGCTTATTATAAGACAAGATAAAATAATCCCTTACTGGTCCCACAATGGGGGAAATCCACATTGCTATTAGCTGAACAATGCTAAATATTATACTATGTATATGTTTTTTATAAAATAAAGCATGTGATATTTCTTGCTTTTGAAATATTATAAATATTGTGTGTCATTTTCCTTCATGGTTGTGTAATGGAATTAGATTGGCTTATTAATATTGCATGGATGTAGCCTGGATATAAGGTCCCTAAGGACTATAAAGAACCTTTGAGCAGACTCAGCTGACTTCAGGTCTTAACAGAATGCAAGCACAAAGGTCAAATGTTTCTTAAAACTCAGTCACGTCTGGACAGCAACTGAACGAGTGAGTGTCCTTCTAACCAGCTGTTAAGAGAAGACCATACCGCACAGTCTAAATGTTACTTCACTATGATAGTTACGCGTCCACAAACTTTTAGCCTTATAATGTACAATGCACACAACACACCACTTCAGAATGTATTGATTTAGTGCATATTCACAGCTAGATATTTTCCCAATATATTATGTAGCCCAAGAGGAGTAGGAGGCTGCACTTTTACATGATGAAGGCAGGTGTCCACAAACATTTGGCTTGGTATTTATTGTCTGCAGGACCATAACTCTTTAATTTGTTACATATATGCAGTATTATGAATAAAAAAATATTAAAGCTCAAGCGTTATAATAATAAAGACATAGATTCAGCATTTTTTCTGGTTTACCCAACATTTTTAAGTAAAAGTTTAAGGGTGATGAAGATTTTCATGTTTCTTAAGTTGCGGTTCCTTACATAAAACAATCCATTTGGTTCTACAAAAAAATGAAATGCTAAAAGATTTACAGCCGTTTTGCTATAAATATAAATTTAGAACTAAATGGGATTTAGTGTGTGTTTGAAAAAATAGTGCATACTTCAGCCTGGCGTCAGAACTTAAGAAAACATTTATTAACCTGTCATGTTTTAGCCAAATGTTACCAGAATGTCTTACATGTAACAACACATTCAGTTTAAGTCTGCAAAACCCCAAAATATACATACTGCAGCTTTAAATCATTCTAAATCGATGCACAATTGGATTAATTGTTCGTTAATGTCGAATATATTTCTAAAACTTTTAAGAACAGCTTATGTTTTATCGTATATGAAGAGGAGGATACTGTACTTAATGTCTGCAGCTGTCATTTTTCAGCAGTGTATTGTGTGATAACCTACAGGCCAAACGCAAGCTAATCATTAATGAGCATGTAAGCAACACACTGCATATGCATGTGAACACCCCACTATTACATTTTTCTACTGGACAAATATTACCATTACCATTGCTTTTGGTTAAGAAACCAAACCTTGTGAACCGAAGGTCCCCAGTTTGATTCCCCGTTCCATTAAGTACTATGACTGCGGTGCCCCTGGGCAAGGCACCTAATTTCCCCATAACCTCACTGCTCCGGGCATGTGTGCTAACTTTACTCAGAGTGTATATGTGTGTGTTTCACACTCCTCTGTGTGCAAGTACATTTTGGCAAGATGGATCCATCCAGGGTGGCACGGTGGCTTAGTGGTTAGCACGTTCGCCTCTCAGCGCTAGGGATTCCCAGTTTGAATCCCCATCTGGGTGGAGTTTCCATGTTCTCCCCGTGTCCGCATGGGTTTCCTCCGGGTTCTCCGGTTTCCTCCCACAGTCCAAAAACATGGATCAAGTTAATTGAGTTCTCTAAATTGCCCCATATAGAGTGTGTTTGAGTTTGTGAGTGTGTACCCAGCGATGGATTGGCGCTCTGTCCTGGGTCTATCTGCCCAGCGCCCGAGACGTTCTCCCCTGGATGGGCATGGGGAACCCCACCGCGACCCTAATAGAGGATAAAGCGGGAGAGAATGAATGAATGAATGAATGGATCCATCCAACATATTTTGCTTAATCTTACACTTGGGGGGTCTCTATGCCCATCCAAGGGGGAATGTTTCATGGGATGCACAGACACCCAGGACAAATTATATAGGGGCACTTTACCTTGTTTGTTTACACTCTACCATGTTTTTGGACTGTGGAAGGAAACTCACATGAAATAGATTAAAATATGCCATTTAAATAGATCGCATTATCTTAACTTTTTGTTGTAGGGACATTGCTGATTGTGTTAAACAGAAAAAGCCCTTCCAAAGAGATGTTGGAAAAGAGGAGGACGGCACGGTGGCTTAGTGGTTAGCACGTTCGCCTCTCAGCGCTAGGGATTCCCGGTTCGAATCCCAATCTGGGTGGAGTTTCCATGTTCTCCCAGTGTCCGCGTGGGTTTCCACCGGGTTCTCCGGTGTCCTCCCACAGTCCAACAACATGGATCAAGGTCAAGTGAATTCTCCAAATTGCCCCATAAAGAGTGTCTTTGTGTGTATGTCTGCGTGAGTGAGTGTGTGCCCAGCGATAGATTGGCGCCCTGTCCTGGGTGTATCTGCCCTGCGCCTGAAACATTCTCCCCTGGATGGGCATGGGGGGAACCCCCCCTCCCCCACGACCCTAGTAGAGGATAAAGCGGAAGATAATGGATGGATGGATGTTAGAAAAGAGGCAGTTGACATTCGAATCCCAATCTCCCAATGTTCGCGTGGGTTTCCTCCGGGTTCTCCGGTTTCCTCGCACAGTCCAAAAACATGGATCCAGGTTAATTGAATTCTATAATTTGCCCCTTATAGAGTGTGTCTGTGTGAGTGTGTGCCCAGCGATAAATTGGCGCCCTGTCCTGGGTCTATCTGCCCTGCGCCTGAAACATTCTCCCCTGGATGGGCATGGGGGGAACCCCCCCCTCCCCCACGACCCTAGTAGAGGATAAAGCGGAAGATAATGGATGGATGGATGTTAGAAAAGAGGCAGTTGACATTCAAATCCCAATCTCCCAGTGTTCGCGTGGGTTTCCTCCGGGTTCTCCGGTTTCCTCACACAGTCCAAAAACATGGATGCAGGTCAATTGAATTCTCCAAATTGCCCCTTATAGAGTGTGTCCGTGTGAGTGAGTGTGTGCCCTGTGATAGATTGGCGCCCTGTCCTGGGTGTATCTGCCCAGCGCCCGAAACGTTCTCCCCTGGATGGGCATGGGGGGAACCTCCCCCACGACCCTAATAGAGGATAAAGTGGAAGACAATGGATGGATGGATGTTAGGAAAGAGGCAGTTGACATTCTGATTCACCCTCATGTGTTTGTTATTGTTAGTTTGTGCACAGGGTTTGTTTTTAAAAAAGTTGCCACAAGTCTTCTGTGTTCAAAACTGAAGCATTCCACCTGTTGAGTCCGTTTCAACCTTCAGTGGACCATGAAGGACACTGATCATGGGGTGTGCTCCACATACTTTTGCACGTGAAGCTATAGAAGTCGAAACAACGCGGGCAACTCTGTTCCAGCTGCTGGAACTCACGTGCTCGGCCAGATGTGCTCGGGATCAGGCGGGTTAAACTTCTTTCTGCACGCCGATCACATCAGGAGAGCAAACAGCTTTTAGGGTTTCGGTTTTTTTTTTTTGTTTTTTTTTTTTTTGCTCGGAAGAGCAACTTGGCCTCTTGACGTCAGCGCTGGCTCTGGTCGCCGTGGCGACGAGTTTGGCACGGGAGTGTGGAAGCGCTTCAAAGCCCCGCCCCCCTCCCGTACAAATAACCCCCCCTAGACTCTGACGTCAATGCACGTCAACCGAGAGAACACGATGCCTCCCGCGAGTCAACTGGCGCACCGGCGCTAATAGAACCTGAAATATTAGAGCTGTATTGTATCAGAGAGAGAGAGAGAGAGAGAGAGAGAGCGAGCGCGATCGGGAGAGAGAGATCCACAGAGTGCAGGGAACAGTGGAGGGGGGTTTGGCCTGACACGTCGCAGATCTCCTTAAACGTCCGAAATTTCTTGCTGCTCACTTTGTCTGCGGCGGTCAGCGCGGTGCAGCCCGGTGCGCTTCACGCTTCCAGACATGGTCCGGCTTTCCTGTAGTTGCTGCGGGGCGCTCGGTGGCGGCGATCTGCGCGCGACTCGCGGCTGAAGTCGCGGCGGGACTCCGGATCCCGTCTCCGGGTCCCGTGTGTCCCGTGTCCGGTCGTCTCCGTGTGTCCCGCTGCTGAACAGCATGGTCATGGCCGACTGCGAGCCGAAAGCGGCGCTGCGCGCTCCGGTACGCGTGGGCTTCTACGACATCGAGCGCACTCTGGGCAAAGGGAACTTCGCTGTGGTCAAGCTGGCCAAACACAGAATCACCAAAACTGAGGTGAGTGCAGCCGGAGAGAGAGAGAGAGAGAGAGAGAGACGTGCAAAAGCCGCGAGCGTCACTCCTGCTGCACGCTTCCGTCAGAACCTGCGCTCGCAAACTTTCACGTTTCGATCTGCATTTGCATCTGAAACCAATGCTCCCAAAGCCGCCTCGAGGAATTCACCTCTTCGTTTTGCACCGTGCAGAAAATCACATCCGTGCGTTTATTCCGAATTCATTAACGACTCGGAACACAACAAACAATATCAAACCCAGCGACTAGCAAGAAAACAGACGTGTGTGTCATTCATTCATTCATTCATTCATTCATTATCTCCCGCTTTATCCTCTATTAGGGTCGCGGTGGGGTTCCCCATGCCCATCCAGGGGAGAACATCTCGGGCGCTGGGCAGATAGACCCAGGACAGGACGCCAATCCATCGCTGTACAACACTCACTCACACACACACACACACACACACACACACACACACACACACACACACTCTATATGGGGCAATTTTGAGAATTCAATTGACTTGATCCATGTTTTTGGACTGTGGGAGGAAACCGGAGGAAACCCACGCAGACACGGGGAGAACCCAGATGGAGATTCGAACCGGGAATTCCTAGCGCTGAGAGGCGAACGTGCTAACCACTAAGCCACCGTGCCGCCTTCATTCATTATCTTCCGCTTTATCCTCCGCTTATCTTCCACTTAGGGTCGCGGTGGGGTTCCCATGCCCATCCAGGGGAGAACGTCTCGGCGCTGGGCAGATACACCCAGGACAGGACGCCAATCCATCGCTGGGCACACACTCACTCACACTTTATACGGGGCAATTTTGAGAATTCAATTGACTTGATCCATGTTTTTGGACTGTGGGAGGAAACCGGAGAACCCGCAGGAAACCCACGCGGACACTGGGAGAACATGGAAACTCCACCCAGATGGGGATTCGAACCGGGAATCCCTAGCGCTGAGAGGCGAACGTGCTAACCACTAAGCCACCTCATTCATTCATTTATTCATTATCTTCCGCTTTATCCTCTATTAGGGTCGCGGTGGGGTTCTCCATGCCCATCCAGGGGAGAAAGTTTCGGGCGCTGGGCAGATACACCCAGGACAGGGCGCCACTCCATCACAGTGCACACACTAACTCACAGACACACTCTTTATGAGGCAATTTGGAGAATTCAATTGACCTGGATCCATGTTTTTGGACTGTGGCAGGAAACCGGAGAACCCGGAGGAAACCCACGCGGACATGTGGAGAACATGGAAACGCCACCCACATTGGGATTCGAACCGGGAATCCCTAGCGTTGAGAGGCGAACGTGCTAACTACTAAGCTACAGTGCTGACCCACACAGACTATATAAGGGCAATTTAGAGCATTCTATTTACCTAGAATCCATATTTTTGGACTGTGGAAGGAAATCAAAGAACCCGGAGGAAACCCATGCTGACACGGGGAGATTGGGATTCGAACCGGGAATCCCTAGCGCTAAGAGGCGGTTGTGATGAGCACTAAGCCACCTTGCCGCCTTTCATTCCTTCATTAGTCATGTGGGGTGCATTAAACATTTGTAGAACTATGTAGCTACAATGCATATTTTAAAACTTTGTGGGATAGCCTTGTTACCTTGTAGTGTGTGTGTGGGGGGGGGGGGTGTTCCACATTCCCATCCAGGGGAGAACGTTTCGGGTGCTGGACAGATAGATCCAGGACAGGGTGCAAATCTATCACTGGGCACACTCCCACAGGCACAAGCACACAAACACACTCTATTTGGGGCAATTTAGTGCATTTAATCCATGTTTTTGCACTGTGGGAGAAAACTGGAGAACCCAGAGGAAACTCGTGCGGACATGGGGAGAACATGAAAACTCCACCCAGATTGGGATTCTAACCTGGAATCCCCAGTGCTGAGAGGCGGACGTGCTAATGACAGCCGCCGTGCCACCCCAGATGTGTATAGAGAATAATTGTTGCAGCATAATGAATCAATTTCTTGTCAAACTATCAAATAACTTTGTTTGTATATTCTGATATAAAGTCATCAATGCATCAAGATTGATTTGCATCAGTTTGATTGATCATGTTTTTTTTTTTTTGTGGTGATGCATTACGCATATACACTTCTGCCAAAATGGATCTACTATATGAGCTGATTTTCGATGGGCCCTTGAGTTCCTTTTTATAGACGGGTGTCAGCTATGGCTTACATTTCAAGAACTTGAAGGGTAGAGGTGTTGAGACTTTAAAAAATATTTGTTTAGCTGTTGCCTTGTCACTCACACATGTCATTGCAAAAACATAGAATCAGTAACAGATGCTCTGCTCTGTGTGCCCAAAATGAGATACTGTATGTGGAATGTGATGGGTTGTACATATAATCAGTTATTTTATAGTTCTGCGTGCTGTAAATGGCTGGTTTTGTTGTTAGATGGGTATGATTTGAGTTTGCTGGCTGTTGTGTTTTAATGCAACTAATAGGGTAGTGATGCATGGATTAAACTGAAGTTCTGGACCCAACAATGACCGTATCTAATTTACGGGATAAGGATAAGTATTAGGACCAATGAGAGCTGACTGAAAAGTGTCTCTTAACGCTAACTTTTCAATTCTTTTTGACTGACTTAATAATCTTAAATAACGAAAGTTTGAATGTGCAAATAAACACTCCAATCAGTTTAGTTTTGTGATTATTGCAGGAACATAAGTCTGATTGTGTTAGCATCAGTGGCTCAGTGTCTAACCAGCAATGATATTTTTCTAGAACTCTGCATAGTGGAGATGCATGCGAATAGAGAGAGCATCTTGTTTTGCATTTTCTCTCCTTTAACTTTTAGTATTTTGCATCAATTGGCAACAAGCCGGAGCCCTTATGAGGCGATCATTTTTGGCTCGGTTGCTGTGTTTTATTTGAACCAGGTTGAAACATGAAATTTACATTTTGCCTTACAATAAATAGGACTTTCAGGAAGTTTAGCACTGATATAAAGTTCACACTGCTAATGTGCAGCATTACATACCCGTCACACGGACTCCGATTTTAGCACTGTTGCCTAACAGCGAGCAGGGTGTGGAGTTTGCATGTTCTCCTTATGACTCTGAACACAGGCTTTATTCATTTATTTAATTATCTTTCACTTAATCCTTTACTAAAGTCGTGGGGGGTTCCCCATGCCCACCCAGGTTTCGGGCACTGGGCAGATACACCCAGGACCCAATCTATCGCTTGGCACACTCACTCACTCACTCACACAGACACACAAACACACACTATATGGGGTAATTTAGAGCATTCAATTTACCTTAAATCCCTGTTTTTGGACCCATTGTGGAGAACATGAAAATTCCTGCCAGATTGGGATTTGAACCTGGATCACCAGGCCTGAGAAACAAATGAGTTAACCACTGAGCCTCTGTGCCGCCCCACTCAGATTTTAATTCAGTCAAATGTTCTTTGAGTCTTGTAAGTCAAATTAAATAGAGTTGCCCAATTGCTCTTAAGTGTCAGTTGTCAGAGTAAATGTGTTTGTGTGTTTGTCCCATCAGGGACTAGTGGCTGTTCAGGATCCTGAGCTCATCTCCTTTTGTTTATTAAGAGCTATTATAGGCTCAGCATAGAAAACCAAATAATCTACATTAAATTTTATTTTAAATTTGCATGGTGCAATCAGATTGGTCCTGTGAAAGCTTGTTAGTCCCTTTTAGCTGGTTGTTTCATACAACCCTTCACATTTAGCCCCTCAGTATTTAAATGGACATGTCGACGTGAAACAGAAACAGCCATGTTTTATCATTGTGCACAGTGTGTTGCTGTTTATTTTGTGGATTAGTACGTTTCAAGTAAAAGATTATCACTTGGTAATTTTTTGCTGTAATGTGGATGAGTTTTTCTTTTTTTTCCTCTACTCTCTTGGTTTTGAAATGTTGGTATTTGTAAGTGTTTAGCATGGTTTGCTTCTCAGCCCTGTGGATCCAGGTTTAGATCCCAGTCTGGTTTCCATGTTCTTCCCATGTCCTTGTGGGTTTTCTCTAGGTTCTCTGGTTTCATCCCACAGTCCAAAAACGTAAATTCAAGCTAAATTGATTGCTCTAAATTGCCCCATATAGTTCGCGTGTTGTTCTGTGTGAGTGAATGTGTCCAACTGTAGATTGGTACCCTGTCCTGGGTGTATCTGCCCAGTGCCTGAAATGTTCTCCCCTGGATGGGCATAGTATTAGAGCAAGCTTAGTAGAGGATTAAGTGGAAGAGACTGAATGAATGAAAGATTGTATACTTCTGAAATATTGTTGAGATCCAGTCTGAATTTAAGAAAGCTGAATTTAAGAAAGGAAAACTGTGACAGATAAGTCATGAAGTGAACAGGATCAGGCACTGTGTTTCTAAATGTCTGATCATGTGACCCATGTACGTTGAAAAACTATTCAACAGTCACAGTATTCGAATCAGCTAAACCCAGCGATGAGATTGGAAATATGTTGGAAGTTCGTCTAGTAAATGCTTTGAGCAAGTGTTTGTGTGTCTGTCTACGTGTTGCCTGTGTCTGACTGTGTGTTGTTTGTGTTGTATGTCTGTGTCTTGTCTGTCTGTGTGTCTGCCTGTGTGTATATACATATAATGGAAGTTGGTCTTCTAAATGAGCAGGAGTTTGTGTCTGTGTGTGTCTGCCTGCCTGTGTGTCCATTAGAGAGTATAGACATGCTGCAGTTTTCTACCGATTGCTTTATCTCTTGTTCAATGTTATTGCCCCTGAGGGTCATCCTTTGCTGATTTTTCCTCTTCATCATCTAAAGTAGGTGAGGATGAATTGCTTAAGCAACCCTCAAACATTAAGTCTACCACATCTCATCAGTTACTCATTTTTAGCCCAAGGGAACTATTTGGAACATTAAGTTATGTAACCACGCATGGCAGACAGGTGTCTGTCGACTGCTCTCACATGGGCCCTGCCTTTGATCTACACGTAGGGCATGTAAGGACTGGAGCCTCTCACTTCACACACGGCTCAAAGGCTAATGAATTCACACTAACTCTGGTGTGCCCTTTGACAGGTGGCCATAAAGATCATAGACAAGACCCAGCTGGACTCTGTGAACCTGGAAAAGATCTATCGTGAAGTGAAGATCATGAAACTGCTTGACCACCCACATATCATTAAGTTATACCAGGTACCTTTTTGCATATATTTCTGCTTTTTATTACATTTTATGGACCAAAATATTGGGGTAGAACCTTGTAATAATTATATTTGGGTGTTTCTTTTAGCCACTGGGGTATAAAATCAAGTCTCTAGCCATGCGTTTTGGATAATTTTATGCTTCAAACTTTGCAGAAACTGTTAGGGGAAGACATTTTTTGTCTCCCAGTGCACACAGCAAGGTATATAGTTTATCATGAAGGCATGGTTAGAACCCACTATCAAATACCTCAGGTAGCTCAGTGGTTAAGGTCTTTGGCTCTCGAGCTGAAGTGTTGGGATTCAAACCTTAAGTCCACTGTTACAAGTGTGCATTCTTGAGCATGGTCGTTAACTCTTATTGCTTCAGGGGTGGGGTGTGTCATGACTGACCCTGTATTCTGGCCCAAACCACCAAGTTTGCTTGCTTTTAAGTCAATCCATCCATCCATTTTCTTCCACCTAGTCCTATACTAGGGTTGCGGAAGGGTTCTCCATGCTAATCCAGAGGAGAACGATTCAGGTATTGAGCAAAAACACCCAGTACAGTCAATGTACCTGAAATACATGTCTGTGGACCCATGCGGACACAGGGAGAACATGGAAACTCCTCAATCAGGATTCATACCTGGAACCCCAGTGCTGAGAGGCAAACATGCTAACCATTAAGTCACTCATCCATCCATCCATTATCTTCCACTTTATTCTATACTAGGTTTGTGGGGAGGTTCTCTATGCCCATCCAGGGGAGAACGTTTCGGGCACTGGGCTGATACACCCAGGACAGGGCGCCAATCTATTGCTGGGCACACACTTACTTAAATAGAAACACTCTATATGGAGTAATTTGGATAATTCAATTAACCTTGATCCATGTTTTTGGACTGCGGGAGGAAACCGGAGAACCCGGAGGAAACCCACGCGAACACGGGGAGAACATGATAACTCTACCCAGATTGGGATTCGAACCTGTATCCCCGGCGCTAAGAGGTGAACGTGCTAATCACAGAGTCCCCACTCTTACATTATTTACATTTTTTATTTAGCTTTTATATTTCTAATTTTAAGCAGTTGTTTAATTTATGTTGTATGATACAGCAGCTGGTCACCTTAAATTTGCCTTTGGGATCAATAAAGTATCTACATAATTCTGTATCTCCTAAGTCGTTGTGGATAAAAGTGTCTAAAAGTAAAAAGTCTAAATGTAGATGAACTAAAACATTCAATAAATGAGCAGGCAAAAATTCTCGCACACTCCAAAATCTTGTAGAAAGCATTTTTCGGACGTCAGGGTTACTTCACAGGACCATTCCTGAAATGTTGCTTCATGTGTTTTGGGAATAGAAAAAGCTCTTCATTGTTATACAAGAGGGAGGCGCCTGTCCAAATTCGGCCTTGTAATCACGGTGTATCATTATTTCCAACAGCTCTTCCATTCAGACTGCATGGGTCAATTAGTCATTTCCTCTCAGGCCACGTAAACAGAGGGCAGCTCGGCAGGCCCCCACTGTATCATCTCCTCAGATCCTTTCCAGTAAGATGGGATATATATATACAAATTAAAACAGCATTTTTTAAAAAACAGACTCTGTATTGGTTTAATGATTGTGCGCTCCTGCGTTGTGAGGTTATCACTAATACATCTTATTCTATTTACTCTTAATCTACTGACTATTTTAATCAATGTTAATTATTACATTTTGCTCTGTTATATAACTATAGGTATTTCTACAGTATGGATCATGGATTAGGGCGGGACGGTGGCTTAGTGGTTAGCACGTTCGCCTCTCAGCACTAGGGATTCCCGGTTTGAATCCCAATCTGGGTGGAGTTTCCATGTTCTCCCCGTGTCTGCGTGGGTTTCCTCCGGGTTCTCCGGTTTACTCCCACAGTCCAAAAACATGGATAAAGGTCAATTGAATTCTCAAAAAATTATCCCATGTAGAGTGTGTCTGTGTGAGTGAGTGTGTGCCCAGCGATGGATGGGCACCCTGTCCTGGGTGTATCCGCCCAGCGCCCAAAACTTTAATTTGTACAGTATATGAAACCTGATTCTATAAATCTGTAAATGCAACACCTGGTATGAATTATGGAATCACCACATTCATAAGATCTTTAGCTAGCTGATTTCCAAAACCAAATGAAAATATTTTGTATTGTTAGACCCGGGCTGCACGGTGATTTGGTGGTTAGCATGTTTCCCTCTCGGCACTGGGGATCTAGGTTCGAATCCCAAACAAGCTTTCCATGTCCGTGTAGGTTTTCTTCGGGTTCTCCGGTTTCCTCCCACAGTTTAAAAACATGGATTCTAAGTAAATTGGCTGCTCCAAATTTCCTCTGTATAGTGTGTCAGTCTGTGTTAGTGTTTGTTTGATCGATTGGCACACTGTCCTGGGTGAATCTGCCCAGCGCCTTAAATTTTCTTCCCTAGATGAGTATGGACCCCCCCACGACCTTAGTCCCTGTTCTCGGATTTACTGGAAGATAATGAAATTATTAGACATGATGATTTTTGCTTTAATAGTTGATATTTTGGCTTTGAGAAACATACTTTAAGAAAATGCTTGCATTTAATGGCATCTGTTTTTTGCACGTGAGCAAAAGAAAAGGATAAAATCAACTTATAAACTGCATTTTTAATACAAGTGGAGTAAGTACAAAAAGGAAACAGAATCTGCAGAGTATTTGAAAGGGAGTGCTTGCACTTAACAAGCTGTCAGACATAACTAAAAGAAAGAAAACATGGTCCAATGCCGTCAACTGAAACCATGGAAAGGATTGTGAAATTGTTTCAAGAAGAAAATAATATGCAAAGTGTGGCAAACATTAGTGTTGTTTTTGGTAAGCAGTGTTAAGCAGTTGGCTTAATGAAATTGACTGAATAAAATTGAGTTTACGTCTGATTGTTTATTGTTGGATAAATGTTCAGTAATAACTCAGCATTGAACATGTTAACTAAGGCTTTTATAATCTGAGATGTACCTCTTGAGTTTTTGCAATTTATCTGAAGATTGCATGGTCTGACCTTGGGATGAATTTCCTGGAATGTTTACTCAGAAGAACACGTCTGCTGTTTTATACAGTACCAATCAAAAGATTGGACACAGCCCTCTTTTTGTTCCACTTACTGTAATGACTACTGGACTGCACTACCGTACACACTGTGTTGGTCCCCTTTTCTGTGTTCTCTAATGGTCAGGACCCTAATAGTAACACCACAGAATGGGTATCATTTGGTTGGTGCATTATTCTTAGTTCTGGTGTATCTGCTCGGCACCCAAAAAGCCCGCTCCCGCGACCATAGTCCTTAGTATAGGATTAAGTGGAAAAATCATACAGATTAGTGAAGGACATAGAACAAGAAAGTAGAAATGATTTAGTGTACAGTAGTTGGGTTTAATCTGAGTTAATATTCTAAAATACTACCAAAACTGGAAATGCACAGTGAGTCACATCTAACACAAACACCAAGAAAACATGGCAATAAAATCAGGGATGTAATTTAGTTTGTTTTTTAGCCTAAAACACAGATGATTTTAGAAAATGGTTTTGTGTTTCAGCCAAAACGTCTCCAAATTATAATTTATACATTTTATTTTAGTGTAGAATACATACATATGTACAGTTTGTTCAAAAATTATAATACAAGCAATTACAACAATGAAAAAAATATATATTCACATACTGACACACTTTCATAGTTAAGTGGCCCGTGCAGATGGTGTAGCCACATGCTACATATTTACTCTCCGTCTCTTGGACTGCAAATCTGAATGGATTCAAAGGTTCTCTGCTCAGTCTAGGTTTTACTTTAATCTATTTGTATCAAAGAAGAAACATTTTACAGGTGCGAGCATGTAAGCACAATGTCAGCATGGTGCACACCTAAAAATACTCAACACCATTATACTGAAAACATTAACACTTGTTTTTATAAAGTCTAATATGAGACATGGATGCCAACTTATTGAACCATTTTAAATTTAAAGTTAAGAAGTATTAAACCGGTTTTATGAAACAGGTAATTCCGGTCTTTAAATCTGATTGGCTGAGCCATTTGTCCAGCCATGACGATGCACACCTCTGGCAGCTTTTTTAAATTTCATATCAATGTGTGATATACAGTCATTATTTAACATATATACCATATTTGGAAATATAGATTAATAAAACTAGTGTGCAGGTTCGTGATGAGCACTAAACCGGTATCCCATTATTTATCTTACTAGATTACATTGCAGAAAACCAGTTTGTTTAATAATTTAGTGTTTCTAACCATTTTATAAAAGTAATAAGGTACTCGAGGTTGTGTTTTATTGTAAATAAATATTGGGAAACTGGTGTAACTTTACTCTGCTATGTTTCATGCCTAACACCTCTTTGCCATGATTTATTCACAATAATGCACACCCTCTCATACCTTATTGTTTTTAATAAAGCTGTTTTGTAAATATTTAATCTTTTGAAATTTGTTTTAACATGGTCAACACATTAACCAAACTGGATCACTACTACTTCCCCTGCCTGCTACTTCAGTATTTTTAAATGTGTCTGATGGTATTCAGGAGGAAAATTCACACACGAACATTTGTATGGTTGCGCACTGATGTTGGATAAAACAGTCTGGCTTACAGCTGAATTTCCTTCCATCAGTAGGATTGAGGTCAGGGTGCTGCTTCCTTAAATTGCTTCCATTGAGTCCGAGGCATATTATTCTTCGACTATTATTACTTCCCTAAAAGTCAAAGTCAAATAATTATGAGGTCCACACGTTTTGTGTAGATATAGCATTTCAATTAGCAGAGAAAAGTGCTTCCCTAATGACACCGATGACCACGATGCATTGCTAATAGGAATGTGACCCAGATTTCCTCAATGATTTGACTGAACTCTACTGGCTGGTTCCATACAAACCCCAAAAGGACACTTGTGTAATGGCTTTTGCATGAAATGATTCAAGTGGTTTTTAAAGATTTGCATATTTCCAGCTGACTTGGATCAGAAGTCGGTTGCGGTTGGTATGTTATGAAAATTTTCCTAAGATAATGGCTTCCATCTAGACAAGAAAAACATAGCTGAAGAACATGGTTGTGTTTTATTAGTCAGGATTGTTGTCTTTAAAACCAGGAACCACAAAATACACCAGGACTCGTGTGCCAGTACAAATGAGTCAGACGCATCGGCCCTTTCCTCCCGCCTGCAGGAATGTTCAGCACTGGGGTTTCTGTTGGGTAGCTAAATTTATTTAAATCTTTAATTCCTCTTTATTGTGTTCTTCCACTTGGCCTTATTAATCTGTTTTATTAGTTTTATTAAACTTAGTTTGGACTTCTTTTGCCCATCATCAGTCTCAGTTCTGACTTTATGAACTAGGCATAGAATGGAACCCAGCAGCATGAGGCCAGTCAGTTTCATGTTTACACCATTCTGCCACTAACTAAATGAGACAGTTGAATGCCACTGCAAAGACAGTACACAGTCCTGAACCATTTTGTGGTTTCAGCATGGACCTGATGTTCTGGCCTGTACGTGTACTCGCTGCTCTTCCTCTGTGTGTTTTGCCCTTCTGCTGGCTCCAGCTAAAAGGCATCAGACAGTTTAGATGTGCAGTCGACAGAGAATATGAATGATGAAAATGTTCTGTTTTTTTTTTCTACAGGTCATGGAGACCAAGAATATGCTTTACCTAGTGACCGAATATGCCAGGAATGGAGAGATTTTTGGTAAGTGCTTAAGATTTTGTTTAAGGATGAAGAAAACCAAGTTTGAGTTTGAATTATGGCGTGTACTATATATAGAGAAGGTAAAGTTACAGTGCACTGTGCTGCATGTTGAGACTAACGTGCCGCAAGGCTTGAGCATATTTTATCATGCAATTAATAGTGATCCGTAATAACAGTCCAAGACAGAATTACAGATTCTAATGTTCTACTTCCAGACACATAGCTGCAGATTGTAATTTATCTCCTTCCTGGGCTGGGTGCATATTAAATTTGCATGAGTGTAAAGTGATGAATTCTTTAAAGCTAAAGAGGTTCAGCAAGAAAGAATTTCACAAATCTGCAAACTTGGTCTTGTTTAATAAAAATGTGCTATTTACACAGGCAGATCATCATAGTTTCCTTAGCTGTAAATGTTACATATTGGATATGATTTAGTGTATCTCACCATCTCTCTCAAACACACAGATTCACACCCACACACACTGATGTTTACATTTTTTAACAATCAGATTAAAGTGATCTATTTTGCCTACTGTACTTGCACACAGAGGAGAAATGTGAGCACCCATGCCCAGCGCGTTTGCGGTGGTGAGCCTTATATACGCTGCCCCATGGCATTTGGGGTTGGGTGCCTTGCCCAAAGGTCCTTCAGCCATGGTACTTGATGGGATTGGGTATCAAACCAGGAACCTTTAGGTAGCAGGGCTGGCTCTGCCCCAGTCTATATATTCTATAAGTTTTAAGAACCTTGGTAATTAGCATGTTCAGCTAATTAGCATGTTTGAAACTGATCTGAGTGGAGTTTTCATGTGGGTTCCTCGAGGTTTCTGGTTTCCTCTCAAAAATATGGATTTATGGTAAATTGGCTACTCCAAATCTAAAAGCCCCTATCTAAATAGACCCTGTATAGTGCATTTGTGTTGAGTGAGTGTGCTCAGTGATGAAGTGGTGCCTAAAATGTTCTCCTCTGGATCGGCATAGGAAACCCCCCAATGTTTAAGAACTTTCCTAGAACAGATCTTGTGATTTGAACTGACTGTAATATAATATAACTAAATATAATTTTTATAAGAAAGGATAAAGTGAAGAAGAAAATATTACACGTCTGTTTTGTACAAAGAGTTTGGTTTTGGCATTAAAAACTGTTTAAAGTCACGTCTTCATAAAAGAGAATTGGATTCATCATTAAGAGTGTTTACAGAGAACAGTATTGTGATACTCCGTTGACTCTTGGGTTGCTAATCTCTGGCAACGGCTCATAGCTGGCTCTAGCATGTATCATCTTTTTCTAAGCTCATACACAATGGATCAAAGTGCAGGCAGCAGATGAAGAGAAAGACGGAACATGTTTATTCTAGATGATAATGTTAGAGGTCAGAATCAAACAAACTAGAAGACAAGACTAAACACTGCGGGCGTGAACAAGCATCATGGACACATAAGCAATCGCCACTCTGTGAAAGATAGCACTGGTTTTGGGCCTGCTCAGACCTGGTTTGTTTAGCTGTGACATGATGTGATGAGATGATGGAGCACTAGTGGACATGCACTCATACCCGACATTAAAAACGTGTTTGTAGTAGAAATGAGACGATTTCAGATTTTGATGGCACAATTTATTGTCAGAGGAATAATCACGATTATATGATTTGTTATGCAATAACAATCTTTACAAAAAAAAGTGTCAAAAACCACAGGAACAATGCACTGATTCTTGTTTGTTATTTATTTATTTTACACATCCACCCATCATCTTCCACTTTTATCCTATACTAGGGTTGTGAGAGGGTTTCCCATACCCATCCGGGGAGAAAGTTTTTTTTTGTGTGCTGGGCAAGTACACCCAGAACAGGGTGCCACACTATGCCAATGCCAAGCTGGGCATACACTCACTCTAACACAAAATATGTAGGGGCAATTAAGTGCAAGCAATTCATCTTGAATCCATATTTTTAGACTACGGAATAACTGGACATGGAAGGAACATGGAAACTTGACCCAAATTGAGATTTGAACCAGAATCCCCAGCACTGAGAGGCAAACATCCTAATCACTAAGGATGGAAGTCCTTGCTGGAATGGCATTTTGTTAAGATAACATGGAATATTAACACCAAGAATTAAAGGAAAGAAAATCTGTGTCCCTTGAAGTATATAATCCTACCCATTCATAAAAAAAAAAATAAAAAAAAACTAATGTTTTTAACATTCTTAATCGTAATTAATTGTAAAAAATATCAATTGCCTCATCCATAGTCTCCAGTGATGACTTTGGGTTCATTTGAAAAGAACAAAAGCTGGCAGGAGGAAAAGCTCATTAATAAAATGTAACCTGTTCCAACATATAGGATTAATAAATGTAAAATGTTTACTTAATCCTCTATATGAAGTTAAAAAAAAACTGTGTGTGTTACTTGTACTGCATGATACATGCATCATCTGTTAAAACGCAGGAAGCAAAGCATAGCATTTTTTAAGTAAGACCAATAAAGGATTATCTTATTTTATTTGAATGAACTGGACAATGCTTAGAGTTCCCTACAAGTTCACACTTTTGCAATTTCAGGGTTGTTCAGTTGAGTAAATGGAGCTTGAATAAAGCTTAGGATAGAGTTGTATTAACACTGCAAAATGAATGTGGTGCCCAGACCATTACTGAATGTGTTCTGAGTAATCCTTAATGCATTTGTACAAGTCGCTGTCCACTTGGGTTCTGATCACTTGGACTAGTTTTTAGTGCCAGGGCTGAACAGGCCATTACATCATGCTAACTTTGGACCTTTTGCTTCTTTTCTCGTTACTCAACATGGCTTTTATTACAAACAGAAGTTCCTGCCTTACACATATCCTTGCTTGACTAATTGATAAACTATTTTAGCATTATGACAATGTTACATTAAGGCTACAGTCACACAAAAGTGTCTTAAATCCATTTTAAGTCATGTATGTGTGTGTATTTAAATGTAGGCTATTTCATATGTGGTTCTCAAATCCAATAGGCGTCCAAATCCAAAACCAAAGCCATTTTGGAATTTAAATGTGTCCTAAGTGAGCTGCTGACCTGTAGTGTGTGTGTGTGTGTATTCACATCTGCCATTCGAATGTGTGTCCTGATTGGCCACTTTTAATTTGATCACTTCCCTCTGTGCAAATACATATGTGCATGATTTTTATTTGCAAAGACCAAATGCATCAAATGCAAATCTGTGATTTTTAAGTGCATCCTGTACTACAATAGCAGCCTGTATCAGTGCCCTTCCTGTTTCTGATTTGTCAGAACTGGACAGTGAAGACTAATACATCCACCCATTATCTTCTGCTTTATCCTCTAATAGGGTCGCAGACAGATTCCCCATGCCCATCCAGGGGAGAACGTTTTGGGCGCTGGGCAAATACACCCAGGACAGAGCGCCAATCTATCGCTGGGTACACTCATTCACACAGACATACACGGACACAAGAACACACTATATGGGACACTTTGGAGCATTCACTATAACTTGATCCATGTTTTTGGACTGTGAGAGGAAACCAATGCAGACACGGGGAAAACATGGAAACTACACCCATGTTGGGATTTGAACCGGGAATCCCAAGCAGTAAGAGGCGAACGTGCGAACCACCAAGTCACCGTGCTGCCCGACTAAAAAATTATAATGATATATAAGAATGATATAATTAATATATACACTTACCGGCCATTTTTTTTTCAGTTCCTTTGATCATATAGATTAACTTTGTATGTTTTGATTGGTGTACTGTTCTCTCACTCATACCATGATCCACACCCTGTGGGGGTCCCGATCATCAGAGAAAAAATTGAAAGGGACTATGTAGAAGTATGTAGAGAAAATGATAGACTACAAAATGTAGAACTACAAAGTCCATCTATATGGTAAATGGAGAAACGATGAGTTGTATTTAATAAAATCGCAGATAAGTGTATGATATAAGACATTTGTGTGAATGTGTGTGACGTTGAGCAGGTGCTGTTTTAGAGGACTAATGTGATTGTATGGGTCCTAGACCATTTCCTGATGTGGTTGTGATCACATCTCAGTATGTTATGATGCCTTTACATTTGTGGTGCATTTCTTATGCTACCTGTATTCCTGCTGCAATACATAGCAGTATGGTTCTCTAATTTGCATTTCTGTTATAAGTTATATCATGATGCGAGGCACCATGCTGTTCTCAATTCAGATACTTTTCCTGAGCAGGGCCACAGCATGCTGGTTTTATGTCCCCTAGGTTTAAGACATGCTTTGAAAGAGGCAGCCCATGTGTATAGGAATGCAAAGCATTTTTGTGGCACTCTGCATCGGATCACTGGTGCGTCGTCGTGCTGATGTTATAATAATACTCTCAAAACAACTAGAGCCTATGATTTTGGAAATTATAAATAACAAATACAAAACCCAAGTTGATGGCATCAAATTCCGTTTTTTAAAGGTAATAAATACAAATACATAACGTATTAACCTTTTAATAAATTGAACATAAACCAGAAACCTTTGTTGTTAAACTTCTTTCATATATAAATGTTGTGGTTGATCAGTGTACATGCATATGTGTATGTAGTTAAGTATGTTTTTAATGGGTAAAGTGATATTATTAATAAGCCTATGCATTCATATTTACTAAAGGTCAATGACCCTTAATAAACACATCTTATAAAATGGATATTTTAATATATTCAGTTCTTCTTGTGCCTGTGTGGAGGTTCTTTTTAACATTTAGTCCAAATAAGATAACGTAAGTTTTCCCATGCTGACACGGCACATGTTCAGATTTTTTTCTGAAAAAAAAAAAATTCTTCATTCTTGGTGAAGGCACCTACACATTTTCCAATTGTAGAAAAAGGGGTTTGAAGTTTGGGTTGGAAGTATTATCCTTTTAATCTAAAACTGAATTTTTGGTTTAGTTTAGTCACTAGTATTGGATAAAAGCCTGGCGCTGTGTACTACATCTTGCTAGATGGGTTTAATAAAGTTGTCCTCAAGCCTGTGTAGTTCAGTCAAGTTCTTTAATGGCTAACAAATCCAACCCAACTATTGTGTGACTGTACAGTCATTCTGGAACAGACACTGGACTTCCACAACCTGTTGCTACTTGCATGGCTAGGTACTTGTTTTTATACAGCTTTTTAAGGGGGGCTGAATAAAACCGTCAAGCTGCATTGAGTGAATGCAGATATACCATCTTCCAATCTTCTGGCAAGTGATGCGGTGATGTTTTGCCTACTGTGCTTACACACAGAGGAATTATTTCCACATTTAACCCATCAGTGCAGTAAAACTCACACATGCATATGTACACACTGGTGGAGGAAGCACATGAGCCTGGAGTGGTGGGCAACCTTGTATATGGTACCCGGGGAGCATTTGGGGTTAGGTGCCTTCCCCAAGGGCACTTCAGACGAAGGTATGGATAGATGCTTTTAATTTAAACCTTTTAGCAGCAAAAAAAAAACACATTAATAATACAAAAAATAAAATGGTTGAAATGGTAAAAAAAAAAAAAAATTCAAGTAAGAACCAATAAATTAAATTAAGGCTAGTAAGATGGATGACAGTGCAGTAATTGACAATTAGAATGCATAATGTATCGTGTGCAAAGTAGTCATATGTAAGTGTCATCAGTGTTAAAAAGTAATGGTATTTGGTGAGACCATGAATCGAACCGGTCCGGACCACAAGCCTATGACTTCACCTGCTGTCTACAAGATTATTATTGTCCTTTCACCTAATAGAGGGTTTTGTGAGGTTGGTCACTAATGTTGGACATCAGTGCCTCCCTACTAAACTCCCCCAGTCATGCCTTCGTGCACTGTGCAATAGTCTACGGTCTTGCTGTAACAGAAAAGGGACTTTCCCAAACTGTTTCCACACATTTCTGAAGGACTATGGATAGTAAATCACTCCTTGGTATGAATGTTTGTCTTGGTGTCTGTTGTGTCTGACTATGTTGTTGGTCTTTTTTACTCTGCTCCACAAAATCATAGGTGTTACAGGACCACCACAGAATAAAATAAGATAGACCTTTATTTGTCCCACAATGGGGAAATTCACATTTTCAGCAGCAGATACATTAGAAGAAATGTGAAAAAGGTATCTACTCATTAGAAGAGATTTAAAAAAAAAAACTAGGAAAATTTTTTAATAGAATTAGAAATCTATATATATACATGATAAAATTCTTATTTTCTATTTTTCAGTTATTTACAGTCATACAATGCCTGTATGGTATACAATGCCTGTATGGTAACTGACATGCCATATGTGAAATATATATTAATTTATATGTTGGTATAAAATTTTATGTATATGTGGTGGATCATTCTCAGCAGTGCAATGACTAATGGTCGTGGCGGCTTAATGTGTAGCATGTCCCCCTCTCAGGTTTGAATCCCAATCTGGGTGGAGTCCCTAAGTTCTCCCCGTGTCCTTGTGGGTTTCTTTTAGGTTTTCCTGTTTCCTCCCACAGTCCAAAAACATGGATTCAGTGTAAATTGGCTGCTCTAAATTGGCCCATATAGCGTGCGTCTCTGAGTAACTGTGTGCCCAGTGATAGATTGGTGCCCTGTCCAGGTTGTAACTGCCAAACAATGGATGCATGTGTATTTTAGTCTCTCAATTTTACCCATCAGTCTGGGAGGAAATTGAAGACTCCAGAAAAAAATCCATGCAAGCACTGGTGGGACCTGTCTTTGCCAAACCTGAAATGGATCACAGGACCTTGGTGCAAGGCTGAAGCACTAACTGCTGTGCCAACATCTGAAGCAAGAAATGAGCTACTGATTTCACATTCAAAATTTAAAGGAGCAAAAAGTAGGTTTGTAAACTAAAGTGCACTATTAAGGGAACAGTGTTTAAAAGCTCACACAGCTTTTCTGTATCTAACCGACTCGTACAAGAGCAACAGACCAAAACATCACCACCACGTCAGTGTCACTGCAGTGCTAAAAATCATCCATCACCCAAATTATATCTGCACTATAGGGGTTCTGATCATTTTAAGAACAGAGTAAAGGAATCTAACAAAATACAAACTGTAGTTCATTCCTTTCTCTCTGTAATTGTGAAAAAAGAAACTGATCAAATGAGCACTGAGTGTAGAAACAGGGGGTGTACCCAATAAAGAGGCCAGTGTGTGTAAATAAATATTTGTTTCTTTGGTCCCTAGCACTCTCCAGAACTGGTGCTGTGTACAAACTCGAGTTGTTCCTGTTACACTGTTAATGGAGTTGTTTAAAGTGTGGTGCTGCGTGTAAGGTTGTGTTTTCTATGGTGAGATCTGAATTTGAATTAAATGTGGCAGAAAAGCCTTGTCAGACTAAGCTGCTACAAAACCAGCTGAGCTGCTACTGCAGAGAAACCTCAAAATTGGGTCAGGCTGGAATAATGAGTTGAAGCGTAAGCAGCAAGAGAGCGAGAGAGAAAGCTTAAACAAGCATAGGGCATCAGTTTGAAGTTGGAATGGTGTGAAATGTAGGCCATGCATATTTACAGATATGGAATACTAATGCTGTGGAAAAAAAACAAGGCCACATCATTCAACCCGCATCCATCCTGACAGACAGCTGTGTAGAAATTATCTTCCTTCTTGTACTGATTTTGCCTCGTTTTATCAAAAGCTCTAATTGCTGGAAATTGTTGTTTTAAAATTTTATGTCAATAATGTGTATTGTACTGTTACATTAGATACATCAAACAGGGGACTTGACCACAAGCCTATGACTGCCCCAAAGGTTGCTATCAGAAGTGGGATTTCAGATTTTTTTTTTGTTTACCGCTGGGGGCAGCATGGTGGCTTAATGGTCAGCACGTTCGCCTCTCGGCGCAGGTGCTTCATGTTCGAATACCAATCTAGGTGGAGTTTACATGTTCTCCCATTGTCGGCATGGGTTTCCTCCAGGTTAACCGGTTTCCTTCCACAGTCCAAAAACATGGATTTAAGGTAAATTGAATGCTCTAAATTGCCCCTTATAGTGTGTGGATGGATTGGCGCTTTGTCCTGGGTGTATCTGCCCAGCGCCCGAAACGATATGAAAGATAATGAATGATTGGTTTACTGCTGTAGGATTAATTTGTAGCTTAATATTCTCTAAAGTTAAATACAACCTGACACTTATTATTCTGCTGTGATGTAATTTTTGGGTATTGTCTGTGTGTATGTGTGTAGTCTGCAATTGTCTTAAATTTTCAACAACTAAATATTCAAATCTTTTATTCCATACATGTGCAAACCAGACAGTTTAGTTAATTATGGAGACTGTCATAGCCTTATTAATTACTGATATCCTACCAATGAAAACCCCAGTAACTGACTGAAAACAAGCTTCTGAAATCCTTACGCTGTATTATGGAAGGAGGGATTAAAGAGGCTCATGGTTTTAAGTGATAGTGATCTTTTTTTCCCTACTGTTTACACACAGAGGAATTGGTCCTACCAATTTAACCGATATGTGCAGTGAAACACACACGTACACTCACTGAGTGAAGTGAGAACATGTGCCCTGAGTGGCGGACAGTCTTATGTACAGCCCCCCGGGGAGAAATTGGGATGGGTCCCTTGCCCAAAGGCACTTCAACCATGGTACTTGGCGGGACGACGAATCGAACGGAAGACTGAACAGATCACAAGGCTGGTTGCTTAACCACAAGCCAATGGCTGCCCCAAATAACTCTTACGTTAAATGTGTGTATTGCCCTTTTGCCATTTTTTTGGCAGTGTGTCTGTAACTATTGTTGCTTGTGCTATACAGAGCAAAGTCACTATTTAGATCAACTGAATAGTGAACTTTGACAAAGAAAATACTCGTGTTTACCCATGGAGTTCACTCAGTACTCCGAGTAAATACATCTAAGATTAGTAGCATGCAGCTTTACATGGTGATCCAGTTCCAGTCTTTCGTAATCTTCTGTAATTCAGTGCTATTGTCCAAAGCGCAAATCTGTAAGGATTGTTTCAGATGTGGTGATACTGACCTGAGAGGGAATGTAGTATATCTGAAGAAAACTCCTTGTTTACCAATTCAGAGAAGTATGCCACATTCCTGGGTTCCATGTGCTTTTTAATTAGCAACATGATTCGAGAAATGGGCTCATCAGAAGGATGCGGGTGGAATGTTGCAGCTGGTTCGTAATAACTCCTACGTTTGGTAAAATCTTTTAATATTTCTTTTAATCTTTACTTTTTGAGATCCTTTTTAAAAAATATTTAAAGCTAAGCAGGCTTTTAAAGAAGTGGCAATCTTTTGTGTCACTTTGTAGTAACACTACACTGTGTTGGTCATTACACCAACTACCCAGACGAACTGCTCTGATAACAGTCTCACATTTCCTATTCAAAGATCTCGGATTGATTTGGTCACCATATCCCATCAGTGAGCAGTGTTTGTGTTCTAGGTGATTATCTTTTGCACATAATAAATTAATAAATTTTACTTGCCCTCAATTTCCTACAATTTATTAGATTAGGTCCCTTTTATTTTGGCGGTTGTTTTTTTTTTTTTTTTTTTTTGGTGGTGCAGCGGTTAAACACTAAAGAAGAAAGAATCCTCCTTGCTTTGACTCCCAGTGGAAATGAAGGTCCTTTCTGTATGGAGTCTGCATCTTCTCCCTGTGTCTGTCCTATTCATTAGAGTTGTATATAAATAGGAGGGTTGTATCAAGATGGGCATCTGGTATAAAACTGTGCCAAGTTGAAGATGCAGATCTTCTTCACTGTGGTGATCCTAGAGGGGAATAAGATGAAAGAAATATCCTTGATGGTGAATCAAGTTTTACCAGATTGATACAGGTCTTTGTATATTGGTAGGCAAAATGTTTGTTGATCAATAAATTCAGTTCTTTTATCAATAAATATTAATGAGCCTGTCAAAGCAGTGGTCAGAAGCAAGCCATGACTCAACCCCCACCATGTTTTGCAGGTTAGCTTGGATGTTATCTTGAACATCTGTTTTCTTTATCCACACTATGGACCTTGAATAAGTGTTATCTCTATTTTATTAACCTATAAAACTTCAGTACTTTTTTATTTTTTGAAAATTCTAATCTGGCATTTTGTGGTACGGCCTCTCTGGTTTTAATCCTTATTGAAATATATATATTTATACACACACACACACACACACACACACACACACACACATATATATATATAAGAATTATATATATATATATATATATATATATATATATATATATATATATATATATATATACACACACACACACACATATGTGTATATGTATGTGTGTTTGTATATGTATATTTTATACATTTCCCCCCTTTTTTTCTTTTCTCAATTTCAAAATGAATTGCTTTACTTCCATACACAGCCTTCTGATCTTCACGTTATAATTTTTCAAAAACAAATGCCGTGTTCACATGTAAAACCCAAGGCTCACACCAAGACTAGACACTGCGAGCTGTTCATTGTCAACACTCTCAGTTTAACAGGACACACCTGGGGAACAAGAAACAGCCGTCAGCCACATGTTGCAATAATTTTGCTCTCTTAAAAATCTTGGTTGTTCTGATGCAAAGCGTGCTGTTTTTAATTATATTTAACATCTAGTTGGAAGAACCGTGCAATAAATGCTGAATTGCAAACATTTTATTAAAATCATCTGTTGATCTGAAAACCAACTGTCTTCAGTGTACAGCAACATTTAATGAATTGGCTGTTCACACTACATATGGAGTCAATCTGTTTATGAGAAATCTATGAAGCCTAGGTGGCCTTATCCAACGAGACAGCAGATTGATAAAACATGTTAACACTAAATATTATCTCTCATTTCATTATCTTAGTCCTAATCCTATACTAGAGACGAGGGTCATGGAGGGGTTTCCCATGCACATTCAGAGGAGAATGTTTTAGGTGCTGGGCAGATACAACCAGGACAGGGTACAAATCCAGCTTTGGGCACACACTTTCAGACACACTATTAAGGGGCAATTTAAAGCAGCCAATGAATACATATTTTTAAACTGTGAGGAAAGCCACGCTGACACAATGAACATGGAAACATGAGGATTCAAACGTGGATCCCAGGCACTAAGAGGCAAACACGCTAACCACTAATCCACCATACCACCACTGAATGTTATTTTTTCGCTTTATCTTTTACTATAGTCGCGTGGGAGGTTCCCCATGCCCATCCAGGGGAGAACATCTTGGGCGTTGGGCAGATATACCCAGGACAGTACGCAGTATCAATCGCTGGGCACACTCACTCAAACAGCCGTACACACAAACACACACAATATGGGGCAGTTTAGAGCATTCAATTGACCTTAAATCCATATTTTTGGACTGTAGGAGGAAACCGGAAAACATTGGGAGAACATGGAAACTCCACCCAGATTGGGATTCGAACCTGAATCCCCAGCGCTGAGATGCGAATGTGCTAACCACTTAGCTAGTGTGCCATCACTGAATATTATTTTTCTAATATATGTAGATAGATAGATAGATAGATATTATTTTTTAATAAGTGACTATCTGGCCCTTAAGCACATGGGGTTGGGCTTCATTATTGTTTCTGTGTATTTTTAAGTAATTTGCTTTTACTTTTAACCACCCTTTTTGTTTAGTCTTTCAAATCATTCAAAAAACAAAACTTTTAAACTTCGCAGTCCTACTGCTTTCTTTTTTTCTGCTCTGCAAAATTGTAAAGGGATGGTGGTGCTACCATTATAGTGTTTCAGGACATGCAGTAAACACATATAGATGTATATATGCCATACACAACCCTCAGCTCACTCCAGGTGTTGGACTGATTTATTACTAGCAAGATAAATATTACTGGGAAGAGCTGTTATTAAAGCCTGATTTGTGAGCATTGTACCCAACATGACCTTTGTTTATAAAATGGCCCATGGACTGAAATGTGTGGCTGTGGGTTTGGCGTGATTCAGCCCTGCTGAATGTGGGCACCGCATGATTGGGCCATTCAGGGGGATGTTTACCCAACTCCCACGCTACAGGTCCTTCCAACCATGGTGCTATTGCACCTGTGCCAAACTCACAGGCAGTGCTCCTCTCTTGAATGCAGCTAGTGGCAGGGCTTCCATGTTTTACAGTTCAAGCTGACTTTATTTGAATTTTGTCATAAATTGTCAAACTTGTAAACAGTATGATATCTGGGTTGTAAAGTACTTATTTTTATGTTTAAATTGTAGTGATGTTCAGAGTTTAACAGTTTACGTACACCTATAACAGACATAAAACCTTTCTTTTACCACTTTACCTGTTTTATAGTTACAAATATACAGTTAAGTATATATAAGTTACGTTGGCAATGTTAAACTTGACAAAGAATGATTTTTGGGCTTCATTTACAAATTTTCTTCACAGTAATCTTAACACTAATTTCTTCACAGTAATCTTAACACTACCATACAGTACTACTAAATCAGGGGTCTACTCTTTGCCCTCCACAACTAAAGAAATTGTTTGGTTTCTTCGAGGCTTTAGAACTAGCAGAGTGTCACCAAATGTAAAAAATATTTTAGTATAACTTAATTAAATTGTTTGTCCTGAAAATCAACCTTTTTTTTTTTTTTTTTTTACGAAGTACAATGTTGTCTGTTGTGCATATGTTGTGGGGCAAACCAGAATTATTCAGCAAACTACTCTGTGTGTGTTTCATGTGCTCTCTCTCACTCTTTTTTGCTCTCTCTGTGTGTATATGTGTAAACTCTTAAGTAATTTGCAGTAGCAAAACCACTGTATGAACTGATCGTTGTGATCATGTTTATTCTTGAATTCTATACAGCAGCAAACTATTTTTTGAACATTTTTTGTTCATTTTATTAGTTGAAGTATGAAAACACATGCTTTATAGATGACGTACATATTTATATAACTTAACTATATTAAAAGAGAGAAAACAAGTGATTATTGCCTTTCAGTCACTTCCTACATTACATAATCTAAAAATAATCGTGCATTAGTACAAATTTTTTCCTTGTAGAGAATGTGTAGAGAATTATTTTTATTTAAATTTAATTACACCTGGAGTTTTGAACATGTGCATGTGTACCTATTACCTTTGTAGAATACCACAGCTTACACTTATTATAACTAATAGTTTTTATCATTATATGTAACCGTCCACTGTTGGGTTCCAGATTACTTGGCTAAACACGGGCGCCTGAGTGAACCCGAAGCGCGCCGAAAGTTCTGGCAGATTCTGTCCGCAGTGGAATATTGCCACAACCGCAGTGTGGTACACCGGGACCTTAAAGCTGAGAACCTGCTGCTGGATGGACATATGAACATCAAGATTGCAGGTAAAAGAAGATCAATGTATGAATTTGATAAACTACAAAAAAATATTTTTATCTAATGCAAATAATTAATGCACTGAAAATCTAGTTCAGTTTTTGTTATCATAAATGGCTGTGGCACAGTGGCTTAGTGGTTAGCACGTTTACTTCTCAGCACTTGGGATCCAGGTTCAAATCTCAATCTGGGTGGAGTTTCCATGATCTCTCCCTGTCCTTGTGGATTTCCTCCAGGTTCTTTGGTTTCCTTCCCACAATCCAAAAAATATGGATTCAAGGTGAATTGGCCGCACTACATTTCCTCTATATAGTGTGTATATGTGCCTGTCAGTGTGTGCCCAGTGATAGATTGGCATCCTGTCCTGGGTGTATCTGCCATGCGCCCAAAACACTCTCATCTGGATATGCATAGGAATGCCAACCCTCGCCCCACATGGTTCCCAGTAGAGTATTACATTATAATGATATTTAGTATTATGATTATCAAATGTGCTTACTAACAACTCACACATTAGTTCAGCTGCTTGCACAAAATAAACATTTATTAATTTGGGATCTAAAAAAATGTTAACAGATTTAATTTTATTACTGTTGTTTCTTTAATATCTAGTTGTTTAAGTATCTGCCTCCTTCATATTTTTAAAGATTTGTATGTTCTTATTACATGTGGTGGGTTTCCACAAGAGCATTTGATTTTTATATTATTGCCTCTCAATATAATTAGCAATTTCAATTCACAGTAAATGAGTGGGAGTCGCGTGCAATGAGCTTAAGATCACCGCAACCTGGATGAAAAAAAATTCAAATCAAGATGTAAAACTCTAATATTTATGTTCGTTGGACAGATGGGCCTGAGCGCCGAATTATGATGTGATGCTGTTTATGATGGGTCCTTGAGCAAGGCCCTTAACCCTCTTTGCTCCAGGGATGTTGTGATTAACTCTGTGTTCACCTTGTTAGTCGCTTTGGCTAAAAGAGTCTGCTAAATGACCAAATGTAAATGTAAGGTGTTTTTTTTTTTGTTTTTTTTTTTTTTTTCAGGTTCCCAAACTGTGCTCTTTTAGGATCATAGTTTGGGGCTGTTTTTATCACCTGTTTTTTTCTTTCCCAATGTATTTACATCTGATCTTTCTAACTTTGTGGGTCTAACAAAAGTATATCAATCAAAACATTAGGGCAATTAGGAACCACTTGGGCAAATCCAATGCCACTTACAAGTATCACAACTTTATGGTGGCAGTCAAAGCACATGGTTCATAGCCTGAAGCAACGAGGGTTAAGGGTCTTGTTCAAGGACTCACGTAACGTCAGTGGACCTTTAGATTGACAGCCTAACACCTTAATCACTGAACCACCGCACAGCCAAAAACAAGGCCCTGCTTCATTAATATGTTTCATTCTGAGAATGACGTGTTCAGTCCTCAGTGTTGCCTTATAACTGAGTAAAAGTATAATTCTGTGTCATTATAACCACACCCTTGTGTACAGTATTTCTTATACACAGCCGGCTCATCTCTTTGGTCTATGATGTAGGTGTGTGGGCTGTTTTAACCTCATCCTTCTACTGATTATAAGTTGAGCATCTGACTTCATCCCTGGCTGTGTGACTTCAGCAGAATCCTTTTTGGCTGAGTGTTGTGTTTTCCTCAGAAACACTGTGCTTATACTAAACATATGCTGTTATTAATACAACGAATGCAAATTGATACTCGTGAAGAGAAATGATTATATGATATGAGAGCTTGCCAGACGCACCTGGTTCCTGGTAGCGTGTTAACCAGAGTCAGGTCCCAGCGTAAGGGCTCATGGCAGATCGTTTTCAGCCAGATGACAGAATCAGGACTCTATTCGAGCTGACTCTGGGTCATCCTGATGAGTAGGTGCTCCTGGATTAGAAAGCGCAGTTCCAGGAAACGGATCTGATAATCCGAGTTTAATGAAGTGAGTGGTTCACAAAAACATCCTGTGCCAGACCGTGTATATATATGCATGGCCATTCACATTTATCTTCAGCTTCTGGATGTTTATGTCCAGGAAAGAAGCTCAAGCTCCATTCTGAGTGTAATTGCCATATTTACTTTCCATTAAAGTGTATCAGAATAAAACCCTCAGCGTGGGTCATTCATTCATTATCTTCCGCGTCATCCTGTACTAGTGTCATGGGGGGGGGGGGGTTCCCCATGCCCATACAGGGGAGAACATTTCGGGTGCTGAGCAGATACACCCAGGACAGGGCGCCAATCTATCGCTCGGCACACTCACTCACACAGACACACACACACACACACACACAAACCATATGGGGTAATTTAAAGCATTCAATTTAGCTTGAATTCACGTTTTTGGACTGTGGGTGGAAACTGGAGAACCCTGAGGAAACCCACACGGGGATCCCATTCTATTACATTTTTGGCCATTAACGTGGTCTACAGTCATTTCATCCGGTGATGGTTGCTGTTGTGCACTGTATTAAGCAAAATGATAAAACACGCAGGTCCAGAAATCTTAGTAAAGAGCAGTGTAAAAGGATTAGTGCAGGTTCTTTAACAGAAGGTTGGGTTATCATGTGAAATTGGTGCCTTTCTCACTTTTTGTCATTTGAACCGTTGAATCATGTCTTGTTCACAGACCTTCAGGGCAAACTGTTCAAGTACAGTTGTATTTACTAGTGCAGGGTTTCTCAAATGGTGGCACGTTTTGGGCAGGTCATGAACAGTTTGTAAAAAAAATAAATACAATGGAACCTCTGTTTTCTTTGAATTGAAAACAATAAAAATACAATAGCAACATTAAGATTGACGAAATCGGCCGCAAGTTCAGAGAGTCGCCGTCCACGATGAAGTTCTATTGTGGTGAAATAATTTGGTTTGGAAGAATTTGGTTTGAAAACAGATGAAGAGAAATGTGAATGCTGTTTAATTTAAATCTCAAATGTTTATTTATCATTTACATTGGTCTTTTATATTCGGTGGCTTAGTGGTTAGCATGTTCCCCTCTCAGCGCTAGGGATTCCCGGTTTAAATCCCAATCTAGGTGGAGTTTCCATGTTCTCCCCGTGTATGCATGGGTTTCCTCCAGGTTCTCTGGTTTCCTCCTACAGTCCAAAAACATGGATCAAGGTCAATTGAATTCTCAAAATTGCCCCATATTGAGTGTGTTTGTGTGTGTGAGGGTGATTGATGGGGAACACTCCACGACCCTAGTAGAGGATGAAGCAGAAGATAATTAATGGCTAGATAAAATACTGTTTATATAATTATTTTGCTCTGTTTTTAGTATTCTTAGTTTATACACTAGTTAATCCTACTAATACAATACCAGTCAATGTAATTGCTTTTAAATTCACTTAGCATGCAAATGTAGGTTTAAATGTGTTTTTAAAGGCTATTTTTCAAAAATATATTTATTTGTTTTTATTTTATTCTATACATGTGGGTTGTGACTTAATGATTTGTGAGTGGAATTAATGTCAGCTTAACTCTCACCAAATTATTGCTATAAGTCTTATTGTTTTATGTATGGATTATCACCAGTCACTTAACTTCTTTGCTTACATGTCGATCTGAATAGGTTTTACACATGAAGTACTTCATCCAGTTTGTGGTTTATAGTTTTTTTTTTTTTTCACAAAATGGGGTGTTCTACCAGACTCTGCCAAAAGTCTCATCCCCTTTCGCCTTCTGTCTGATGCCCTGCCAGGCCTTTCGAAGCCACGCAGTGCTGTGCATTCTTAGAGAAAGGTCACGCAAGTAGGAAAGTCTTTTATCTCCAGCTCAAAAGAGTGAATGTGTGGTCTCATGTAAGACTTCAGGAGAATTCAATCTTGGCTTCAGACATTGTGTCAGTGGACTAGACTTTATTGACTGAGGTCTGTTCCCTTAAAGTGGGAAGCAAATGTGTTTCTCAGGGTTCTTTAGACCCTTCCTTAATCTCCCAGGATTTTGTCATCATTTTGAGGAAAAATGTACGTGTGAAAGATACATCATGAACCGAATCCACTTGCAAAATGGCAGAAAAGCCAGATACAACTTAATCCCAGGAGGCTTATGCAAGGCTGAATTGCTCACACTATGTTCACATTGTGCACATTTGGGTTCACAATAGGGCTTCCATTAGAAAAGTCCTTGATGACCTATCTACAGGCTTCTGTGAACCCAAAAAACCTTTAGCTGTTCTGTGGTACTTGCTGCTCTTATGTGGATCTTAATAAACCTTGCAGTCAGTGGGTCAGATGGAATTGAGCAATTGTGGTACAGGACTTACCTCTGCAATGTCAGCCATGGCAGCATTGACGTCAATCCCGACATTCGGAAAGTGGGTCAGATCATCTCAGGAGCACTCTCTATGCCTGCCTTTAACATCTCAACGTTTTCTCTGCTGTCTTTTCCTCACTTTCGCTCTCTATCAGTTTAGATACCAATCAGTCTCACTTCCAGTAGTTACTTGAAGAGCTCTAAAATTTCACACATTTTAAAATCTGCATAATTTGAAACTAAGCAGGCGTTACACTAATGCCAATGGCTACAGGGTTACAGACAACTTATAAAGCTAAAGGTTTGTGTTATAATTGTTAACTGATTATTATCGGCGCGGAAGGCATTTACTGTTTAGGATGATCACGGTACACATTTGAAATTGTTGTAACATCACTGTTTTAACATGTGCAACAATATAATAAAATAATAAGAAGGATGAGACACGCTCATTATTGAGAATAAATCACAGAAACGAGGTGTTGGGTAAGACACACTTAGAGGAGAGCGGTTATGCCTTTTTCCCATGGTACCCAAGTTTTAATCTGAAACTATTACATTTAGTCATTTAGCAGACTTTTATCCATATTGACTTACAAATGAGAGAACATTTATAGCATAAATAAGAAGTATTTTCCTTTTTATCTTGTATTTTACACAAGAACATTACTTCCAAGATGTAACTAGACAGAAATGTTTTACCTTGAAACATTAAATTTAATTAAATTAAAATATGGTAAATTTGTGGTCTTTTTATAAAAACTAAATGTAATTATTTCTTTATTATAATTTTTTTATTAAAATGCATCTTATTGTGTATTTTATATCATTAAAATGACTTCTATGAAATTTAGATTTTCTATTTACCTCATTAATTTTTTTTCTTATTTCAATACATCCATCCATCATCTCCCACTTTATCCTCTATTAGGGTCGCGGTGGGGTTCCCCATGCCCATCCAAGTGAGAACGTTTCGGGCGCTGGGCAGATAGACCCAGGACAGGGCACCAATCCATCGCTGGGCACACACTCACTCATACACACACTCTTTATGGGGCAATTTGGAGAATTCAATAGACTTGAATGTTTTTGGACTGTGGGAGGAAACCAGAGAACCCGGAGGAAACCCACGCAGACACAGGGAGAACATGAAAACTCTTAATGGTTTCAAATAAAGAAAAACGCTGAACGGCAGTACTAACTTTATATATATAAGTTGTTAAATAAAATGACCTGTTCTTATACATTTTGTGTAATGTTCTTTGTTACTGGATTTACAAAAAAAAAAAAAAAAAAAAAAAAGTGATGAGCTCAGTAAAAATGTATACTTATCAAATGTAATATGAAATTATTTTAATCAGAAAATAAAATCATAGTTACTCAGCACTATTCATATTTAAACTTCTTGTGCTGTATAATTCAAAAAGCTTATTAAGTGGCTGTTAAGAATAACACACCTTCTGGTTACAACATGATAAAACAGATAGCTTAGGAATTTGTAATGATTAGGCTGGTTAATGTTTAAAGTAGTTTGTCGTCATCCTTTATTTCTTAGGCAATTATTAATTGCTAATGCACTCTGAGTTATAAAGGTAAGAGATATAGTAATATAAAAGCATAGTTTGGCTGATGTGCTCATGGTTGGGTATTTAATTATTACAGTTACTGATTAACATATAAATACTTTTCACTACAGTAAGTTTTTAATTTTTAATTTATTAATGTTTTCTGTGACATATATATATATATATATTCAATGTTTCGAAATGAATATTAAAAAAAATACATGGATTATATTTAAACAGTGGTGTACTGGTTAGCATTTCTGACTCTTAGCGCTGGGGATCCAGGTTCGAATCTCATGGGGGAAAAAATTCGGGAGTTTCCATATTCTTTCCACATCTGTGTGGATTTCCTCCATGTTCTCCAGTTTCCTCTCACAATCCAAAAACATGGATTCAAGCTAAATTGACTGATTTAAATTGCCCCTATAAAGTATGTGTGTCTGTTTGAGTGAGTGTGTGTGCCCAGTGATGGATTGGCACCCTATCTTTAGGTGCATCTTCTCTGAAATGTTCTCTCTATGATGGACATCAAATGACAATGTCATTAAAATCCAGCAAATGGAAATTTGTTCAGTTTTTCTCACATAAAACTAGACATTATAGACACTGTACAAATTTGCCCTTGTACAGTTTACCCCAGTGGTGTGTGTGGTGGCACATTAGGAATTTTACTTTGCACAGGGGAGGGGAATTTGATTAGACCTTGCCCTGTTTGCATGCCATATTTGGCGACCTTGCACTATCATTCTGGCATGGACAGACACTCTATCTAATCTACAAGCACTTTGCCCAGCATGTCAGACTATTAAAATCCTGGCTGCCTTTTGACACTACCGGTCCTGCCCTTAGCATTTTCTCTATGTACTAGCAGAAAATAGGTTATTAAAACTTTTGTAGCCTTAAGTGAACTATTCTGTTTGGCTTTTTCACTGTTATCAAGATGTGAAATGCTGGAATGCTGGCTGTGTGCGGTATGACACAGACATGCAGGTTAGCACAGGATCAGACAGCCAGATTGAGTGACCTTATGTAACCAGGTGGAGGATACGTGACAATACTGTACTGTTTCTTTTTACTGACGTGCAATAAAATAATTCTTTCGTTCTCGTCTGCGGAATAAATGAGATGACGGACAAGAAAACTATGTGGATTATTTCCATATTTACTTATTTCACTCTTTCACTGACTTCTAATTGTTACATCCTTCCCAGTGTGAATGCAGTGGTATCTCATTAGTTTAGGTACTAAACTATGAATAATAGTTATGAAGTTAAGCACCACCAATACAGAGTTGCTACTAATAAGATAAATTTATACTTCATTACAATGTTACAATAAACAACACACTTTATATATTTATACATCCAACCATACATTATTATCCGCTTTATCTTGTACTAGGGTCACGAGGGGGTTCCCCATGCCCATCCAGGGGAGAACGTTTCAGGCGCTGGGCAGATAAACCCAGGACAGGGCACCAGTTCATCGCAGGGCACACATTAACTCACACAAACACACTCTATATGAGGCAATTTGAAGATTCAGTTGACCTTGATCCATGTTTTTGGACTGTGGGAGGAAACTGGAGAACCCAGAGGAAACCCACGTGGACACGGGGAGAACATTGAAACTCCACCCAGATTGGGATTCGAACCAGGAATCCCTAGCGCTGAGAGGCGAACGTGCTAACCACTAAGCCACCGTGCCGCCCACTTTATATATACATTACGTGATCTATTTTGTCAAATGTGCTTTACACACAGAGGAACATGTCCGTTAACCTATTCGTACAGTGAAATACACACACTGGTGAAGTGAGCACACGTGCCTGGAGCAAGTTGCCCGGGGAGCAATTGGAATTAGGTGCCTTGCTTAAGGGCACTTCAGCCATAGTACTTAGTGGGACCGGAAATCGAACCAGGGACTTTCAGGTCACAAGGCTGGTTCCTTAAACACAAGCCTAAGACTGTCCTGAAAGTTTTTAGCTTTGGAGGTGCAAAGCCTTCTAAAAAATTGCAATAGCTGATCGCTGCTCCCCTCCATGGAAATCTTTAATCAAAGGTGAATGAAGGGAAACCTGAGCTCGCTGAATAGTTTCCAAAAATGACAGGAAAAACTGAGGTGCTCTAAAACTTATGTCTGCATGGGTTTTCTCCGGGTTTTCTGGTCAAAAAACACGGTTTAGAATTCAAATCAGCTGCACTAAATTGCCCCTATCTCCATTGGACCTATTTTGTGCGTGTGTGTCCTGGTCTGCCAAGCACCGGAAATGTTCTCCCCTGGATGAGCTACCCCCCGTGTCCCTACTATAGGAATAAGAGGAAGATAATGAGATTTTTTTTTTTTTTTTTTTTTTTTTTTTTTTTGCACAGAAATTTGCTCAGCCTGGTGTAAAGTAAACAAAAAGTAAAAGTGCAGAGATGATTTGCTAAATGAAGGATAAGAACAGAATCTTCTGAGAACCTGATGTGAAGTGTCCTGTACTCAGGCATCATTCTTGCTCAGAAGCCCTGAGGTTTAATGAGCAGATGTCTCTGTGTAATTTGTGCAACAAAATGATGGCACACAGGTGAAGGTCTATTATCTCCTCCACCTCCTAGGTGGTTTACACACAAAGAAACGCCGTGCTGCAATGTCAGCTGCTGTTTCACAGTGGGTTTCTTCAGACTTCTAATCCCCATCTGCTTCATGCATCACTGCTGGAACGATTCCTTTCTCACCTGTTCTCCAATTCATCTGAAATGGCACCAATCTTTTATGCTAAGTTTCGATATCAAGCATTTATATATATTTTCTCTACAGATTTTGGGTTTGCAAACTTTTTCCAGCCAGGAGAGCCCTTGGCGACTTGGTGTGGCAGTCCACCCTACGCTGCACCTGAAGTATTCGAGGGACTGCAATATGAAGGCCCACAACTAGACATCTGGGTAAGACATTTCATTTAAACTTGGGGAACTCCCCACAAGTAAAGGATATGTGAACATAAGATAAGATGATAATAATATTATTGATATGAATAATAATAACAATAATAGTAAAAGAGGGTGGCATGGTGCACAGTGGTTAGCACATTCCTCTCAGTGCTGGGAATCCAGGTTCAAATCCCAATTTGGGTGGAATTTTCATGCCCCCATGTCCGCGTGGGTTTCCTCCCACAGTCCAAAAAACATTTCAAGATTCAAGGTGAATTGACAGCTCTAACTTGCCTTTATATAGTCTATGTGTCAGTGAGTGAGTGTGTGCCCAGCAATAGATTAGAACCTGTCCTGGATGTATCTGCCCAGTGTCCGAAACATTCTGGATGGGCATGGTGAACACCCCGTGCCCATAGTAGAGGATTATGCAGAAGATAATGAATAAATAATGTAAGAGATGAATCAAGGGTGTGGTAGCTCTGTGGCTAAGCATCATGAGAGAAACTGCTAAAGGTTTTTAATCCTACCTATAAAGGGCATAAAATATACTTTAGAATCTTTTTGCCATTCAGTCGGTTGTTTTTGCTCAGATAGGATATTTCTAAAGCAAATCTAAGCGGTCTGTCTGAACAAGCCTTTGTCTGTACATGAGGCACTATTGTGTAACAGCTTATATCATCAGATAAGTTGAAAATACAATTATATAATTAATAAAGGACAGGCTTTTTCTGAATCCATACTTTATGCAGAATCTGCATCCAGGATTTTATCATGATGCATCTCCAATCATATTATAAAATATTTAATTTAATATAATTTTATCAAATAATCTGAACAGATCCTGTTCCAGCTTCATGTAGAATGTGATCATGGTCTTTAAAATGTTTTAAACCATATGGGGATATTACACAAATATTTATTTAGGGTGTAGATTTGGACTTACTGTCTATAAAAGTCAGTCTATTGAACAGAAGCATCTAAACACTCTTCATTAATGTTTGATTTGAGGTGTCTGAGAAATATACACATCATCTGGATTACATACAAACACCCAGTAATCACTCAGAAAGTGGACTACAGATGTAGCTGCAAATATCTTGACATTTACTATAGAGCCATGCGACACGGCTTAGTAGTTAGCACATTCGCCTCTCCACACTGGGGATCTAGGTTCAAATCCCATTCTGGGTGAAGTTTCAATGTTCTTCACCTTGTTTGCTTGGAATTTCTCCCTGTCCTCTGGTTTACTTCTACAGTCCAAAAACATTGATTCAAGGTGAATTGGCTGCTCTAAATTGCCCAGATTGTGCCCAGTGACTGTGTGTGCCCTAGCCTCAATGTATCTGCCCAGCATCCATTTATGAATGAGCATAAGGAAACCTAGTAGAGTGTTCCCTAGTAGCATCCCTATGCGATGCTAATAGAGGATTAAGCAGAAGATAATGAGATGAGATATGATCAAAGATAGAATAAAAGTGCAAGTTTGGTGCTAAGGATGCAGCATCTGGTTTGAGGAGTAACTGAATAGGTTTTAGTGTAATCCAGAACTTCTGTGGTAAAATTGTATGTGTGAAAACAAACATCATAATTAGTTGTACAGGATCTATTTTCTTCACCCCCTTCCCTGAATCAAGTCTATTTACGTTTATTTGAGACCAGAGCAGCTAGTTGTAAATTCTCCAGGATGTAGCAAATGGCACAAAATGAGAAGAAAATGAAAATCCCAGCTGTAAAGAGGCCAGTGACGATGCAAGACTTTTCAACTTTAGTTGATAAAAACAAGTGCCGAATCCTGAGACAATTTAAAGAAACACAACAGACTGGGTTGTTTATGAGCTGGAGGTACTCATTTTGGCATGTTACCGTCTTGTCCTGTTGTTCACAGCTGAACCGCCTCCAAAAGTGATAACATCTTTGTACTCCCACTGTGTGCTGAATGTGTGAAAGTGTAACTCTGGAAAAGACTGTTTCCTGATTGTCCTGTTCATGTGTGAAAACAGTAAATCTATCCATTTCCAAGAATTATGGTGGCAGTGTACATTTTGAAATCCATCACACTGGTGACCACAAAGGTGTATGCAGCTAAATACTGTATATACATCCTCTTCCTCAGTAACTGCTAAACTCATTTCATCTTGGCACCTTATTCCCACCCCACACATTTAGACTGTACTATGTTGGTACTGCCCGGTCGTGTCAATTCAATTATCTAATGTTATGTAATGTTAATACAGGGTCATAGGTTAATTTTGCACATCTGCCCTTTGTCATCTATGTTGCGCTGTGTGTTCCAGAAATATAATTTCGTTCCACTGTGTACTTGTACTAAGATGGAATGACAATGAAAGCCAAAGCCTATTGACTTGATTTGGTCAACTAAACTGGCTTTCTTAACACTTTAGTGTGTATTATATGTATTTTGAGCCTCTGCTTTCCTATCACTTACACTTTTACTGTCCTACCTAACAAGTACCTAACATTACTGTCCAGTAATGATGATCCTGCACATAATAAACAATAACCAGCTCAAAGAAATGCTAGTGAACCCAATTGTTTAAGGGTGTTGTCAAAAAAAATCGATAACTATCAAGCACCAAACTACATTAAACTGACCTCCTGACTTTAAGTTTACAAAGTAAAAAAGTGCAACATTTCATTAAAAATCTATTTCCTACAATTACACTACATTGTATTATCTGATAATCTTGCTGCAGTAAGTCATTAATGTGGCCAGTGCTTCCATGATATTACCCTGATGGAAAAGCCTTACAGAGGCTATCGCTGGACATTAATACATGATTCACCAGACATTAGGTACAAACAAATCATCAGCATCAACTACTTTTAGCTCAATTAAACTACTTTTTTTATTAAACTACTTTAAAAAAAAAAAAAAAAAACTTTTACTTTTTTAAAGAAGCACTTACTGTTAATACTTTATTTTTAAATCCTTTCTTAGTTTAAGGACATTATAAGTCGGTAAATTTTGCAACTGCAAGAACTGCAATTTCCCCTCAGTGAATAATAAATTATTTTGATGTCACATATAAGATTTAAATGCATTAAAATCAGAGAAACTTAATCTCATGGTTCTTCTTTTCCATGTGGCAAAAAAATCTGAAATATATATTTGTGTTCATTTCGAATAGGTCTCTCTGAATCACCAAAATGTTTTTGAGAAGGAAACCTTATGCTGAAAATTGTTGTCTAGCGTAACCATGTAGGTATAAAGGTTCTGATGGGTGTTGCAGCATTTTTAAAAATTCGTTCTCATGATTGTCTGGTGTCTATTTTGTGACTTGTTGGACAAATAAAATCCTGATTTACTTAGAAACTGATGAACTGCTCGCCAAAACACTGCTTACCCAGCACACACCAGTACACGGAGTGGCATCAATAGATAATGGTTAAGTAGTCAGCTGACGGGCTGTTTGCACAGGCTTAGTTCTGACCTCTTGAACTTGCCTGACATCAGCATGTAAAACAAACAATCCTTGCAGCATGTGAACAAGCCAGAGAGTGAATCATGTGATCTCCATCAGTGAGGCCGCCTGTACCTTGACACGTCGGGTTTGGGTGTGTTTTGATGATTTGGTGTTTATTTCTGCAGAGCTTGGGGGTGGTCCTTTATGTGCTGGTATGTGGAGCCCTGCCTTTTGATGGTCCCTCACTACCAGTGTTGAGGCAGCGAGTGCTGGAGGGACGCTTTCGAATCCCGTACTTCATGACTGAAGGTGAGACCAGCAGATTTTTCCCCCCTCATCTTCTACCGATGTTTTACTGAAATGAGCTCATCTTTAAAGAGAAGTTGTTCGTGATCGTGAACAACATGTTACACAATTCCTCATTTGTTCATGTGATATTGATTTTCATTCGAAGTTTTGCACAACCTGCCCAATGCTGCTCCAGCTTCTTGTTGGATAGGTTGTGTGTAGGGGGGTGGAGCAGCCGCCCCGACAGCTCCCCCAACTTGTGCAATTTGAGCTGTTCCCTGAATGAGAGGGAAGAACATAGTGTGCTTTTCCTTTACATTTCCTCCCTGCATGTCCTCATCACACAGGACTGCATCCCCACAGAGCAAGCACATTCCAACAATCACACACACACACACACACACACACACACACCATTCCTCCAGTGAAGACCAGCCTCTGTTCACTTCTCCACACAACTACAGACATGTCCTTTTCTTTCCACAGTTCTTGTATTTATAACAGAAAAATGACCAGAATTATTATTGGGATTTTCTTGCATATCCCGGCCTAATTATTTAACCAGAGGTTCGGTGGTTATGGTGATATCAGAATCACTTTAACTTGTCTTGGTGAGTACATGTGGGATGGAAAATGACTGCAAATATATATAAAACAAAACAATCTTACAGTATATATAGATATCATTCCAAAGTTTGTGGGTTCAAATCCCAGGTTCACTAAAGACCCACCCATGTGGGTCCTTGAGCAAAATCCCTTAACATTTAGAATAAAAAGTCACTTTAAATAAAAGCATCTCCTTAATAAGCCAATTTAATGAAACAAAACAAATGAATAAAGGTTTTCTTTTCCTATCAATATTTACTGACCTAATGTCTAAAGAAAACAACCTATTCAAACCTATAATTCACTAATTTAAACCCACACATATAATATATAAGTTTAACTGTGTTCATAGTTGTGTGTATATTATTGTACTTAAAGTATGCAGAATGTGTGTGTATGTATCTCCTATGGTGGTGTTTACCAGCTATAAATTGGTTGTGAGAAGAAATTAAAACACACACATAAGAGAACTTGCGTACAATTGTAGCGGCGTTCTCAACAATTAAAGTGTTTAATTCTAAGAGTTGAACAATTTCGCAGTATCTGACTTAAAACTCGATCTAACCTTGTACATGAAAACATCCAGACTCGTGTTTTAACGCGCTATCAGAAATAACCTGCTTCTAGACCAAAATGCCTGAAAAGCATATTACATGTCCATTTGCATACATTAAGCATACAGTTGTCTGTTTAGGCATAAAGTGCTGCAGTTGGTTGCTTAGTGACTGGATAAAATCTTGTAAGGCTACGTCATAAACAAGGGCTTAAATTTTATTTAGTTTTTAAAGGGAGTTAATTACTAAGGGAGATGCCGAAGGTGCTTCCAGCATTACAGTTTTTTTCTATACTTGCGGGTCACGTTAAGTACAATTGTTTTTCCATATTCCTTATCTTCTGTTGCTATTTTTATAAGTTCCATATTGTATACGGTATAAAAGTATCCCAGTCGAAAGTTTAGGGGGTCCTTTATGCTTCACTTATTGTCCATGTTCTCAGTTCCACTTACTATAAAGATGGGCTTTGTAGTTCTACAATTGCAGACTATAGTCCATCTGTTTGTGACTACAGTACATACTGTGTTAGTCCCCTTTACTCTTATCTCTAATGGTCAGGACCACAAAACTTGGTTGGTGCATTACTCCTATCCCAGCAGTGTCACTGAGGTGTTTAAATGAAACTACAGAAGCACTGCTGCACTAAAACCTCCCTCACTGCATCAGTGTCACTGCAGAACTTACAATAAACAAACCAACACCCAAATTATACCTGTTCTGTGATATTCTGACCAACAGAGAACCAGCAGGGGACTAACAAAAAAAAATGTACTACAGTCTGTAATTGTAAAACTGCAAAGTCCATCTATATGGTAAGTGGAGAAAATGGACAATGAAGCAAGAAGGCGGTGTGTCCAAATTCTGACTGGCACTATATATGTTTTAAGATTACAGACTACAGTTTGTCTAGACTCTGGAAATTTATTATTTTGGTGGTTAATTCTGGTGTGGTGGTGTTTGTAGTGCTGTTACAATTGAATTAAACATAGAAGTGCTGCAGGAGTTTTTAAATATGTATTAGACATGGATAACTCTTTGCTTCACATTGTGGATGTAAAATCATAGACCAGTAGCTCATTTTAGTAACTTTGTCAATTTTGAAAATGTATGTTTCTCCAGCCGCACTAAAACAGACACCCTGCATTAAAAAAAAAATGGAAACAAAGTCTTAATTTTAGGAGCTTGATCGTGATGATCCCATGAACACCAAGTGCAAACATGGCTGAAGTGCTATGTTTTAAAATGAAAATGTATTGCTGTCAATGTGGCCTATTAAACACAAATAAATATTAATGGACAAACGTGCTAGAGAAGTTCAATGTATTCCACGTGGTAGTAAAATGGGGCGCAAACAAGAGAGATGAGGTAGAGTGGTAACTGCATCACCGCATCATGCATGATGTCAGATTCATGTGGCTCATCTGAGTCACATCTGAGTTTCTCTGCCAGATTGGTGATACAAAAAAGACCCTATGCAGTCTGGGATGAGCTAACATGTTTTTGATGGAACATATCCACCAGCCTTTCTCCTCTCTATAGAGCCGTGTGTTTGTGAAGTTATTCCCAGCTGCACTTCACACAGTCTAGCTCGTTCAGAGATGGTGCATGCTGGCGCCACTTGTATGTCTCTCGCCACAAAGAAGAGCTACACTGCTGCTGACGGCGACCTTGTTTTTATTTTTTTTATTTTATTTTATTATTATTTTTTAAAATCATTGTAGCCTAGACCATTTCAATATTCTTCCTTTTTCGTGTTTTCTTTTTTCCCTTTTTCCTTCTTCTTCAGTTTACTTTTTTTTGGAATGGAATTGGAATTTTATCCTGAGACATATTTTGGTTTGTTTAAGATGGAGACAGTTATATTATTGGTTTCTCCTCCATACATTGTGCAATCATAATATGACAGGGTGATGAATCTAGGCTTTTATCCACAGAAGCGATGCAGACAGCAAGCTGTTCTTGGTAGCAGGTCTGCCCTTTAAACACAAAGAACGCAGGCACTTTAATATGCTGCTATATTTTTTTCCAAACTCATCCAAAAGAAGAATAAAGACACCCAGGTGGGTGCTTTTCTACAGGGTGCCAAAATTAGAAAATTCCATGCACAACCAGCAGCATCAGCTTATGATGTCACATTTAAACTTTAATTTACACAAAGAAGTCAGTTTGGCACAAAGTCAAAGCACCCATCCCTTATTTCACCTTTGTACATTTTATACAAAATGGCAAATGGAATGGACCAATAGAGAACAGACAACCAACAGGGGATAAACAAAAAAGAAAACGGATCCATCTACATGGTGAGTGGAGAAAAGTGACAATGGAACAAGTGTGTCCAAACTTTTGACTGGTATTTGAATGCATGTATATATGTATGTTTTTTTTTTTTTTTTTTTAAAGGAAGATGTTTTTAGTGAACACCTGGATATTAAATGCCTGCTAAACCCAAATATAAAATGTTCTTACACCTCCAGAATGTGAACACTTGATCAGAAGGATGTTGGTGCTGGACCCTTCCAAACGGCTTTCAGTGGCTCAAATTAAGGAACATAAGTGGATGGTTCTGGAAGTCCCTGTACAACGGCCCCTTCTCTACCCGATGAGCAGTTCGGCTGAGAGCGACTCCAGCCTGGGGGAGTACAGTGAGCAGGTTCTGCGACTCATGCACAGCCTGGGCATCGACCAGCATAAGACTGTTGAGGTGAGGATCTGGTCACTTCTCCTGTACTTGTCAGTCAATTCTGGATATACCTATTTGAATGTTATCATGATCATGTTCCACGTAATAATAATTACATTTAATAGTAATATTCAGCTATACACAAGACATGGCTTCAGTTTTGTTTTGCTGGTATATGTGGTTTAGTCTTAAAAACAGTTTTATTATAATGTAGATGTGATATTGATGGACTTTTTTTTATATAAATGCTCTGATCACAAAACATGCACTAATCTTTACCTTAAATAATTTTATCTGCATTGGAATCTCTGTGACTCAGAACTTACACCACAAAAACACAATTGGAGTGTTTTCATTTTGAAAATCAATGTGTAAATACAGATAGCTTAATAATATAAATAATGTTTTAGCATTAGGTAAATTTTACATTAAAGTTTTAGTCCAAAGTTGTAAAGGAACCAAAGTAAGCAGTAAGAAATTAATTAAAATGACTTTAAGGCAATGTGCTTGACTCATCTGTAGTTACCAAAAATGGATGGTTGTATTTGTTGGAATTATATTCCTCTGTGTTATGTAGTCTTTGCAGAACAAGAGTTATAACCACTTTGCTGCTATTTACTACCTGCTGGTGGAGAGGCTAAAGGCGCATCGCTCCAGCTTCCCTGTGGAGCCACGACTAGATGCCCGGCAGCGTCGACCTAGCACCATTGCTGAGCAGACTGTGGTTAAGGTATTTTCCATTCATAATAATAATAATAATAATAATAATAATAATTTTGATTACTAAAATATCACTGACTCTCTGTATTGCAGTCAAGCAGTGGCACACCTCAGGGGAGCATTCTTCCTCAAAATATGCGGCTGCTGCGCTCCTTGGCTGTGCCTCAGGGTGCCTCTGACTCTTATAACTACCCACAGTCCTCCTGTGCCCCTGAGCACAGCCTAATGGAGGAGGAGGTGAGGACCCCAAAAGTAAGTGAGCCGTCAATTCTTATTATATTTGAAAACATCGGCATGGTGGCTTATTGGTTAGCATATTCTCCTCTCACCACTGGGGATCCCAGTTTGAATCCCGAATCCCAAAGTTTTTGTCATCTTCTGCTCAATCCTATACTAGGGCCACGGGATGGTTTCCCATGCCCATCCAGGATATGTGGCCACTCACACGTACTAAATGGGGCAATTTAGAGCAATTCAGCTTGAATGCATGTTTTTTTTACTGTGGGTGGAAAGGGTAGTACCTGGAAAACACCCATGGAGAGAACTGAGAACTTGGAATTCGAATCTGGATCTACAACGCTGAGAGACGGACGTGTTTACAATCCCTTATGAACAATGGTTGCCACAACCACTGCAATCGCTTATTAGCAACAGTTGCATCCACTGCTATAAGCCTTTGTAAACAAATGTTTCCACAACTAGTATATTCCTCCATAACAGTAGTGAGGAACCTGAGTTTTTGTCTTTTTGGGGTTTTATTCATTAGTTAATTAACACCATCATTCTTGGCAAAAAAAAATTGAAAGTACATTTGGTCAGTTTGCAGATGCTTTTATCCAAAGCGACTTACAAATATTCCAATTTGGTTGGGGTCAGAGCACAGGGTTGGCCACAGCATCCCTGAAGCAAAGAAGGTTAAGGGTCTTGCTCAAGGTCCCAAGTTGGCAACTTCAGTTGACCTGGGTTTTGAACCCACAACCTTCAGATTGATGACCCAACACTTTAACCAATGAGCCACCACACCCATTTACACCACAAGTTTCAAATAATTGTATTATTTGCATTACCGTATACAACAGTATTTCTTTTAAAGTCTTTAACATTCCTTAAATTATTGCATAATTTTGAAAGTTAGTGAAAGGAAATGTTGCAATTGGAACTTGAGAATGCTTAACTTCACACATCCATGTGTCGCTACTTAAATCAAGTTTCGAATAAGCCTTGTCTTTACCAGATTTTTGAAAGATGAGAATCTTCTGTTGTTAGAGACCCGGTTCGTTTATCTCATTCCATTTTTCCTCTGCTATGCAATTGAGGGAAAGAGATAAGCAGATTGTGTGATTCCTGCGGTCCACACACAGCTGCCACTCTTACATAAGAGAGTCATGCTGGGGTTGTAGCTGGCTGTGCATCGGACGTGACAGCTGACCATCCGTCCTCTGTCCCCAAACACATACACTTGCACACTCGTATGCCCATGTGACTCACTGGACAGTTTCCGTCTAATATACCAACGTAAGATAACCAACACACACAGACACACATTTCACAACCTGAAGCTGAAATATTTTAAGTTTTACAGTTCCTAATTTTTCAAGTTCAAGTAATTTATTTAGAGTGCTTTTTACAATAGCACATTGTCACAAAGCAGCTTTACAGTGTTATAAGCCTTTAAACCCCCAAAGAGCAAGTCAGTGGCAAGGAAAAACTCCCTGTTATGTTGATATTTTAAAGAAGAAAGTTAAGAAACCTTGCGAGGACCAAGGCTCAGGCTCAGACTCATCCTCCTTGAGTGGCCAGGCATCATCAACAATTTTTGAACAGTGATGCATTTTATACATGATCCCCTAAAAGCTTCTTGTTCTTTTAAATGGACACGTGACTATATATAGTACCAGTCAAAAGTTTGGACACACCCCATTTTCTCTATTGTCTATTTTCACTTACCATATAGATGAAGTTTGTAGTTTTACAGCATTTTAGAAACCTTTTCCAGTCATTTTGCACTTAATTTTACTTAAAAATGTGGCAATCTTGTATTTGAATTTTAATATATAATTTTTCAAATCAATTCGCAAATTATGGATTTTTTTTCCCCTGCCTTTCTAACCTTACCAGAAATGCCTCTTCAGTTTCATAGAAAGAATGTTTCACAATCAGTCTGGATTAGCTGTAAGATTTCATCAGAGCGACCACGAATGAGTCGAGTGTAATTCTAAGGAGCTGAGAGTTCAATTCAGACAGGAAAATATAAATATTTGTGCAATCAGCAAATGTTAGTTTCAAGCTTAACTGAAATTTGTACAAAATAAATGACTTTGCAATTCCTTGTACATGAACATGTATGTCTCTTTTGAGTAAGAAAGGGCACCTTTCTACATTTAAACCATAATTTAGAAATTTCTGGCTGGGAAACACTTTCAGTATTCTTAATAACAAACATTACATAATTATGAAACCCATGTTTGTGTTTTGTGTACTTCATAAAGATAAAAGAGCACTGATCTTGACAAGGGCTGTGTGACCACATCTGTGGGAATTATATAATATCCTGTGATCCTGTGATTATTTGTTTTGATAGCACATGATGGGTGCGTGTCTTTGAGTGGATTCGTAGGCCACATGATTAGGCGGTATCTGGATGTTTGGAAAGAAAGTGGGGCAGTAATTCTCAATGCATGGTCTCTCTTTTTCCCTTCATGTTGGGTAACAGTATTCACGGCCCAGAACACTGCAGGAAACTGCAATCAGAAATTGTACAAAAGCCGCTCTCTTAAAGCAGCTCCGGGGCTCCAGTTTCCCCGGCAACACATCCAGATGATCCATGCCAGTTGAGGATGTGTATGTCCTGTGTGTGCGCGTGTGTGTGTTTGGAAGTGTGAGATTGCATGCCTCCATAAAATCCAGCCTCACTGAGCTCTGACTGCCCTCTTAGCCAAAACACACTTCCTGTCCCTGCATTCCAAGCTCAAACGCTCATCTAAGCAATGACAGAGTCAGGGAGAGGAGGGGTTGAAGACATTTGTTTCTTTACTCAATCCCACAACCATGTATTAGCTCATGTCTTCTCAAATCTCATGCTGTAAGCTTATAATATGACCTCGTTCCCCATGTGTAAAGGGGAAAACCGTGTGTATGCACGCCTCATCTGACAGAACTAAAGGTGACGGCTACATGGGAAAAGAGGGGGAGTGCAAAATGTAGTGTTTGATGGTACAGCCAAAACAAGTAGCAGAGTTATTACTACATTTTTCAGTACTAAGATGATCAAATGATTTGTTTGACAATGTATGGCCCCAATTATGTGGAGTCTCTTTTATTTTACTTACTTGTAATGTTTCTCAGACAATGAACAAACACATGTCAAATACAATGCTGGAAAATCTGCAGAAACACGTTTTCAGTAGGACAATTTTTGTGCCGATTTTACAGCCATATTATAAAAAACCATTATCACCTCAAATATGCTTTAACCTCAAAAATGCTCTCCACATTCAAATAGAAGCTTATATAAGTATTGTATAAACGTTAGCTTTGCATCCTTTTGGCCATGCAGAGCACAACATCACTTACTCAAAGGTTAAACTTTTATAGGGCTTAAACAAAAGTAATAATAAGTATACATAATAAATAAAAATAGTTTTATTATTAAAAAGCTAATGTTATTATTTTAAACATGAAAATAAAATCAGTTATTTATTTAAATTTAAATGAAATATTCTGGTCAAACATTGGCTCCCTGTAGCTCCTCACATTCAGTACAAGACACTGACTCTGGCCTACAGGACAATATCTGGATCTGCCCCCTCTTTCGTTCACTCTATAGTTCCAAAATAAACTTCGACTCGTTCACTGCGCTCTAGTCATGAATGTCGCTCGGTAATTCAACCTCACCATGGTGCTAATTCTCACTCCATATCATTCACCTCTGCTAAATGGTGGAACAATCTTCCCAACTCTGTCCGTAAGACGGAGTCACTTGGCATTTTTGAGAAACAATTAATAACATCTCTTTCACAAACACTTGATGTATAAGAAAGCCAGATCAAATAATGATCAGGTTGATTATACTAGTGTAGCTGTTTTTTCCTTAACTACTGACTTGTGTCATTCTCTCATTCTTAAGTCGGTTTGATTAAAAGCATCTGCTAAATGTAATGAAAAAGAGAAACATTCCTTTTCCTCTGGCTTAAAGTATAATACACCACCAAACTATTTTTATTAAACATAAATCTTTCCTATTTGAGCAAGTTTATATGCGATGCTTCTCTAAAATGGTCACATGGATTAAAGTTCTTCATTGCTCTGACTATTGTCAAATGAGTTCATTCACATTAACTCTGATATGCTGGACAGAACCTGATACTATGGGAGCAGCAGGTTTGCAGTTCTTTTAGGATGTTGTTGCTAAGAGCATTGGGTTCTTTCAGTCTCACAGAGAATCAGAGGGATTTTTAACAAAACAGAAATGAATCAATTTATTTATCTTCAATTAAACCTTTTGGCTTTTATTTTTCAAATGGATACTTAATTATATATACCTGAAAGTTGTAGTTTCGGCATGGACCTTGGGGGGTTAGGTTTGTATAACTGTTAAGCTGCTTGTAAAAAAAGTGCTTTATAATCTTGAATTTAAAACTTGAGTTATTCATATGATATCAAGTTAGAGATGACTGTGTATATAAGAGGTAAAAGGCATGCAGAGTTGGTTGTGACAGGACTGATTTGTGCCACCTGATGATCTTTAGACTATTTGTATGGGGCTTATAGTAAATGGATGGATGGTTTATAGGTTTGTAGGTACAGTCTGTGTATAATGACCCACAGTAAACAGAGGACAGAATGTTTTTTTAGCAAAGTAGACATGAGCGAGAATATGAATGCAACACGTAATCGGGTACACATCTATAGTGCTTCAGCCATTTTAAGACATCATTTGGGGTTAGTTTGTTAGCGCTGGACCTTGCACACCCAAAATTAGAAAAGATCCAATATCCAGCTAGTAAGTAAGTACGTGCTTATTTATACAGTACCTTTCCAAGCCATGCCTCAAATTGCTTTACAAAAGAATACAATACAAAAAATACAATACAAAAGAGAAGCCAGAATTAAAACTACAAAAAAATCACATGATGCACAAAATACACATACGTGTACAGTACATAGAAATATAAATCACCAATGGGCGAACACAAGAAAATATCCAATATACCAATGCCAATTTTCACAGGCTAAATGATAAAAATATGTCTTAAGCCTTTGCTTAAAATTTTATTTTGACTCGGCAAGTATACCATTTAGTTATTATAGTAATAAATAATATAGTAATTAAGGCTGAAAAAGACACTTTTTAAAATGAGTAAGCAATAAATCACTGGTGCTATTTATTAGGCTTAAACACCATGTTCACCTGCAGTCACAATATTCCCCCTATGGAACATAATGTGCAAAAAGCAACACATCGTCTTAATCAGTCAGGCACCTCAGCACAATATTTCTGACAGTAATTAGCTTATGAGGTCATTATATGCAAATACGGATATCTTTTATTGTCGAACAAAATACATTTTTAAGAAATCTGGATTTAAACCAACAGTGAGCACAATAAGTGCCTGATGTTTGGGATAATATTGAACAGCAGGTGAATATGACGACTCTGGCTATGAGGAACAGCAAAAAGAATCTAACTACGTAGGTGGAGGATTATCAGATAGAATCGCTATTGTTAAAGTGACAGGTGGCTTAACAAACTATTTAAGATGGAGTTGCAAGTGGTATTAGAAGTCCAGTATTGTGGCTTTTGCATTGTTTCACAATGTCAATGAGCAAATTTCCCCTCTTGAGATGGCATCTGACATGAAAATAAGGTTTTATGTAGATTCCAATTCCAATGTTTGTAAAGAGGATCTTTTAATTATTCCAAAGTTTGTCTTTGGTTCTTGGGAATTCTAATATATTAAATGTTCTTTAACTTACTTGTCCTGCCATGCATGTGAAACCATGTACATTTAAATATATATAAATAATATATATTAAATTATATATATATATATATATATATATATATATATATATATATATATATATATATATATATATATATATATATATATATATATATATATATATATATATATGTGTATGTGTGTGTGTGTGTGTGTGTGTGTAATTTTGAAGTGACTAAATCATGTGGATGATGATGATGATTATAATCATGATTTGTTGTTTTGTCAAAGATAAAATAAACAAACTATAAATATATAGCATGCCTTTCGGTGCACTTTGTGCCAGACATGAATCCACCCTTTATATTACCAACATTATGTGTAGAATTCCAGGCATTTTAATAATAAAAGAATAATCATGTGACTGTCAGCAAGGCTTTTGAATTTTCTACTATTTCTTTTCTGTGTGTAAAGTGATTTTCCTCTGGATGGGGGCTGCCTCATGCCCCCATCCAGAGGAGAACATTTCAGGCAATTTATCAATGGGCGCACACACACACTATATGGGGTAAGTCAATTCACCTTGAATCCATGTTTTTTGATTGTGGAAGGCAACCGGAGAAATTGAAGACAACATATGCGTTCTTAAAGTAATGTTTGTAGCAAAAAGTTAAAAAACAGTTGCCATTTTTTCTTCTTGCCGTTTTAAAAAAAAATGATTATTATAAAGTTTATGGACAAAAAAAATCTGTGTGCTCAGGTGGACGGCTGCATGTTGGACCCTCTGCCTCCAGTGACTGTACGAAAATCAAGCACGTCATCGCCAAGCAACATGATGGAGACCTCTATCGACGAAGGCATTGAGACTGAAGATCCAGATGCAGAAGAAGAAGCAGCACACGCCTTTAATGCCTACCATACTGCTCGCTTTGGTCAGCGCAGACACACGCTCTCCGAAGTCTCCAACCAGCCAGGGGTCCTCAGCAGTGCAGGTCAGTTTAATGTAATAATGTTACTTTGGTTTTTGTTGATGACTGCTGTTCAGCCACATTATGAATCTGAAATGGTGCTCAAATGAAACTCTGGGTTACGCTACAGATTAACATTCCATTGGAACTTTGCCTTGGTTCTGTCTGTTTTGCAGGGAAGCTTTTTGCTCTTGGCAGCATGGACTCTGAGTACGACACTGGATCCATGCATAGTGACAATGACCTCCAAGAAGACACCTCTATTAGCGAAGCAGTTCTAGCCAACGCATCAATCAGCCGTGTGGCACCACCTTTTATCAGCCGGGTGACGCCACCGAACCCAGCTTTTCATATGCTGAACTCACAGAGGAGAGAGACTCATAACCGCTCACCTGTGAGCTTCAGAGAGGGTCGTCGTGCATCAGATACCTCACTCACACAAGGTCCATTCTCATTCATTCTCCCACTTTAAGCTATACACATTTACTCTTACATTGTAAAACATATTTCCTTATAAATATTTAAGTCAAAGCATGTGACACAGTCTATATCAGGGGAAAATAGGCTCCAGTAACACATTTAAACATACATATGTATGCAAACTGAAACTTGTCACTCTATGAACGAAAATCCACATTTAAAATAATCTAGGTTATATCTGTATTTTGCCGTCTTGCCTCTGAACATCATGACAAATTTAAAGAGAAGGGCACTGGCAAATGGTGGTTGCCATGCAACGAGAATGCTGTACGTCTGACGCATGCCACTTTCCATCTCTTTTCTTTTTTTTTTTCCAAGAACAATGATGACTGGTTGCGTTTGAAATGGACTAACTTGACTGGTCCACACACAGAACCCTGATTTCAACCACATCGAACACCTGAGGGATGACCCAGAACAGAGATTGAGAGCTAGGCCCCATCTAGTATCAGTGTTTGAGCTCATAAATGCTGTTTCAGATGAATAGTCAAAAATAATTTCCAAAAATAAAAAAACCTTAAATCTCATTGAAAGCATCCTAGAAGCTGCAAAAAGAGGGGACCAACTTAAAATGCGATCTAAAATCTCCTCTAGATGTAGAGTTTGTGTAGGTGTCCCCACAGTAATGCCCATAAAATGTATTAATAGACATGATTGATTTGTTAAATGCAAGATCAATTTTTAAGTCGTTTAATGATTCTATTCTGAAACAGAATGATCCAGTATATTCACTACTGAACACACTGGTTAAGCCCTGTCATTACAATGATGTTAACTTGTTTACCGTAACAGAACTTCAAGTGCTGTGGAATGCAAGCAGCACCACACATACCTCCCAAGATTAAGTGAATGCATACTATTCTGTCATACACAATATATTTATTACAACAAATACTTTAGTCTCAATTCAAAATGAGAAGGGTTTAGCTGCTGTAACTATGCAAGTTATGCAATTATCTGACGAACGCGTTATCTAGTAATGGGAAATCGCTGCTTTGAATATTTAACATAAACCCACACACACCTCACTGCACCTTTTTTCTTATTGATTTGGACTGACTGCCGGTGACAGGACTGGATAGTTAACGTGTTAGTGGACAGTGGTGGCTGTGTGATGGTGTTAAAAAAGATTTCCATTCCAAGCCTCAGCACCCCCAGATTCCCTGTGTGTGGTACTCAAACAAGGTCCTGAACACGGAGTTGCTTAAATTGTATATATGTCTCCGTTAAAATTACGTAAAAAAAAAAAAAAAAAAAAAAAAAAAAGATAGAGCGTCAAGTTACAAAATTTTGGATTAGCTTTCTACTTAGTAATGAAGTAAACTATGCTTTAAGGCAGGGGTGCTCAACTGTTCTCAGCACAGGACTCACATTTTCTCATTTTCATTAAGTCACGACCCATTTTTATAAAAATCAAACCCAATTAATTTATTATTTAAAAAATAGCGTTCCACATATTTAAAATATGGACTTGTCATACATTTCCATCACTTTTAAATGTTTCTTTTGCAGTTACTCCTGGTAACCATTACTACTCAGGAGAATTGTTCATGACATCAACCTTTAGAAGTACTAACCGCTGTTTTAGTGCGGAAACACAAAATAGAAGAATGACGTAGACACCAACTTTGTTTGCCTGACTCTCTGCTGATCTCTCAGCAGTTACAGTGTCATTCCATGATTTATTCCTCGTTCGTAGGTTTATGTAAGTAAGCCATCAGCTGCAGAGTAGCTAGTTACCTTAAACTGACAAACTGATGCCCAGTGTATGTAAATAAGCATATAATACAAATTTTCTAGGCATTAAAGATCTCCTCTTATTATCTGCCGCTTAATCCTCCACTAGGGATTAGAGTCGCTGGGGGAGTTGCCGATGCTCATTCAGGGAAGAACCATTCAGGGAGTACCAATCCATCACATACACTTATTATTTGAGGGCAATTTGGAGCAGCCAATTCAACTTAAATCCATGTTTTTTGGACTGTGGGAGAATCCACACAAACATGGGGAGAACATACTAACTCCACCCAGAACGGGAATCCCAGCACTGAAAGGCAGAGGCACTAGTGCATTAAAGATAAGATTTTAAAATGCTCTAGTGGACAAACTAAATGTTCGTATGGCTGTAGTGTTAGACATGTGTGTACTCTGCTCTGAGTTCTGCTGATGTACTACAGTGAGTTCCAGAATAACTTTGTGTTCTAACCTGGGAAACTCCATGTACATGTGCTTAAAATCTTTAAACATGATTTACCTGACTCTTACACTGAAGCACAATTTGATTCTTACATAAATATAGTTTTTATTAAAGCTCTCCTTTTATCCTGATCTTTTTCTTATACTTCTCCACTTTTGGTGATTCATAAAATGAATTAGATGCTGTAGATGCTGTTGTCCCGTCATCGCTTGCACTTCCTATTTTTGATTACTTTAGAGTCTGGAAATAACCGGGGATTATTTTAACAATCCAGTCTGTGGAGGAGTGAAAAGAACCTGAAATGCGGAGGCTGAATCACTCGTACTGTGAGTTCAGGCCACAGGCGAATCCTGAAATAGTTTGATTAGCACCACAGCTGTGATCAACCAGCCATAGGCCGAGGACAGAAAATAGAATTTCTCTCCTGCGTTGCAGGTCGTTGTAGCAGACATAGAAACCTACATTGTAATCAGAGATAAACATTATCTTATCGTTGATCCTGGGTGGCCAACTATTGTTAATTTGTATGTTTCTTTCCCTCTTTAGGCCTGGTGGCATTCCGACAGCATTTACAGAACCTGGCTCGTGCAAAAGGCATACTGGAGCTTAACAAGGTTTATGAGCAAATGGGCTCAGCGGACAATACTTCATTAGGACATTTGAGCCACCAAACACACCAACACAGCCCTCTGGATCCCTTACTGCAGGTCAGATTTTACTGCCTTAATGATGTTTTTTAGGGTTTAGTATTGGGAGAAACTACTTTGGGACTGCCATGAGGTCACTGGTTAAGGATATTAAGTTCCTGGCCTTGCCCCAACCATTCTCACCCTCTCCCCCATCCGTGGTGATAACACCCAGTTATGTAATCACCAAAGAAGACACAGCCAAGTGCTGGTTGTTTACTGTCCGTCTCAAAGGCACCGTGAATGCAGCCATTGTTGGTGTAATAGGCCTCATACTGGTCGCTGGTGCCTGCTGCTCCAACAGTAATTCACTCAACATGGTGGGAGACCATTTCTCAGAATACGAAAATAACAAGCAAACCAACCAAATGAGTTTGTTCAACTTTCTGCTTGTCTAAAAAGGTTTTTTTTGGGGGGGGGGATTCATATAAGCCTCGTAACAAAGACTTTCCCATGGGACCAGGAAAGACGACGTCAAAAACCCAAGGCCCTTTAGCGAGGAGATTATTCACTGATGCAGAACGGCATGTGATTTGCTAGGTCTCTGTAGACCTTCACACTGATGTATATTTAGCTTTTGGATAAAGCCACTAATTAAGTCATGCACTCCAGTACCTTGTCTCTCTTTTTTCACTGAAAGTGAAATATTTGTGTGCATGCAGGGAGGTGAAGATCTCCAGCATGAGATGACACTGTACTCTGGTGGCCCACCGTCTCTGCTGTCCAGAAGACAGAGTCTGGAACCTCAGTACCCCTCACACAGAATCCAGGTAGTGCTAGAAAAGTTTACAAAGTTAAGATTTTCTTAAAAATATTTTAAGGCATAAAAAATAACCCACAAAAAGTGAGGTTGACAAAAACTGCAGCTGCACAAACTGCATGAGTCTCGAAAGCAATTATACAAATGCTGCAAAGAGTTATGGGGGGGGGGTCTCACAGGAGAACACTTTGGGAGCTGAGCACATGAACCCTGGACACAGGGCCAATCCATTGCTGGGCACACACACACACTATATGGGGCAATTTAGAGCAGCCAATTCACCTTGAATCCATGATTTTTGACTGTGGAAGGAAACTGGAGAACTTAAAAATTCAGACTAGGTTACGTCCACTACGCATCGAGCCTAATGACACCTGTTTTCTGTGGTTTATTCAGAAAATTGCACACCCTCTCATGCTTTTTTGCTTTATTCTTACTGCCTGGCCAAATGAACAATAAGCACATGCTGTACTATTTTGTTGGACTGCCTTCTTTTTTCCAGTACATCATGCATTTATCTGATGAACCGTGAGATATGTCCGTACCTTCAGGGAGGGAAAAAAGATGACATAATTTGGTTGTTTAGTACATTCCTGGGCTCAGCTGATGTCATTCATAGCCACATAACTTTTTTGAGTCAATCCAACCAAATCGATTCAAGTCAACCTCAGATCTTGTCACAAAAATTCCAGTGATGTCTGAAGTTTTTTACCTAGTTGGGATGTTCTGCATGTGGATCCTCTACTGGGATTCTGGTTTTCCCTTCATAGACATGTCCATGTGGAAACCAGAGAATAAACTGAATGACTTTATGAATGTTTCCCATCAAACAAACACTTAACTGAACTAAGAAGGTCCCAATGAGTAGAGTATAAAGGTGTGGTTTTACTTGAAATATAAAAACAATTTTTCCAGTGAAGTCAGTAAAAGTCACTTCAAACTCTAAATTCGAACCATTTCTTCCGGCTGTGTACAGAAACCTAACCTGATGACAAGTCCTGGAAGTTGCCAAATGTTCTGTAAAGAGGTCCCTCGCAGTCTAGAACAGCAGCTGGCGGAACACAGGTACCCAAGCTTTCTTATTGCCTTTGATTTAATTCTCTTTGTCGAACAGCATTTAAAGTTTAGAACTTTTCCACTGAGTTGACCTGCAACATTGTTCAATAGCATGTTCATTTCTGTTTCTCCAGGTTGCAGCAGAAGAGGCTATACCTTCAAAAGCAATCTCAAATGCAGGTTTATTTTAACCAGATGCATATAGTAGAGGATCCATATAATCCATGCCCTCCAATTGGTCACCAGGACCCTGTAACGACTGCTCAGAGCCAGGTCCCTTTATCTCAGCAGGCTAACACTCAGCCCTTCAGTGCTCTCATGGAGCCAGGCTCCGAAGTTTTGACATACGACCCTTACCTGGCTATTTACCCCCAAGTTCAAGCCTCCAATCTGCCCTCGGGTATCCACACACAGCTCCAGGGTCCACAGCACTACAGTTACCATCTGCACGAGGCAGGTCAGTGGCAGCCAGGAGAGGTATTGTACCAGGACCAAGAGTACCAATACGAGCCGCCGCTGGAGCCGGGGCAGCTGCCTCTGCAGTGCACAGCGGTAGGAACCCCTGCTCCAATGGCCGAATACGAAGGCATTAAAATGGCAGAGACCTTTCCAGACAGCGAGATGGAGACAGTGGACTCACAACATGGATTTGTGCTGGTGAACTAATGACTTGTGAGGGTTATGGCGTTACCCTGACCTAAGCATAAGTACTTGGATAGGCGCATGGAGGAGAGGGGTACAGGTACGGCAACTGACCAAATCTGCGTGAACAAGAACCGTTTGTTTGGTCATGTTCTTTTAATTTTTCACCCCAACTCCTCCCTCGCTCGGTGGTCACCTCTGCTGTTCCAGGGAAAGGCGGGTTGAGCGCAGTGTTGCAGCTTGTCGTCTGTAAGCCTCTTTCTGCTCCTGAGCTGAGAAGCAACGTAATGCCAGATGTGTTTGTGGCACCAAGCCGTGACCCACTCAGTGGACCGAGCACCGATCACAGATCCAGCTCTGTTTTCGTATTCGACATAGGACAAATGCTTCGTCTCGATTTGTGAACCATCTTAGGACGCGACGTTTGTTCAGTTGCACGCTTGTTTAAGTGCAGTGTTATAAACGACTTCACAGCAATATTAAAGCAATAGTCACTTAATCTGGGACTGAGCAAAGCCATAGGGGACAATTTCCAGTTGGAGCATTGGCTTGATGGACATGCTGATCAGACCAAACCGAGGAAAATCCGAAAAGCTGAAGATGTCACCTAGTTCCAAATCAATCCCATTCCACAATCAAGTTGAACTGTACCGGATCCTGGCTTGAAAACCCGACATGAACTCATTGCAGTTGATTCCAGAATGTGGAAGTGAATCACATCTTTCTAACACTGTTAATTAGCAGGGAGAAGCTTCAGTACATATGACCTCATCAACCTCTGGGTGTGTCGATCACGTCGTCCTGCGTCTCTGATTGAACATGTCCAGTTAGCATCGACACTAAACAATCTTTTCCCCTAAATGTGACCCCGAACTAACGCTGTTCAAAACGGGCAGGTTATATAGGTTTGAGCAAAATGGTTAGTCCTTAAACACTGGATCACGGCCAACGTTCATGTTCAAAACGGAGTAGGTGAATAGAGGTTTTTACTTTCAGCACTTAAATCTACTTGACTAGGTAACGCGATAAACAACGGAAGCCTGGGGTAAGTTGTTGCTAATGGCAAAGGCTTTGCAGCAAATGCCAGCAAAATACTAGAGCACTTCCTTTTGTTGTCTTTTGGAAGCCAAACGCAACACATCAAAAGTGGATGTAGCAGTTAGTTGAGTTCAGCCTGTTCTGCAAGATCTGTCCACACCGAGTGGCACATAGAATCCTGCTATATAAACAATATGACTTTCTCTTTTAAGGATGTGGGAGGGCTCCACTCGGTGGTCATCGTATGATCGCTGAATAAATTGGGGGTTATTCACGTCGTGAGAAATGCATTCGAAACATAAGGAATCTTGTAGTGTGATGTTTTAACGTGTGCCTTTTCTTTATTCCTTTTAAATGAAGATCTGAATAACTATTTTTGGTTTGATTCTACTCCTGGTTTGGTATACATTCAGGATCTTGACTATAGCCAGGGTTAAAAAAAAAAAAAAAGACAAAAAAGGTACAAAACCAAAGTCAATATCTGAAGTTTCCCTCTGTACCCCACCATGTGGAGTTTGGAGCTTCTTGATTTAGTTACTACTATCTTGTGTGCTTTGTTGATCCGTATATACCATTGAAAAGTATTAATAGCAATATTTGTTATGAATAGTCATAAAGGAATCATGAATGTGTTACCGTCTCATAATCACACTTCCAACTGCCAAACCCCATTCAGTAAAACTCCAGTTCTACATTTACTTACATCGATGTGACCACACATAAGCTAACATGCTGTTGAGATTAAAAAAGAAGGTTTATTCAACATCCTTGTGTTTGCTTGCTTTTTTCTGCTTATAGGTTTTGGTAGTGTGGTAGCTCAGTGGTTGTGTTGGGGTATCAATTTGAGATTGTGGGTTTAAATCCCAGGTCCACTGAAGTTAGCATTGTGAAACCATGAGCAAGACCCTCAACACTAATTGCTCCATGGGGGGCTGTATCAAACTTGGGCTCTGATACATGTGAGTCTCTTTGGATAAAAGCATCTGCTAAATGACCAAATGCAGGTAAACTGGCTGCTCTTCAATCTAAATTTAAGTGGGCAGGTTAGCTCAGTGGTTAGGGTGTTGGGCGCTCAATCTGAAGGTTGGGGGTTCAAATCCATGCTCCACTAAAGTTACCAATGTTGGTCCTTGAGCAAGAAGACCCTTAACCCTCATTGCTCCAGGGATGCTCACCTTGTAAGTCGCTTTGGATAAAAGCGTCTGCTAAATTACCCAATTTTTTTTTATTTAATTTAAATTTCCGCGCCCAAGGATGCTTTGTCATTGGAAGGAGTGTCACATCAACAGTCCAAAAACATGGCTTTAAAGTAAATTGTCTGCTCTAAATTGCCCCATATAGTTTGTGAGACCATGTGTACAGTGATGGGTTGGCACCCTGTCCTGGGTGTATCTGCCCCGCACCTAAACTGTTCTCCACTGGAATGGCATGGGGAACCACTTCTCCATCCACCACCCTAGTAGAGGATTAAGCACACGATGCTGAATGGATGAACGTCACTGGAACTTTGCACATGGGTCCAATTTTTTCACCAGGAACAGAAACATGGCGGAGTGGAATTTGGTTGTAATATAGATGGAGTAACTACAAAGCTTTTTCTTTTTTAAATACCATTCTCTTACAATTACACAACTTAATTTCAGTTTACAATGTGTTGTAGTTTTGTGTGATGCCTCACACAGGAGCAGGTCAGATGCCGATGAGCTTACTGAGTTTATTAAGCAGTCATTCAGTCAGGACTCCAGGTGTCACAGCCATTCAGTTCAGAAGTATTTCGTTTCCTGCACTTATGTAGCCACTTTAGCAGCTTTATCTATCTACTTTAAAAGAAGTAAACGGCAGTGAACGGGGTATTCGAGTGTCTTACTGTATACGTTAGGGAAGCACTTGAGCACTTTTTTTCCATCATGATGAACTCAAGTGTAAAGTGATCTATTTTGCCAACTGTACTTAGACAGAAGAGTTTGTTCTCCACATTTAACACATCTGTGAAACAAACACACACAGAGAAGTGAGCACATGCCTGGAGCAGTGGGCAGCCTTGTATTCAGAGCAATTGGGGTTAGAGGACTTGCTCAAGGACACTTCAGTCATAATACTCGAGTGGGGCTGGGAATCGAAACAAGGACCTTCAGGTTGGCTGGTACCCCTGCCTTGTATGACTGTCCCGTTCTAATAATGTTCTAATAACGACTCTGCATTTATTAACTTTCATTCATTCATTATCTCCCGCTTTATCCTCTATTAGGGTCGCGGTGGGGTTCCCCATGCCCATCCAGGAGAGAACGTCTCGGGCGCTGGGCAGATACACCCAGGACAGGGCGCCAATCTATTGCTGGGCACACACTCACTCACACAGACACACTCTATATGGGGCAATTTGGAGAACTCAATTGACTTGATCCATGTTTTTGGACTGTGGGAGGAAACTGGAGAACCCGGAGGAAACCCACGTGGACATGGGGAGAACATGGAAACTCCACCCAGATGGGGATTCGAACTGGGAATCCCTAGCGCTGAGAGGTGAACGTGCCACCGTGCTGCCCTATTTATTAACTTAATTAATAAATTAATAAATTTATTAATTACCCTAGCCTCTCTTCAACTTGTCTTTGCCCGGGCTTATAATGACACTTCCTACGAACAGTGCAAACGTTTATTCAGTCATTGGAAATCTTTTTTTTTTTTTTTCGAAAAAAGACTGACAAACCAAAAAATAAACCCAAAACAACTTCCACATCACCCAAAATATAAGTTTCTCCTGCACAGAATAGTGCTAACCACACTTGATCACCAATCATTGATGTTGTTACTCAAACCACAGAAGTGGTGTGATATTTTGAGATGCTGCCTGGTGATTGTAAAGAGTACATAAACCTTTTTTTACATAAACCTCCAAAGGACCCCGTAGAGCAAGTATGTCAAATGTTGTGGTAATGGACATGGTGGTTCTGGTTTGAGTGTTGGCCCATCAATCAGAAGGTTGTGCGTTCAAATCCAAGTCCACTGAAATGATCATTGTGGGTCTTTGAGCAAGACTCAACCTTCATTGCTCCAGGGATGCTGTGGCCAACCCTGTGCTCTGACCCCAACCCAGTTTGGATATTTGTATGTTGCTTTGGATAAAGTTTTCTGCTAAATGACCAAATGTGATGTGAATGTAGTGTAATCACTGCAACAGTGTGGATTTGTAAAGTGAACACACACATGCTCACTTCCTGCTTATTCATCATTAAGATTAAAACAAGCTGCTGCAGCTGCAGAACCTGATCAGAGTTGGGGGGGCTGCATTTATTTTCATCTTTTTTCACAAACTTGCAGAGAATATTAAACTGTTTGTACTGACAGTCTTAAACACAAACAGAAGTTTTGCAACTCAAATCATTAATTAAAACCAGGTTCAGCCTACAGATTATGTCTTTTGTGATAATCATGTCAGATACAGCAATCAGTGCAATAAATCACTGCCATGTCCAGACACCAGAATTATTCTACAGTTGTCACAAGCTGGCACAAATTCCTAATTCTGAGGGACTTAATATACAAACAGATAAAAGAATTGTTTTAAATGATAACATTTAATTGGCTCATTTACAATCAGAATACTTTATTAATCCCTGGAAGGAGATGGACAGACTTCATTCATTAATTCATTCATTTTTTCCGCTTTATCCTATATTAGGGTTGCGGGGGGGTTCCCCATGTCCATCCAGGGGAGAACGTTTCAAGCGCTGGGCAGATACATCCAGGACAGGGTGCCAATCTATCGCTGGGCACACACTCACACAAACACACTCTATATGGGGCAATTTGGAGAATTCAATTGACTTGATCCATGTTTTTGGGCTGTGGGAGGAAACCGAAGAACCTGGAGGAAATCCACACGGACACGGGGAGAACATGGAAACTCCACCCAGATGGGGATTCGAACCGGGAATCCCTAGCGCTGAGAGGAGAACGTGCTAACCACTAAGCCACCGTGCCGCCCTGGACAGACTTTGTGTAAGAAAAAAAACCAGTGGTATTATTTCCATTTTAGAAACGTGTCCACTGCTGTCTATGTTCACATCCGCAAAGGAATTATAATCAGTGATTAAAGTCGCAGGTCTTCCTTGAAGATTATGTTAAGCACTCATCCATACAAAAGGATTTTAATGGTTTATTAGATTCCGGCTCCATTTTGCATGTGCTGCTCTGGTTGAGGACATACAGCCACAGGTTTTTAATCATGTGATGTTCATGGGAAGACCTTTTGTTTGGGTGTCTGGAGGTAAAGCATTTTTGAGTTCAAGGTGAGTTTAGATTTAATATACTGATGAAGGAACCCATTACAATTTCAAAATCAATCATTGATAATCTAATTAAATACCAGAGGTTTGTGATTAAATTGAATTAAGCTCATCAGCAAAAAGGTTTATGGGCCTCCACAGTGCAAAAACACATTACACTCATTAGGATGGTTTTGTTCTAATACTTTATTAAACTCATATTTGAGAAGGTATTTTTGCACCCTAGCAAAATGCACAAGGCAACCTGGTTTAAAATATTGTAAGTCTTCACTTTACATGTAAGCACATTATTAATTTGGCTGGTCAAATTTATTTATTCAGGGCTAGAATTACTGTAAGCGCGGTGGCTTAGTGGTTAGCACATTCACCTCTCAGTGCTTCGGATTCCCGAATCTGGGTGGTTTCCATGTTCTCCCCGTGTCCGTGTCGGTTTCCTCCGGGTTCCTCCAACAGTCCAAAAACATGGATGAAGTCAATTGAGTTCTCCAAATTGTCCCATATAGAGTATGTGTGCGTGTCTGTGTGAGTAAGTGTATGCCCAGTGATGGATTGGCACCCTGTCCTGGGTGCATCTGCCCACTGCCCAAAACGTTCTCCCCTGGATGGACATGGGGAACCCCCCGCGACCCTAATATAGGATAAAGCGGAAGATAATGGATGGATGGAATAGAATTACTGTAAGGACGAATAAAATAATTTAAAGATGCTTTTATCCAAAGTGACTTACAACTGAGAGAACAGGCTAAACCGTAACCAGCTGAAGGGCAGTTCTGAGCACATGCTGTTCTGCTTTAATAACTTTAAAGTCCACCGCTCCCTCCCCTCAGCACATGATTTGTTTATGTTTTGTTTTACAGCCAGGTCTATTTCCTCACACCATTAAAAATTGGCAGTTAATATAAAGATGAGAAAGTAAACTAATAAATTGTTGAGTCTGATTTATCAGCCGGGTTGCAGCAGGAAGGGCTTCCTGCATAAATTTTAATGTACTAAATTAGATTTGTGGATCTGCTGCAGCAAACCTGAAAAGGAAGCCGTCGAACGATGTTAGATTGTATCCACCTTCACACGGCAACGGGAAAAAAAAAAAAAAAACATTTCCACAAATTATGTCCACGTACATTTATGAATGGTCCTCAGGAGAACTTCCAAACGAGTGTTTGTGTTGCTTAACAACAGTCCATGTGTGATGAAAATTAACAGTTAAATAAAGATAAAGGATGTTTACTACACATGCGGTATTAAAGCATTACCATGGTAGTCCATTTGAAATATATATATATAAAACAATAATATCCTGCCAATTCTCATTCACCAGTCACAGTATTAGCTACTGCATTCAGATTTTCAGCTATAATTTCCACATGGACGCACTGTGTGGTTCTATTAAAGATTGTAGCCCATGTGCTTCTTTACATACTTTGTGTTACAGAACTAGAAAAGGGAAACAATCACAAATCATGAACTACTCTTTAGGTGGAAGATGATTGCACTGCAATGAATAACATGGTGGTGTAAACGTGTTTCACTGCACAGATGGGTTAAATGTGGACAAATTTCTGTGCGCAAGTACAGTAAGCAAAACGGATTATTAATCAAAGAAATAATGGATTATTATCGAACATTGATTATGCATGCATGTGTCTGATGGATCAAGATATATATATGTACACACACACACACTCACAGTCTCAGTGTTAAGTGCAATACGGACACGGTTCAGCTGTAAGCATCCGGTAGTCAGCGTCCTTTACTCACTAATGTATGGAAGATAAACTTTACAAACACTACTGTTTATAGTTTCATAAATTTCAACACCATGTTCAAAAACTCCAGCAGCACCAACACTAACATGTATTCATACAAGCCCAACACACCAGGGTCACTGCAAAGATGCAAAATCAGCTATCACCTAAATAATGGACCAAGGGAGTTTACAAAGTGAGTAGAGAACCAGATGGACGGTACAGTCAGTAGACGTAGAAACAAAGTGCATCTGTATAATGAGAGAAGCTGATGAAATAAGACACTGAATAAAAATAAGGATGTGTGTCTAATAAAAAACAGCCAGAGTGCTGATGACTAAATATAAAAGACTGGTACTAATTGGTAACTCAGACAATCTTAAAACATATACACGTCCTAATACTTGCCTTTTTGGCCTGAGAGTAAAGGTTATTTATATGTTCTTCTCAGTCACTGTTGCATAAAGGCTGAAACATGAGCAGAAGCATCTGAAAACAATCGGCCACTGTGATCCGCCCCAAGCCGACAGGAAGCACAAGGTCAGACTGCTGACAAGAGCCGGGCCTTCACATGCCGAGCCAAAATACACGATTCCACCGTTCACAGCACTCGGCCAGACCGTCAGACTTCTCGCACATCTACCACGCTGAGAATATCAGCTAGAAATTGAGCCGGCAGCGAGAACCCAAACCATCTGAACGAGAAGCTGCCCCTTTCTGGATGAGGTATCGCACGGTGCAGGACGGTCTGAGTATCCTGTGTGAGCAAGTGAAGAACACACAATCTAACCCAAAAGATAAGATCATGAGCCGTAACATTATCTTGGCTTCTTCAAAGAACATCAATGTTTGCAGTTTATCGTGAACAAACGTCATCTGATGAAACCGTGACGCACGAAGATTCAGAGAAATTTTCAGATGGCCACGGTAAAGATTAGCTGAGCCACGTCCGATTTATCGATTCTTTATTCTAATTCAAAATGTACAATGAGGGAGAAAAAAAAGTTTTAAATTGGTAGTCATAATGGTAAACAAACAAAAGGTTTCTTACAGATCTGATGCTTTAGTTTTTAACAAACGTAGTTTTTAAAAACATCACCACTTAAACAGCCTGCCAGCAGTTGCATCTTCTATTTCAATCAAGCAGTATGTGGTCAAAACCGGGAGCAGTTTCCCGCTCTGATTTTGAAGGATATTATCACTAAATCAGCCCTCTTACACAATCAGCAAGATACATGTGAGCCCAGAAGCACAAAAACATTCCCATCTGCACAAACTGCCCAGTGGAAAAGAGGATGTTCATCAGGTTTACATAAGCACTAATACAGTTAAAAGATTACATTCAGTAATTAAGATAAAACTGTTCAAATGTGTTTCATGGCACATTGTTTGGAATAACGCAATTATAAAAGCGGCATGAAGCAAGCAGAACCACAATAAGCAGACCAAGTTAAGCACAAGCGTAATATAAAGTCCTGCAGAAGAAGTTGCATGGCAATGGTCCCATGTTTAATAGAGAGGAGCACTGGAGACCGACAGCTTACAGTGCAACCAAAACAAATAAGTGGGAATTTCATATCAGCCATGACGCACATCGAAAACAGCAGGGCTTCAAAACTGGTCGAGTTTCCCCAGAATGGCTCATTACAGAGGAGGTAACGGGAACACAGAAACCAGATTTGGGCTGAATTGCACGGCACTGATCTAGTGATACTATCCAGGTAAACCGGACAGGAAGTGGGTGAGACATTTTTAAAATGCTAAAGTTAAACAACCCCACGCACGTTTTCATATACAAAGGGCTCGTATAAACTAGCCTCCTAAAGCATTATCCAATCTCAGTCCGACCGCACAGAACATTTTAGCATTTCCCTTCTTCCAACACGCCCGTCTCACATAACCGAGAGAGGAATGTGTTGAAAAAGGAGAGAGGAGTAAAATATGGGTGCAGTCGTACTGCGGCATGCATCGCTTAACTCCAGTGACATGCACGAAACTAAAACAGGGCCCAAAAAGAGTGCGACCTTTGATCAGTCAGTATCATTGAGAGGAAAGTGAAACTACACAGACTTTAATACAGAACCATTCAAAACCACCAATAAATACAGGGCAGCAATTTGCTTTGCCACGGCTGTTTTCTGGAAAACCTCAGGAGTGATCAATCCAGAGCAAGAACTGGTGAGAGACAGAAAAAGAAAATTATACAAAAAAAAAATTCAATACATAAACATTTTGTCCACTTAGCATAGATGGACTTTGCAGTTTTACAATTACAGACTGTAGTACATCTGTTTTCTTTTTTTTGTGTTGTTGTTGTTCCTTGTTGGTTCTGTATTGGTCAGGGCCATTAAAGAACAGAGAATTGGGGTGGTGGATTGTCAGTTCTGCAGCAACACTGATGTGGTGAGGGGGGTTTTAGTGCAGCAGTGCTGCTGTAGTTTCATTTAAATAGCTCAGTGACACTGCTGGGATAGGAATAATGCACCAACCAAATAATACCTGCTCTGTGTTGCTATTGGGGTCCTGACCATTAGACAACAGAGTAAAGGGGATGTACACAGTATGTACTGTAGAACAAACAGATGGACTAGAGTCTGGAATTTCATGGTAAGTGGAACTGAGAACATGGACAATAAATGGCATAAAAATCTTGTCCACTCGTCACTGTAACTTTTGTTTAATAAAATTAAGATCAAATGCTTAAAACTGAGTTAAAGGCATGTGTAAGATTATTTTATAAGTGTGTGGGGGACAACACATTAAATATGTTGCTGGTTATCATTTATTCAGTTTATCATTTCGATTGCTAAATCTTTGGTGCGCACACACTCAACTCTCACTCCACCACCTTTAAGAGAATGGACACTGTTCCACAAAGTTCTCACAATTGTAATGCAAATTTAAAGTCTGGCTACGTCATTACAGAATATGCTCTGTTCCAAATAATCATGTTTCCTCCAACCAGTTGGTGAGCTAACAATGTACAGAACAAATGTTTCCACAGAACTAGCTTGTGCTGTTCTTGAACAAAAAGATCAGAATCAGCACTTTTTCCAAACCAATAATGTAATGAACAATGAGCTCATATACGACTCGATTCGATTATGATCATGATGACACAAAACATGTGCCACTGAACAAAACAACTAGAGTTCATAATGCCCACAACTGAACTGTTTTCATATATAGGGAAGCTTCAGGTCTCCTATAGAAACAGTCATATAAGTGCAGTCAACAGAATTGTGAACCATCTGGTCATAAATATCATAAAAATCATAAAAAATACCATCACCTTCTTCTGGAAGTTTGGAACAAACATTAAATTGTTACTGGTTATATTAACCAGTTTTCACTAGTAGATGATTAGCAAGTATGGTCAATAACAGGCTCAAAATTAAAATAGCAAAGTGTCCAGCCCTAGCGCTTGTCTTCGTGTTGTTGTAAGATGAATTTCTGACCAACTATGAAAATTGCAGGGAGCTACAAAATGCTGTATTTAACCCCTTGTCCAGTGAACCAAATTTTGGTTTGTCTTCAAATGCTTCCTTGCACATGTTTTGAAGTTGGGTTATACACTGCTTTCGTCTACTCAACGGTAAACAAAAACTCTTAAAATCAATCTTGATTCATTGGTCCAGATATGACTGACTTGGACTGTGAATTTTTCAGTGCTGGTTTTACAGATGCTTGCAAAATCTGCAGTGAATGTGTGGGGTGAATAAACTGTCCTTAATAAAAAACAAACATTTATCCATTTAGATTTAATTGAATTTAATTTCTTATGCTTAGCCATTCATAAATGTGGCCTCACTAACATCAAACCAATAAAACAAAAGTTCACTGGTATCCATCACCAATTTGTTCTATAGTTTTAATTCCAATGTTTAAAAAAATATTTACACTGCATGTGCTTTTCTGAAGACAAACACGTGTGAAACACATGACACTACCAGGGCGCATTCCATTTCCTCAGTGTCACTTCCTCTTTTCCTGTCCTCAAATCCTTTGATTCCCAGATCCTCCCTCAAAGCACAGAGGAAAACAAGGAGAAAGGAAAGGGAGTCGGGATATTTCCGCTAAATGTATGTTGCATTCTGTCTAACTTTAATGGGATGCTACAATTATACCTGGTAAATGTGACCGGATGTTTACCAACTATGCAGCAGTGCTCCAAACCTATTCTAAAGAAGCCTCATCGCCATGTCTATTAGTCACAAAAACCAAGCTTGTGCAAATTATTTGACAGTTCAAGACCAAAAGGTGATAAAAACACACATACCACTAATAGCTTCCTGAGCAAAGTACTTCACATCCATATCTTGGTCTGTGGCAAGCTTCTCCAAAACAGGTTTTACCTCTACCTGCAGGGCACTAAGGAAGCAATGACAGGTGGCTTATTGAAATGTCAGCAACGTACATAACAAACTCGAAAATACAAAAGTGTTCTACAATCATTATGTCATGATTATTGTTCCTATTGTTACCGGCGTCTATTGTTTATTCTCATGGAAGCCGTTTCGAACTGATTTGTTGTTAAACAGAAAGCAGTAAGTGGCACTGCTCGCTCTTAAAATGGACTGAAAGTACAAATCACTTACTTGCTTTCTACAACTGGTCCAATCTTTTGTAGGGATTTGGCTACATTGAAGCGTACGTTGGCAACCTGGTCACCGGCCATTTTTAAGACAACTGGCAGCATGTGCTTGGTGGTGATATCCTGTCCACAGGCCTCAGAAAGAGCCTAATGACGTACACATAAAAGCAAATGACACACACATTCGACACCACAGAGTAAACAAACTGTCATAACAGTGATTTTACTAAAGGTGAACCATTTATTAAAGTGTCTTGACTAAGACAACTGCATTTCAAACATGTTAACTGGCAGATATATACAATTTACACTCTCGACCATTGCTTGTGATGATAATGGTATCTGATCAGCTGTGTGTTTTACTTTGACCTTTAATGGAAGTCACTCCAGACCCAGTGATTGATTCTTAAACACACCTGATCTTGGAAACTATTTACATTGCACCCAAGAATTGTCCCCCACTTCTCATTTAAGTGGTTTGCAGTGTTAAAGCACTTAGCTCCGCCCACTTACATTCAACAAAATCTTCAAACCCAACTTTCACAGCTGAGAACTGTTGTATTTCAGTATTTGCTATGATCTGTTGCATATAAAATATAGTGGAGGATAAAAAAAGTTATGATTAAGAATCTAATTATATTACAAAACGCAAGCATAAAATTCACCAAGACACCTAACCTGATTTTAATTACAATTCAGAGGGCTGCATTTTGATAAAATGATCAATGTAATTTTATAAGCACAGGATTTCACTGTGACTGGTACATAACTTTAAGCTAATTTCTGCACATAGCTTAAAGTTGGACTTGCATACAGTGTGGACTACTCAGGTACTGAACTTGCAAATTCCACACTGTTTTATCATTTAGAAAAACTATTTGACACATGTAAATTGATTCACAATCATCTATTCACCTCGGCATTTAAGAATTTATCCTCCCCTCCCCCCACTATTTTAAGCAGCTCCCAGCTTCTTAGCAATTAGCTCTGTCCAGTTAGTGCTGTTAATTAATTTCCATAAATTCCCTCAGAACCCAATTATCACAACTGCTGGATGTTAAGTATAACAGTTTTAACTAAATGTTTGAGAACATTTGTTAAATATGACTTAAAAAGATTAAAGTTGTAGTTCACATGTGTTGACACCCGGTAGTGTCGTGTGAAGGCACAATGTTTTAAACACTACAAGAAACATTAAAAAAATCAAGATGTCAAAACCCTTTTAAGTAATCATGCATTTTATTTCTAGCTATGCCGCAACACATTTAAAGTGTTTCATGGGAAACTGTTACGAGCCTTTATTGTTGAAAAGAAATTGTTTTTGCCTGCAGGGTTTGAAAAAAAAAAAAAAAAAAAAAAAAAAAAAAAAAAAAAAAAAAAAAAAAAAAAAAAAACGCATGTCACATTCCTGGGGGAGGTGCTTTAGACACCTCTAATAACAGTTCACACCTAAGGTGCTAGAAACATTTCTTTTTGTTGGTATGGATTAATAACAAAACTTACATTGATGCAGAACAGTGTGGTCATCCTATGCAGGTAGTTCGGATCGTTGGCCATGGCAAGGACTTTGGGCACGATGGTATTCTGTGCCCAATCTGCTCCAAACTTCTCCACTAGTTTCATCAGGTTACAGGTGGCAGCCTCACGGATGGCATAAACTGAAAACAAGTTTGTGAGGTTTAAGCAGACCATAAAACATCTAAAAGCTGCCCATGAAAACTGATGTTCTACCTTGAGACTATCTGTGCAGACCAAAAAAAAAGTGATTAGTTGATCAGCTGTGTTTATTACACAAATAGTTCTGAGAGAGGGAGACCAAAAAAAAAAACCCACTGAAAGAATCAACACACCTCCTTTATACTCCACTTATTGTCCATGTTATCAGTTCCACTTACTATAAAGATGGACTTTGTAGTTCTACAATTCCAGACTGTAGTCTATCTGTTTGTGGACTACAGGACATGCTGTGTACTTCCCCTTTACTCTGTTCTCTAATGGTCAGGACTCAAATAGAAGCACCACAGAGCAGTCATTTTTTGGTTGGAGCATTATTCCTATGCCAGCAGTGTCACTGAGGAGTTTAAATGAAACTACAGCAGCACTGCTCTGTACTGCACTAAAACCCTCTCACTGCATCAGTGTCACTGCAAAACTGAAACAATCCAACACCCAAAGTATACCTGTTCTGTGATGGTCCTCACCAATAAAGACAAGAGAACCAACAGGGCACTAAAAAAATTAATAAATAAACAAAGTCTGTGGAGAAAATAAACAACGGAGGAAGAAGGTGGTGTGTCCAAACTTTTAAACGGTGATAATGTGTTCTGCATTTACTTGTTTAATCCTTTATTGTAGAATAAAACTGATAAAGATAAATGTGGAACTAAAACAGTCCTTATGTTTGCCACCTTGCACCAACTGTTTACAGACTATTATGTGTAGTGGAAGTAAAATCTATTGTGAATATAAAGTAAAACACATTTCTGAAATAAAACATTGCGGCACGGTGGCTTAGTCGTTAGCACGTTCGCCTCTCAGTACTAGGGATTCCGGGTTCGAATCCCCATCTGGGTGGAGTTTACATGTTCTCCCTGTGTCCATGTAGGTTTCATCCGGGTTCTCCGGTTTCCTCCCACAATCCAAAAACATGGATCAAGTCTCCAAATTGCCCCATATAGAGTGTGTGTGCGCGCGCGCGCGCGCGCGTGTGTCTGTGTGAGTGAGTGTTGGCCCAGCGATAGATTAGCACCCTGTCCTGGGTGTATCTGTCCAGCGCCCGAAACGTTCTCCCCGGGATAGGCATGGGGAACCCCCCGTGACCCTAATATATAGGATAAAGTGGAAGATAATGGATGGATAGATGAATTAAAACATTGGTGTACTTAATCACATTTTGTTTCCTTTTATAAATGTAATAAGCCGTGACTCACGCACTAGAACATTACTTCTCATTTAGATAATAAAAGTTCTTTACACAGAGGGTGATTTAACATAAGTCAGTTCTCTGAATAAAAAACATTTCTGAAAAGAAAAACCCTTGTTTTGGTATTGTGCTCAAAGACTTAAGCCCGCTACTGAAAAGTTAAGCTTTATACAATACTTGTTAAGCAATATTTACTTGTAACCTTGTTCCACTAATCACTAACAGCCTGTGAATAAAACTTTGCCTAAGACCTAATGCTTGTATAAATGTTTCAGCTATGTATAAATGTTTTAGTTTTTAAACATAGTAAGGGGAATTATACGTTTATCCACAATTATGGTTATAAAATAATCGTAAAAACTGAAATGACTTAATTAAAAGCTTTATCCACATACACATAGCAAAACTTATTTCCAAACCCTGATTATCCACCTTAAAATGTTCATGGAGCTTTTAAACTTCTAAACAACTCTAGCAAATAAACAAATGATACAGACTGAATAAAAACAGATCAAGACAAATGTGATAAACATGTGCAGAATGCACAGCCATAAACCAGGACAATTTGAAAAGGGAAAAGAAGAAAAAATTAAATCCACTAATAAACATCTCTAAAAGTGTGTGAAGTGTTGTGCACCACAAGCAAAGAACTGTGGCCCAGATCACTCCTCTGTGATGCTTATGCAACTGGCCTGGTACTGGAGATGGTGATAGACAGGAACGTTTCAGTGATGTAAGCCATCTGGTCCTTGTGTGTGTGTTTGAGAGAGACCTTACAAATATCTGCAGTTTGCATGTTTGCTGTAAGCAAGTTATTTAAACAAGTAAAATTAAATTACACAGTTTGACATACAAATGAGCTGTTTTAACGGGTTTTACACCACTGAGGCTGAATTAATTTGAAGCAGAAAGAATGCAAAGAATTAAAGAAAAACTATTTTCTTTACATGAATCCCAGATACAGTGCTACATGCTGTGCATGATTCACTGAGACAAACCATGTCCTACAAGCAGGACACACCACCCTCAGCAAAACTCCTTAAAGAAAGGCGTGTTGTGTTAAATGGAAATAAATAAATAAATAAACTGCATGAACAACAAGCAAGAAAAAAAAAGAGAAAATAAAAATAGAGCTTATGGAATTTCCTGGGTGCTGCAGGATTCTTATCAAAGTGGGGGGTAGGAAAGAAGCTGCCGACCTGCACGTCGCCTCATCCTGCTTTTGGCAGGAGTGCTGAAGGAGGAGGAGTCAGGCAAAAGAAATAGCTGCTAAGGAACACCAATTAGGCTTGATTGTGAGAAAAGTCTTAAGTGCTTTGTATTTTGTGTAGTGTAAATAAAATTTAAAAAAAAAAACAGACCAGAGAGCAACAGAGGAACTTACCGTGGTCTACCAGCCATGCCATGCACAGGGAATTTAACTTCTCATCAAAGAACTCCACTCCCTAGTAATGAAAAGCACAACAAATAGAAGATAAGTTCATAATTGTCTTTAGATGGTCAATTACGTAAATTATTTAATTTTATGTACATAAAATTATATAGCTCAAACACATCTGCAAGTAAAATTCATCTCTTTTTTAAAGTTTGTTGGCTTTCTTACTTTTCAACCAAAACGCAATGCCTTTAAGAAACCATTCATTGATAAAAGCAGATGTTTAATTAAGCATGAATTTGTGTGCCAAAAGGTTCCTGCATGTGTCAAAACACAGTAAATCACCAGCTGAGTACAGCTAGTCAAATACTATGAGACCACCCTGATGGTCAGAGCTGAGATGATTAGTTTACTGCCACATAATTTACTTTATAAATTTACTTTTTTCTAGACAATGAATCAAAAAAAAAAATAAACACTGATTACCGTATGAAAATAAAAGACATCCAATTAGGTTTTGTTTATTTCTGAGCTAGATGTCCTGATCTCTCTAGATAAAGAATAAATATTCTAAAATCATGATCTCCATTTCTAACATTCTGATAACGGACCTGCTCCACATGGATTCTGAAAACGTGTAAACACACTGTAGTTAGAATGTCATGGCAGCAGGTGGTAATATAATTTTGCTGTGCAAAGACAGTCAGCCTATAATAAGAACAAATAAAAAGCAGGTGTCTGAGAATGCAGTTGAACATTACAAGATTTATTCTGTGACTATACCCTCAAACTAATAACTGATGAATACATATTAATATAGAAAATAATTTGTGCAGTGCATTATTTTATGTTCAAATGAAAACATAAAAAAACTTTTCATATTGAAAAATACCCTCTGGTAGTGGGCAACAGTAAGTCCCTAAATTTAAACTTCCCTGCAAGATGTAATTAATATTTAAGTGTGAAAGGGGCCAAACTCACCAGCTGGCCTGCTAGCAGTGGCATGTACTCAATGATGGCAAGGCGCACCCTCCACTTGGCATCCTCTGCTAATTCAACTATAGCAGGCAGCAGAGACTGAGAGAGCTGCCGGATACCGATCACCTCGTTCACACAATCCAGGTTGGAGATGATGTTCAGACGCACCTCAGGACACTGCGAGCATGAACAAGACCATTACTGTTAGCATTTGAATTGGATAAAAGTCTGAATATTGTCCAGCTACTTAAGAATCAGGCTGATATTTAATTATAATAACAAGCTCAGTACAGAACTGATAACCATAAGTTTCTGTGCTCAGGTCAAGATAATGCAGGAGTTTTATTGCTCTAAGCTGTTTTAGAGAAAATGAGAGACTATATTAAGATTTTTTTACATGTGCAGATAAGAGATGAGGTTTATAATGGAAAAAGGATGCTGAGGACAAAACCACCTGGTAAGTGGAAGGCAAAAAAAGTGTACGGATGTTGTGTGAGGAAGAGATGCGGGTGGCGAAAAAAATGTTTGACAAATCATAAGAATGGCAATAAACCAAAAAGACAGAGGCAAAAGGCTTTCAGATCATGCCCCACAGAAAAGTAACAAAACATCAAAACTAAAATACTTTTTACCCTAATTCAGATAGTAACTGCCCCAATAGTAGAGTTGAAAGGAAAATCAAATGGCCAGTACTCATGTAGCAGTTAGTCATTAGTCATGTTCATTTGTTAGACAATCATTTGTTCAATTTAATCTTGAATTGGTTTTTATAAAGTAAACACAAATAAGCCAATTTGTCTGCTGTGGACAAAAAAGCTGTTTGGAAAGGACAAAAAGGTCATCAAGACAACTAAAATAATGAACATTAAAGAAAAGCATCTCATAGACTGGTGGATCAGTGATGTAAGAAAAGCTGGTAGCTTAAACCTAAATTATGACTTTATTACGTAATTTGTTATGTAAATATAAAGGCATAAGAAATTGAGGTGGATGCACTAGCTCCATGTGCAGTTTTATTTAGTTAATATTTTGACATTCTTAGGACAGATTAATTCTCAGTCAAAAGAGGAATTGAATGTAAGGTCCCTGAAAGTATCTTTGACAGTCTGCCAGTGCATGTGCCTCGACTCAGGAAACCTGGCAACAAACTGACAAAAAGTACGAAATGTTTTCAAAAATCACCTGCCATTCAACACAATAATGCCAGGCATGATGGAAAAAGCCTGGCATAATGAAAAGAATACAAAACTGAATAGAAGCTGCAAAGCCTGTAATAAGAAAGAAAGGAAGAGAAGATGAGTGCAGAGGCTTTGGGCAACGAGCCTAATCTCATACCTCGTCCTTCAGCTGAGCCAGGAAAAGAGGGAGCAGATGCTCCACGGTGTTGTCCTTGCCCAGGATAGTGGAGAGGCCCATGATGACAGAAGCCAGGGCGGACTTCACATGCTGATTCGTGTCTGACACCAACTCCTGTCGGAGAAGCAGATGGGAGAAAAACAGTCCATTTATTCTCTAGTGGTTCTAATCAGAGACAAGGTGATTACCCTTCAGCTGATGAGCGCAGCCTGTCAGAGCTCTTGACTACATCTAATTAGAAATCACCACTGTGTTACCCAGGAAAATTGAGAGCTTCACCTTAAATTAGCACCGGTGAGTAAGAAAAGGGAGTTTCAAATCAGTTTCAAAGTGGCATTTAAACACTTGAAAGTTTATAGACAAGCTAAGTTTGAAGTAGCTGGAAGGAGAACATCCCGTGTACTGGAGGTGTGCTATTGAACATGAGGTATAAACACAACGCTGCTTTCTCCACTTGTGCGAAGCAATGGAACTTCACTGCTAGATCAGAAGGCATTGTTTAAGGACTTAGACAGATTATTAAAATAGTTGGAAACTAATCAATTAAATTTGCTACCTACCAAACTCCAAATGTACAGGTCTACATGATGTATATAAAAAAAGGATAGAAATGTCTAACTACAGCTATCTGAAATAACAAAGTTCATATTACATAGACGGTAAAAGCTGTAGGCAAGAAAGGCTATATGTCCAAATATACAGTAGGCAAAATTTTCCTCATAGACAGCAACATCACATGGAGCAAAAAAATTAAAAAAATAAATAATAAGAATAATCTAAATTTAAAAGGAACTAACAACATTCAACAGCATTATTATTTGTACACTGGAGATGTCAATATCCAAGAGGGTTGGGATTCTATATGCTTGCCTACTCAATTCGCCTAATGTTACAAACTAGGTCATTAAAGTGGTTAGCAAGCTAAACAAAAAAGTCTGGGAAAAAAGATAAATAAAAGTGAAATTTAAAAATAATAATAAAATAAAAAATTTATTAAATAACTTTTTTAAATAATAAAAACTTACTGACACCATGCTGATGTCAGGTCACATGACAACTCAATTGACAGTAGCTTTAGCTCACATGTTAAAATATTAGTAACATGATAAATAAACAAGCTTGAAATTTAGAAAATCATGTGTTTTACAGGAGGTACATTTCCTCAGAAAATCTGATTCTGAACATTTATTAAATGTCAGAGAACAGTTTAAAAATATATATATATATTTTTTGTACTGAAAATCTCACTTAGAACCAGAACACCAAATATGAGCATAACTTATGCTTCAGACTATCCGAGTTTGCTAAGGTCATGGACATGAATTTGTATGATTGTTCTTATTAAATTATTATTCACAGAATGATCTGTTTAATACTAAGAGATGAAAGTTCATTCAACATTGTAACTAAAATTATAAGTTTTTTTTACTTCTACTAGGTAAAGGTATTAAAAGTATAGGGCCATAGGTCAATGTTGCTGCATAGTGAGGAAGTGATCAAGATGCAGCTTCTGCTGGTTAGTGGTTTAGCTGAATAACAAATGACATCACAGCATGGTTTAATGATGGCCTTAATGGTAAACATGATGCTTACAGAACAGATGACTGAGGGAAAGCAGAATTGAAAGTACATTACCTTGACACAAGGCAGCACATGAGTCATGATAATAGTCTCTCTACTGTCCTCAGGCAAATTTTCACAGAACTCTGTGTACAGAAAAAAGCTCATTTGAAAACGCACAGTGAGCACTGAATATTTTTTTGTTTTGTTCTTTGAAACTAAATTTTAAAAAAAATATGGTAAGACTCAAGTGAAGATTGTGGAAAATCCAATTGTCTTACCTTTGACCTTATTGGCTGCAGCAGCTCGAACTTCTGCTTCACAATCTTTCAGCAGACTCTGAAATGCTGGAACCAGATCGTTCTTGGTGATCTCTGGTCCCACTGCTTTTTGCAACTGTGCAAAAACAGAAGCCGCAAAAAATAAACACATTGCATTCAGGATTGTTAGCTTAAAAAATGTATTAAGTGCATGTGCAATAATAAATTGTGCATTGATCATTTTTAACTAAAGAAATAAAAGAAGGCCGAACAACAACCTTCAAAACAAAAGAACTTAACGGACTTTAAGAAACTTCAGGCAAGACTATATTACACTACTTACACTTTCAGACATTTAAACATACATTTCTGCATTTATTTTTTCGTGAATACCAAATTAAATGAATGAATGCTCTTTTTGACATCTGGGGAATTTGAATAAATTTTCAAGGTACATTGTGCTATTGTTTATTCCATGTACTTGGTTGACCATCTGTTTGTATGATTCAATTAAATGTCGCTGCACCAAAGTACTGTTAAAACTTTTATTAGAACACCACCTTCACATTTTGGGTGTCACCCTAACTTGTGTTTGATTCAGTTACCTTGATCATTTTCTTTTAAATGTATTATTATTATGATTATAATTTGTATTATTATTATTATTATTAACATAGGACATTTTAGTGGATTGCAAGTTAACATACATTAGTTACTACATGACAATGAATGCTTTTTAATGGTTTAGCTTTTGACCTTGTTGCTTTTACACACACTTTTAAATTAAACAAAATATAGTGTCTTGTCCACATCAAATACATTAAGCTTATTGTTTTGCCATTTTGTCAGTGGCAGGTTTAGATTGTTGACCTTTTGGCAGACATGTTTAGGGCTCATCATAACAGCAACATAGTCACCCCCTAAGAGTCACAGTTGGAAACTTATTTGAATGGAAAGCAGCAAGTAATTTCCTTTTGATAAAGCACAAATTGTTATGGCCATGAAGTCAAAGAAATTGATAAATTGATATATTACATTTAAACACCACAAATGCAAGCAAAGGAAAAAAAACAGAAGATAGTGAACTTCTGTACTCAAGACAACATATATGCAATATTTAGGGATATGTCAACCAGGAATCTCACTTGTATTAAAAGTTTACCTCAGAAAATTTGTCAGCCACCATATAGCGCACACGCCATGATTTGTCCTCAGCCGCCTGACGCAGAGTGGGCATCACAAGAGCCTCCAAGTCTTCCTGGGGTAGCAGAGTGGCAATGCTAACGCAAGCTTCAACAGCCAAAAGTCTCACAGAGTCCTGCATGATGCCAGAGAAGCAAGTCAGACACCTTACAGACACCTAGGCCTTATAGACACCTCATAGCAAGAGTGCAGTTCTACCTGCTCATCAGAAGCCAGTGCTGTAAATAGAGGGATGATGTCACTCTTAACATAGTCGAGCTCCAAAACTTTAGCAAATTCACCCAGTTTCGAGGCAGCAGCACGACGCACCATGGGCGTGTCATCCGAGCAAAGGGTACGGAAATGCCTGTGATGGTCAGATTTTTAATATTTAACACTCCAAAAAAAAAAATCAACCACAAAGCAGATGTTAAAGGTGAGGTACATACTGACGAATCTCTGCCTTCACGGTGCTTGACACACGTGGGTAGCACACGCTGAACAAACCACAAGCAGAGGTCCGAGAAGTAAACCAGTCACCACTGGCCAGCCGCTTGACCAGAGGTTCAAAGTGCACCTCCAAGTCGACAGGTGAGTGCTCCTGAGAGATCTTGCGAAGGGATTCGACAGCCTTGTCCCGAACCACTGTCTCCTCTACAGTAGCCAGACTCTCCAGTGGTGGCTGCAAACAATAAGGAACATGAGGTACAAATAATGCTGATATCTCTAGTTATCACCTCGTTTAACTTTGAGCACCAACCCCCAGTATTCAAGCAAACTATTTCTAATTTTCATAATATGTTACCAAAAATTACATAATTTTAAAAATACCAGTATCAAGCTTTTGAACTGTTGCAATGGTTTTAGAAATCTACACATGTACAAGTCATATTGGCATCTTGTACCAAATACATAAGAGCATTTTGAACTATATATTATTAGGTTTGTTTAAAAGAACATCAACTTTGAATACATTAATACAATATTATAGGGTAACATAACTGTATAATTGTACTAAAGAACTCTATTGTTCAGCAGTGTCTTAAATTAAAATTCATAATACAATTTATTTAACCTACAATAATAAATTGTGAGTTGGAGGCATTGTGAAACATTTACACTGTTAAAAAGGACGTACCAGGAGGCAGTGCACAAAATCTGGCCCTCCAACCAGCATGGTGAAATTACCAAGCTGCTCCGCCAGGGCAAGAAGCACCTCATCCTCATCATAAATGGTGTCTGCAAAGGAAAATTAGAAAATATTAACATACTGCGGAAAAAGCACTTTTAGCACTTTAGTACTAAAGTTCATAGTGAATTATAAAGTTTAATAGACCGTGTGCTTGCACAGAGAAAAGACATGCGTTATAAATGTCCATCACTGTTGTAAACATTTGTTGTTTGTATAATGTATAATCTGTTAGCAGCTGTCTGATGGTGAATCAGGTTTGGCATGCTATGCAACTGAACATTTTTACGAGATGTTACACCACCTGTGTGTATATAAAAGCCAATCATTTTTGTACCAATAATAGAGGAAAATATATATTTTATTACATGATTTTATTTACCTTCCAAATTGCTTTACAGAAATATATACATTCAGTGCCAGTAAAAATGTGTGTACACATCCTTCCTGCTCTATTGTGCATTTCTCCACTTAACATCTAGATGGACTTTGTAGTTTTACATTTACAGACTGTAGTACATCTGTTTTCTCTTGTACAAGTCCACTGTTGGTACTCTGTTCTCTATTGCTCAAGATGATCACAGAACAGATATGCTTTGTGGTGTATTGCTAATTCTGCAGTGACACTTATGCAACAAGTGTGTCCACAAATAAATGAACTACATTTTGTAATTGGAAAAACTACAAAGTCCATCTTCACAGTATGTAGAAAGGTTCAAATGGACAAAAAGTGGAGAAAAAAAGTTGTCTCTCCAAACGTTTGGCTGGTACTTTACACACAACTTGTAAAATAATATTAAATATTAATGTCTTCGTTTAAATTCCTTTCTGTGTAGAAAAGTGTTCATGTTCTCCTAGTAGCTCCAGCTTTTTCCACAGGCTCCTAAAGCCATGCCCGTCTGGTGATAAAGAAATGCCTAATTTGCTGAATATTCATTTTGATATTATTTGGTTTGACTGCCATGCAATATAGTGCTGAATAAAGTATAGTCTAGGATGTTTTCCTGCCTTTTTGTGATACAAGCAGTGTGTAAGGCCCTGGCATCTTTTAGAACATTTTAAGTACAGATAAAAACATACCAGTCAGGAAGGGTAGCAACTCTGTGCGAGTCCTTTCAACCCCCAGAGCCAAAGCAATAGTTGACAGTTTTTTGATGCTGTTCAAGCGCAGCTGAATAAAGGAACACACAGATTAGAACATTAGAATTCAACTGAAAATAAATGTTAAAATACAAATTAAAATACAAAAATTATATATTTTATTTAAGTTTAACCCACAGTTTAACAACTTGTACACTAGCAGTTTAATAACCACTAAATGATTTGATATTATTACAGTACAGTTCGAGCGGTGGGTAGTTTAACTGGCAAGAATATATTTTATCTTAACCTTAATTTTATTTTGTAATATATAAATTAAAAAAATAAAAATAAAACAAAATAATGGCACTTAAGCTTAAACATGGTGTCCCGTGTTACACAAATACTACCTAAATATCATAAATAACATCATTTTTTAATTCAGCTATACTGACCAGGGCCACCCCATGGCAAAATACTGTTGAAAGGGGCTGGGTCACCAGAGCCTATCACATTGCTCAAAGAAGAGGAGACACATCTGTCTACTGCATATTTTTGGACTGTAAACAGAAGGAAGGAAACCCAGATATGGAGAACATGGACCCATGTTCACTTTACACAGGACCAGAGCCTTGATGTATGACAAGAACTGCAACTACTGTATCCTTTAAGACAATATTAGTTTAAAGGTAACTACATTATGGACTGCTATAACAGTCAAGCTGGATGATTTATGCTGCAGTGAAAATTTTTCCTCAAACATTTGCAAAGTAAAGCTCCCGATTAAAATGCTCTTATTGCGTTTTTGTGGCCCTGGTTGTGAAATTATTTATTTTAATGTTTAAAATGTCCTTATTGCGTTTTTGTGGCCCTGGTTGTGAAATTATTTATTTTAATGTTTAAAATGCTCTTATTGCGTTTTTGTGGCCCTGGTTGTGAAATTACTTATTTTAATGTTTAAAATGTTCTTAGTGCGTTTTTGTGGCCCTGGTTGTGAAATGACTCAATTTAATTAATTATTAACATCCTCCTTCTTTTATATATATATATATATATATATATATATATATATATATATATATATATATATATATATATAGCGATGGATTGGCGCCCTGTCCTGGGTCTATCTGCTCAGCGCCCGAGACGAGACGTTCTCCCCTGGATGGGCATGGGGAACCCCACCGCGACCGTAATAGAGGATAAAGCGGGAGATTATGAATGAATTATATATATATATATATATATATATATATATATATATATATATATATATATATATATATATAAAATTTACTATAGAAGGTACGATAAGGTTTTTTTAACGCATTCCTTAATTTAGACAACCGAGGTGAATGTTATAGACCATATAAGAAGTGAGACAATACGATGAAAGCATACATGAGAACATAAGAACATAGAGGTATTAACCGAATTTTGAAAAACATAATAATATAAGGTGTAAACAGAAGCAGATGATGAGGTGAAAGCTGGCGGAGGTTAATCGGGTGTTGAATCCATCTCGACGCCTCAAACCGCCAGCGTCAGCTGTGCTTATATAAAGGTCACATTAATCACAGAGCTAAACAGGATCGTTGGAAAACGCGTCACGTTGAGTTCGTTGTTGTGCTGGAACTCAATTCGATTCGTTAATGAAAGTCTTTAAATCGGAAGGCAGTGCACAGAGCACAATGCTAACCGTACTTAGCCCGCTAACACACCGAGCCTTTTCCTGTCTCGGATGTGTTCGTTAAAAGCGAGGTTTCAAACGAAATTTATTCTTAAACATTCCCTGTAGGTTTCCCGAATACCTGAACATCGTCGTTTCTGAGTTCATCAATTAAAACAGCGATAGGGTACAGCGAGTCGTCTCCTTCTGCTCCTGCCATTTTGGATTCAAGGCTTGGTTCCGTGTCTAGTGCGCATGCGCAACTTTAACCGGTTCTTTACAGACGGCGAGGGAACGACCGCCAAGATAAAAGATTTAAAGATGGAGACCGCGGCCTCCAGCCCTGCACTGTTCAGCTTACAGCCTTACGATTCCCCGACTAATCCTGCCAATTTAAATACGCCATTTGGAATGCTAAAGTTCCACTACTAGATTCCTCACTCATTATCAATTTAACAAAGTGATAGAGTGAAGTGTTAGGTTTTTATAATACTTTTAATTAGGGGTGTCTTCAACTAAGGATTTTCATAGTCGAATCTGATTCGTCAGATTTTCCCTATAGTCGACTAATCAGTTAAAATTTCACCACAAGATGGCGCTATAAGCGTGGTTTTTAAAAAATATATTTTTTTATATTTTACTTGTTTTTCTAGAGCACCGTAAATGGGTTAAAGCGCACACATCATTAAAAAATATATATTAACAGAAATTAGGATTTATTTGACAAAAGGCTATATATGTATATAACGAAAACAAAGACATTTCATGTAAAAACTAATGCTTAGCAGCAGCCATGGGCACCCCCATGTGGTCAAAATGGTCGAATCGTCGAATCAGTCGAATCGTCGAATCAGTGAATATTGCAGCTCACCCCTACTTTTAAGTAGCTTTTAAGTAACTTTTAAGTAACACACTCTCTCACTTAGACACACACTATATGGGGTCATTTTTTTGGAGAATTCAATTGACCTTATTCCATGTTTTTGGACTGTGGGAGAAGGAACCCAGAAGAAACACACGCGGACACAGCGAGAACATGGAAACTCCACCCAGATTGAGATTCGAACCGGGAATCCCTAGTGCTGAGAGGCAAACGTGCTAACCACTAAGCCATCGTTCCGTCGCTATAAATCCAAAATCTGCTAAATGTCCAAATGTGATGTAATGTACATGTATCAACAAAAGATGTACTTATACACCTCCACCAACTCAGTGTCACTGCAGTACTGAGAAACAGTCACAACCCAAATGATCCCTGCTATGTGGTAGTCTTGACCATTATAGAACAGAGTAAAGGAATAAACAAAATTACATTTGCATTTAGTTAATCAGCAGGCTCTTTTATTTAAGGGACTCAAATGAGAGAACAACACACGTTGACTCAAAGATATTCATGTTACAATATATCAGGTGCTGTTTGTGGTTCACCCCTCACATTTTAACACACACATACACACAGCCACTAGTCATGACATCATCATCTTTCAAATATTCAATTCATTTTCCAAGACTAGTAGCATAAATAATTAAAAGTAAAGTAGATTTAACAAAAAAGGGAAGGATTTAACTTTTGAACCTGCACAGTGTTATAATTATAATATAAATAACCCTATATTCTTGGTGCTGTTTCAGTGAATGATTGTATACAAGAAGACTTAAAAAGACAAAACTAAGAAGAGGGGGATGGTGTCTGTCAGCTGCTAATAATCAAAGAGCTGGAGGCAAGTGTGCATGACGTCAAACATTTCCATCTTACAACATGCTCCCTCTGATCGAGCTCTGCTGCAAATAAACCCTACATTTCTCCTTACATACCTTCTTTATGGTTTCCATATGGAGCTTATTAATGACAATATGCAACTGCTTTGTACTTGCTCCTTCACAAGATCCAGGTGTGCCAAGGCTACTACCTTCTTATGCTTGCTTAATATCAGACTAAGGTTATTCATCTGCTCACATTCTTCTTTAGTGGCAGAAAATAATGCTGTCAACTCCAAGAAAGGTCAAAATGCTGCAGTTGGCTTTATATTCTAAGTTGTTAATGTGGCTTGTGTCCATGAATGACTAAAGTCACTGATTAATGGCATAGAATTTTGCCAGAGGAATAAAATAAAGTTTGGGATGAAGGCAAAATAAAGAAATGACTTACAACTAAAACTGCAGTATGAAAAAACAAATATCTGGTAAGAGCAAGAAAAGTCTCACCCAAGAGTTTGTACACTTTCAAATAACTGAATTTATTTTACGTAAAAAAAGACAATTCTTAATTCTTAAATCTGGGTGGAGCGCTCCCCATGTCCATGTGGGTTTTTTCTCAAAGTCAATAAACATGGATTCATGGTAAGTGGGCATCTTTAAATTGCCCATATCTAAAATGCCCTCATACAATGGATTGGGGCCATGTCCTGTGTGAATTAATTTAATTTAAAAGTGTCTGAAAAATAATGTCATGTTGAAGAAAATAATAATAATAATTATATATATATATATATATATATATATATATATATATATATATATATATATATATATATATATATATATATATATATATATATATACCAATAAGCCATATTAAAACTCCCATGTGTTTTGTATGTGGTGGCTGACTGGTGTAAAAATGTATTTAGATGTAGCAAATGAAGCAATTCCATTTGAAATGAGTTTGTTTGAAACCGTGTAGACACACTCTTCTAAATATCCCTTAATGTTTCATCAAGGAAAAGTACATTGGTTCCTTTTAATTCCAAATAGATACAACTTGTCTTCTGCTACATCATTATCTTTCAAAGAACATTTGATCTTTAAATAAATGTATTTTTCTTCAACACAGTATATGTGGAGCCCAGAAGAGAAATGTCACCCAGTTGTACAATTTCTTTCTCAGAATGGTTGGTTTGATTAGTTCTCGGAGTTTGGTGTATACACACACACACACACACACACACACACACACACACACACACACACACACAAATATATATGAGGTGATGTCATGGGTTTTAAAATCCTGGTCAACCAGTAATATAACAAGCGACTGAGCCAGAAACAGTCTGACAACAATCTGAATTTAAATAGTAGTACTGTAACACAAAACAACTTTGTTTTACATTGTTTACAATCAAACCTTTATTATTTGATATAAAATGTACTAAGGACACTTCCATATCTTATCTTATAAACACAGAACAGACTGCAATAATTCATTACATCATTTTATGGTTCTTTTATTTAAAGAAACTTTCAAGCTCATTCCAGCTTGATGTTGTACACAATATCAATCATGATACAGCACTATTGAAACAATGGGAATTAAGAACACCGCTCAAGCACACACACTGCCAACACCGCAATCTTTAGATTGCAAGCCCAACACTCCAATTACTGATTTATCATGCATTTGGCATGTCACCAAGCATCATACAAAATGTATAATGTAATCTTTTTGAGACTTTTTTTGAAAGACTAGACCATCTATATTACCCCTATATAGTGTGTGCGTGACCAGTAATGGATTAGTGCCCTGTCCTGGGTGTATCTGCCCAGCGCCTGAAACGTTCTCAGCTGAATGGGCATGGGCCACCTTCTCCACAACCCCAGTATACCAAGAATAGGATTAAATGAAAGAAAATGACATGAGATAAGATAAAACAGATAAACACACTGTTCTTAGGATGTATAAATCTATTCTACATCTAATCTCAGGGTCTATATATGATTTGCTTGGAGTAACAAGCATGCTATGTTAACACTGCAATTAACCTCACTTTAGCCATACAAACAATATCATCTTAATGTAGTGGTCATTTGCCTAAATCTAATATAGCTTCAGAACAGGACAGACATTCATTGGATTTTGAAGTGAACTTTAAGGTGAACACCTTACATTTACATTTGGTTATTTAACAGACGCTTTTATCCAAAGCGACTTACAAGTAACCCAACTTGGTTTGGGGTCAGAGCACAGGGTTGGCCACAGCATCCCTGGAGCAATGAGGGTTGAGGGTCTTGCTCAAAGACCCACAATGCTAACTTCAGTGGACCTGGGAATTGAACCCCAGATAGATATTCCAACACCCTAACCACTGACCACACACCCAATTTATAATCAATTTATAGTGGTTAGGACGTCCGCCTCTCAGCACTAGGGATTACCGGTTCGAATCTCAATCTGGGTGGAGTTTCCATGTTCTCCCCATGTCCACGTGGGTTTCCTCCGTGTACTTTGGTTTCCTTCCACAGTCCAAAAACATGGATCAGCGATAGATTGGCGCTCTGTCCTAGGTGTTTCTGCCCAGCGCCCGAAACGTTCCCCCCTTGGATGGGCATGGGGAACCCTGCCTCCACGACCCTAGTATAGGATAAAGTGGAAGATAATGGATGGAATTTACCTTATTTATATGTATGAGCTGGCCAAGTGACTTAGTGGTTAGCAAGTCGGCTTCTCAGTGCTGAAGATCCAGGTTTGAATCCTGATCTGGGTTTCCATGTCCTCCCGGGTGGGGTATCTCTGCTTTATTTGGTTTCGTCCCACACTCCAAAAACATGTATTGAATGTGAATTAGATGCTCTAAAAAGTGTCCCTACATATTGTGAATGTGTGTGTGTGCCCAGCGATAGATTGGTTCCCTGTCCTGAGTGTATCTGCTTACTGCCTGAGGCGCTCTCCCCTGGATGGTCATCAGAAACTCTTTGGAATCCTAACATAAGATTAGGTGAAAGGTAATGAATGAATAAAGATGTATGGGTTTAAACAACATGCAGGATCTAACATTAACACAATTTGGAATAGACTAATTAAAGCCACAATGATAAATAACCCAATGCTGTAATGCAGGCTCTGATCCACTCATTTTTGCACAGCAGTATGGTTCTCAGACCATATGGTGATCAGGCAGGTGTGCAGAACAAAAAATTGCACCAAACATTGCTTTATTATGGCAAGATAAAGTGGAATCTTGATAAAATGAGAGATTCCTTGAATTAATTAAATCCTGCCACAGGTTGTGTCTCAGTATATTCGCATATGATTTGATACAGGTTGTGCATCCAAAAGCTGTAATAATGCTTCTGCTTTCACTAACAGGGAAAAGAGAATAAAAGCTGACTGACTCAGCCATAGGCCACCTGTTCTTGATGAAGTGGAAGTGTCACATGGAATCCTGCTGCTAGGATGCATCATGCTTCCTTTTCCTGGCCTGCAATCACATGAGTCATTATATGTCCATACTCCCTTAAATAACAAATGATCATGCACAATGCACGGTTACAGATTAAACACTGCGTAACAAAGTATAGCTCAGGTCTAATTAGCAACAACAAAGGTTTGAAAAAGAGATAAAAGTGTATTTTTGTTTGTTTTATTAATATGAAAAAAATAATGACAGCCTTCTTTTTAACTTGACTTTTGATTTTTAAGAACTTTTTGGCTTAGTGGTTAATACATTCGCCTCTCAGAGCTGGGGATCCAGGTCTAAATCCCGACCTGGTTGGAGTTTCCATGTTGTCCATGTGGGTTCCTCCCATAATCCAAAAACATGGATTTAAGGTAAATTGCCTAAATTGCCCCTATATAGTGTGCGTCTATATGACATGAGTGTGTGCCCAGCAATGGATTGTTGTTGTGGATTCAGGTTTGAATTCTGATCTGGTCGGAGTTCCCATGTTCCTCATGTATCCATGCAGGTTTTTGTCACACAGTCCAAAAACATGGTTTCAAGGTAAATTGGTTTATCTAAATTGCCCCTATATAGTGTGTGCCCAGTGATGGATTGGCATTGTGGATCCAGGTTCGAATACCTATCTGGGTGATACCCATTTCTGCTGTGTCCAGTTTCCTCACATTGTCTGAAAACATGGATTCAAGGTAAATTACCTTATCTAAATTGTCCCTGTATAGTGTGTGGATATCTGCGTGAATGAGGGTGTGCTCTGTGTCCTGGATGTATCTACACAGTGCACAAAATATTCTCCTCTGGGCACGGGAAACCCCCCCCCTCCCCAAGGTCCTAGATTCCTAGTACAGGATTAAGCGGAGGATAATGAGATGAGATTAGATTCAAAATTTAGTTTGACAGCATATTATTTCTGCCTACTAACAGTTGCCCAATAATTATCTCATATAAAAACTTATAACCTCCTTATTTCTTTCTTAAATATTTGTGTTTACGATTTAGTACCTATTTTGGATAAAACATTTTAATTGTTCATCAATAAAATGAATCCTCAAAATACAACTTATAGTCTAATATTTATGCATACAGTGTAAATGCAAATGTATGTGTCTGAATAATTCCTCGTGCTCCATACCAGTCTCTCTCTCTGCCAGTATTCTCAGGAGAGAATGGAATCCACTGATGGGGTGATGCAGTCATTTAAAACATTCTGTACTCGGCTGACTTACTTTTATCACCTTATAATGTTGCTAAACCTTAATCCAACCAAATGAAGCAACCCAAGATCAAAACAGTCAAAAGTTCAAGAGGCAACTATTTGTTTTGGCCTGGCAGATTATGCTCATATAAATCTTTATTAAAAAAGGCCTTTTCCAGATCCAGACAGACTTTGCCAATAGAACGGTCCAATAGGACACAGTTTGCTGAATTTAGGGTTGAGGAAAATGTGTCTCTTGGTTTCTGCTCATGTATAATACTAACACTGCCCAGTTTAATGCAGCCAGCAAAAATCTGCACCCTTTATTTCAGCAAAAGAAAGTTGCACATAATGCTCAGGACGAAACTATAAAACGTTTTTTAAAGAAGGCCATTTTAAAGAGGTATGTGCTACTACAGTTTAATAAAAAGATACTTCTAAGTTTTAACTCAGCATTAAACATGATCTGTATTAAAGTGCCACAATGTACCCTAAAGAGACCCCTAATTTTAATACCATCCATCAATTGGACTAAGTTTAGAAGGAAGTTCCCCATGCCCATCAAGGGGAGAACCTTTTTGGATGCCGGATACACCCTGCACAGGTTACACCCTATATGGGGCAATTTAGAGAAACCATTTAACCACGATGAGAACATAGAAACTCCATGCAGATTGGGATTCGAACCTGGATCTGAGAGGCTGAGAGCTAACCACTAAGCCATCTTGCCACCCAGTTTCGTAATCTGTTGACTATCATTTTTTACAGCAGCAGCCATGGCAATTGTTTTGCAGGGGGTTCCCCATGATCATTTACGGCAGAACGTATCAGGTACTGGACAGATACACCCAGGACAGTGCGCCAATCTATCGCTGGGCACACTCGCTCACACAGACACATACACACACACTATATAGGGCAATATAGCTCAGCTAATTTACCTTGAATCCATGTTTTTGGACTGTAAGAGAAATCCAGAGAACCTGGAGGAATCCCACCTGGACACGGTGAGAACATGGATACTCCACCCAGATTGAGATTCTAATCTGGTTCCCCAGCACTGAGAGGCAAGTGCGCTAACCCTGATTTTAATGGTTATTTATATATTTTTAAATTACTTATTGGACTATTGTCTTAAATTTTTTTAAATTCAATTAAAAGTGTGGTCTGTAATAGCAGCAATAAAAAAAAACTTATCTATATTAAATCCCATGGTTTGGAACAAGATGTGCAGGTACATGTGGTTGATGTTTTCAGATGTCTATATATTTACTTTTTAGTTTATTAAGTGTATAACAAATGGGGCTTTCTGCCAGTTTCAATGCTTACACCCATTAGCCTATCAGTCTGTGTTTGACTTCACTAAAACAAAGCTGTGCCAATTATACAGGCTGTTCCTCAGAGCTGAGATGCCAGTAATGGCGATCACCTTCAATACAAACTGTCTTATTTAATTTGATTACAGCTTAGGATCCTGTGATAATTCATGCCAAGGCAGACTGGGTAAGCAGCCACTGTTCATTACCCGAGACACACAATGTTCTCTAGCTTAGACACCTCATGTTTACATGTGAAAGTGGCAGTCACTGGTCCAGATAATGAGCCATCACGACAAAAAGCCACAGCATGTTCAGTACACTCTATACAAGTTCAATCTGAGCTTAATACGAACAAATTAGTTCAAGGTTTTGGTAAAGTTCAGCTCTTAATTTTAACCTGAAAAAGCAATTTTATAATAGCTCAAGTCAGAGATGTTCTATGGAATAATCTGGACTACACTAACAATACAATAAATATATATAAAAAAATATATAAATCCATCTATACATTATCTTCAGCTTAATTCTATACTAGGGCCACGACGGATTCCAGGTTCGAATCCCAATCTGGGTGGAGTTTCCATGTAGTTTCCATGTTCTCCTTGTGTCCATGTAGGTTTTCTCCCATTTTCCTCCAAATCTCATTTTTTCTACAAATTAAATGCTCTAAATTGCCCCATATAAAGTGTGTTTGTATGTGTCTGTGTGAGTGAGTGTGCCAACTGCCAAGTGATAGATTGGCACCTTGTCCTGTCCTGACAATTTCCCTTGGATGGACATGGGGAATCCCCCTCCCCCCCCTGCAACCACAATATAGTATAAAGTGGAAGATAATATATGAATGAATGAATACTATGCCAGCACTTAATGAGTTCATGGCTGTAAAGTTGATCTAGACAGAAAATGAGCTGAAATCATAATGTTTTGGGCCATATTTATACAGAAATGCAGAAAATTCTAGAAAGTTTACGAACCTATATAGCACTGTAGAGTTTACAGCTTTGTCAAATATATTCTTATGATGGTTAATAAATTTAAACTTTGAACTTTTTGCTAATAATTTTCAGCTGTTAACAAGTGTATTGTAATGATTTCTGGTGCCAGTGCTGGCAAGAGAAATCCAGCCACAAGGTTTTATTAAGAATAATGAGGTTATTATATCAGTCATTACTTGGCAGCTGTATTGCGGTAATAATACTGCAGCGCTTTGTTAGAAAAAAAAAACAACTACAATTCAAACCAATAGCTTTATCAACATTAACTGAGCCAGACACAGATCAAACCAGTTACATGGCAAACTGAAAGTTGCCTCAGAGAAACGTTAAACCAACGTGGCGGTAAAGTCCGTCAAACAGAGCAACAGCGCCACCTTCAGGAATGTCAGTCTTCAGCCAAAGACAAAAAGGTACAGTCATTAGTTCCACTGTGTAAAGTCACTAATTTACACTAAATGATAAGATCACCACGCTTTCTGATTGCCAGGCTTTTGGGGGGTAGATCCATCCATTCATTATCTTCTGCTTTATCCTCTACTAGGGAAGCTCCCCATGCTTATCGAGGGGAGAAAGCTTCGGGCGCTGGGCAGATACACCCAGGACAGGGCGCCAGACTATCGCTGGGCACACACTCACTCACACAGACACACACACAAACATTGGAGTAATTTGGAGAATTCATTTAACATTGATCAATGTTTTTGGACTGTGGGAGGAAACCGGAGAACACGGAGGAAACCCACACAAACACGGGGAGAACATGGAAACTTCACCCAGATTGGGATTCGAACTGGGACTCCCTAGTGCTGAGAGGTGAACATGCTAACCACTAAGCCACCGTGCCGCCCAGGGTGCTAGATCCTGAAGTAAAATTTAAAAAATTAATTGTTAGCTAAAAATGGCTAAATTGTTAGCCAATTTTAATCTTTGTCAACATATTCTAGGACAACTGTGTACAAACTGCTTAAGTTGCTACAAAAAGATATAGCTGGTGTACAGGACCTCCAATGGCCTGGACAGAGTCCTGACCTCCACTCTGATAAACACCCATGAATAAGCTATTCAATGCAAAACGTAAGCCTTCTCATCCAACATCAAAAGTATGATGTCAAACAAGCTGATTGGCACCCTGTCCTGGGTGTACCTGGGCGTGGTGGCTCAGTGGTTAGGGTGTTGGGCTATCGATGTGAAGGTTGTGGGTTCAAATCCCAGCTTCACGGCAGTTTCCAATGTGGGTCCTTGAGAGGGACCCTTAACCCTCATTGTTCCAGGACTACTGTATCAACCCTGTACTCGCTCTTGCTTTGGATAAAAGCATCTGCTAAATGACCAAACCCAAAACCCAAAAAGTTCTCCCTTGAACCCCAGTAGAGGATTAAGTGGATAATAATGAGCTATTAATAATAAAAAGCTTTGATTGGTGTAGGCGGCACGGTGGCTTAGTGGTTAGCACGTTCGCCTCTCAGCGCTAGGGATTCCCGGTTCGAATCCCCATCTGGGTGGAGTTTCCATGTTCTCCCCGTGTCCGTGTGGGTTTCCTCCGGGTTCTCCGGTTTCCTCCCACAGTCCAAAAACATGGATCAAGTTAATTGAGTTCTCTTAATTGCCCCATATAGAGTGTGTTTAAGTGTGTGAGTGTGTACCCAGCGATGGATTGGCGCCCTGTCCTGGGTCTATCTGCCCAGCGCCCGAGACGTTCTCCCCTGGATGGGCATGGGGAACCCCATGATTGGTGTAGTCAAAAATGACCACATTACATTTCTATTTAAATTTATTCTCAATATATCAGAACAGGGTTGTACAGTATAACAAAACACTGACCAAGAGCATGAAACCAGCAGTGAAAAATCTTATATTGCTTTCAACACGTATTATTTTTTAAATCATACAAACATCAGAACATGTACAACAATTTAAATAAATACTGTGATACGCTCATTTAAACGACTCTGGAGTGTTTTACTGAGTTTTGCCATTTTACGCAGTGACTTTATATTTACTGATCACTTATTATGGACACATGTTTTAGCTGAAGTTAAATTTAGCTAAAAAAAGAAATCAAAACTCATTGACAAAAAAACAAAACACTGTGTAATTAATGTCCTACCTTTCGAAAAGACATTAAATTTGAAAATCCAATAGTATTTTGACTCCACAAACCTAACGAATCCAGTGTGACTATCATATTCCAAAGAGCATATCTATAAATTATTGCTACTTGATGGGCGTCTGTTCTGTTCAACTGTGGAAATAAAGTCAGCATTCCTTAAACTTCTTGGTTTTGATGCATTTGTTGCAAACATTTGAGGTGTATTTCGAGTCACTGTACATCTTTGTATTGATAATCATTGCATTAAGTATGTGTGGAAATCATAAGCATTTTCATTAGCAGTCTTATTCCTTTGGTCTCCTCTGCACATGAGCATATTGTGTATACGCAGGTGTGTTGAAGTGAAATAACAGACTGTAATAGACACCTGCTACCCTGATAAAAACCAATAATACTTGCAGTAAAAATTTACAACCATTATTTACTTTACCATTCATAAAGAAGAAAAATACCTGAGTCACGGTTTTAAACAATGTGAAAGTTTTTATACATGTATATAAAAAGTACCACCAGTCATTAAAATGATGTAACCCGTACATCACTTTATTAAAAACTTGGCCAGTCTTTTGAAAGAAGAGGTATTCAAATTTGAGGGATGACTGGCACAAATAAGTCAGAAAAAAATGATCTAAATCAAATGATATTATAAAATGTCTTCTCTAAATGAGAATCCTGATCTGTAACACAGAAAAACACTTTCAGTTTTCAGAACTATCCTCAGAGTTCTCTTCAGTCTCTGCTTTCCAGTTTTTTCTCTTTTTTCGCTCAGGCTCTGTAGAAGTGTCAGTTCTGTGTCTTTTTCGGTGTCTTTTTTCTCGCACCCCATCAGATTCACTACCCTCTGCACTGCTGTCGTCCTCTTGTACTTTACGCCTGTGCTCCTTCTTTTTCCGCTGCTTGCTTTTATCGCTTTTGCTCTTTAGTTTTCTTTTGACGTTATGAGTCGCATTGCTATCGGACAGTGAGGCCGTATCGTCGGTTCTCTGCTTTTTCTTTTTTTTCTTCTTTTTGCTTTTTGACGACTTCTTGGACTTCTTTTTCTCCTTGCCATTTTTTCGATGTTTAGTTGTTTCTCTGCAGTGCAAATACATCCAGTATGAATAACTTTGACACTGCAATAAATTCGATTTACTAGAAATTGGATTATAGAATGAAGCAATGTCATCATTTTGTAGTTGGTGCCATGTTGGTTATGACCATATTTTGCACTCTGAGTCTAAGCTGGAATTATTAATGACAAAATTACTTGGGCTCACACAGTGCTAATCAAAAGTTTGGATACACCTCCTACTATTTCACTTAAATTGAATCAGTCCCACTTACTGTAAAGATGGACTTTGTAGTTCTATAATTCGAGACTGTACATAATGTGTACGTCCCCTTTACTCTGTTCTCTAATGGTTAGGACCCAATAGTACCACCAAAGAGCAGGTATAATTTGTTTGGTGCTTTATTCTCATTCCAGCAGTGTCACTGAGGTGTTTAAAAAATGTTTGTTTAAAAAATAGGTTTAACAAAAAAAAAAAGAAAGAAAACAGATGTACTACGGTCTGTATTTATGAAACCACAAAGTTTAACTATATGTTAAGTGATAAAAGTAGACAATAAAGCAATAAGATGTCCAAACTTTTGACTGGTACTCTATCTATAGTTTGAAATACACTCTTATTTAGATATAGTTGTTCATCAATATTTAAGCCATTAGTGGATATCATTAAATGTTCAAAACCTAGAACATCTCATTAAGTCATTAAAACTAAAAATGAAATTATACTTAAATTGACTGAGTATTTAGACCTTACCCATCTGATCGAAACTCCTCTGGATAAAGCTCCTTATACCCGCTGTGGCCCCATCTGTGTGAAGAACCACATTACATTACTACATACATTTCATTACAGTTTGACCGAACAAGGATGGGATATATAAACAGGTCAGTGTTAAGTCTGTATTTAAACCACTTGTACTAAAAGCAGCATTTTCAAAACAATCACGTGTCATGTACTGGATTCAGTTCCTATTCATAAAGTGCAATTAGAATGGCCTCTCCAGCTTTGGGATACTATCATGCTGTATAACCAAAAACTTTGCTATATGTTAATAATTAGTTTATACTACAAGGTTAACATAGTAGCAGAGTATTGGGAAAATTGATTGTTCCTGATTCAGAGTTTGGACTAATTTGAAGAAGATGTCATAGGTGCTTTTTGACATTTTTGGCCCTTTTGGACAAAACAACTCTACACACTAGAACTATTATCTGGAACTACAGAACTTCAGGTACACATACCTGTTTGCATTTGCATTACATTACAGTAATGTAAACAAGCCAACAAATAAGATGCACTTTATGCATATGCAATTATTTTGTGAATTTTATTATTTTTTTATTTGAGCTTCTTGATTTTCTGAAATTGAAATTTGTACATACATTTACATTTTCCATGTTAAATATTGTGTCTCCACTGATCACCTTTTAATCACATCACAATCTCTAGTACATGTAGAGTAAACACATTCAACAGGGAGCCCTTTTACCGGCACTTAAAAGAAATATAATAAAAAGATATTCTGATGTAAGTGGTATGTCAATGGTAAGCTCTAAATTTAATATTTATGTTGTCAGACTGGATAAGAAATATTATTTCTGTAGTCATTGGAGCTTCTGGCTTGACTGATACTTTGAATGATGTTTACCAGCCATAAGTGTTAGAAGAGAAAATACTACAGAAATGCCATTTCTTAAAAAATAGGCTACTACAGTAAAAGTCATGAAAAATAATTAAAAATGGGGTATATGAGAAGATATAAATACAGGGCAAAAATGCTTGGTAGTAGTAATAGTACTGTGCTGATCTCAACACAAAGATTCAAAGGTAAACACCAGATTACAGAAATTATGTGCAAATAATAAATAAAAAATACACTGCACAGACAATACAGTTTATGCTTTTTTTAACCTGCTTAATGTTTCATTTGTTTTATCAATCTAAGCAATTTTTTTAATAAATTACCTGGTGCATGTTAAGGAATTGCACAAGAAAATAAGTTAAGTCATCAGTGATTCTCAGGTGTTTTTGAGTTACAGATGTGAAATCATAGCATAAGAATACCTGTCTGGATCACTGGCCTCAAATTCATCAAGTTTTCGAGTCCAGTAACGAGCCTCTTGCTCATCTCTTATAGAAAGACATCCTCTGTCCCCAAATTGGCTGTGGGAAGATCTGTCTGAGTCTTTTAAGTACCGGTCACAGTGCATATTGTTTCTAAAAAAAACAAACAAACTGACATTAGTTTAAACTTATATTAAAGCAATAATGTACAAGAAGAACCAACGCAGGTTTGCACCAATCATTTACCTGTGACTTGTGTCTCGAACAGATAAGCTCCGTCGTTCCATGTCACGGAGCTTCCACATCTCAGATACCTCCTGAATCTGGGTTAAATTAACACAAATAGAAAATTACATACCTGCAGCCTTGTTTGCAACATAAAAGAATGATTTTGAGTTACAGTTGGCACCTGAAATGTAAACCTCCATAATATCATAAGCTATATTATATTATTTATTTTATTATATTAGGTTATATTATTAATATATTATTTATTATTAATAATTTCAATAAAACCCCTTATGCACTTCACACAATCACTAGTATTCTGAATAAATATATTTTGAGCATTTATGGCAAATGCATACTGAAACATTTCCTCAGTCACAAAGGCAACACTAATAACTTATTTTCACCAAATGAGAACAGTGATCTGAGAGGTGAAAAGTTAGTTTCCTTTCGTTATATAATGACGGGAACTTAATGGGAACTTAATAAAATTAGGAGTGAAGAACACTTCTAATAAATACCCAGTCAGGTCAAAGGCACTCAAGACTCACTCCCAATGGCATTAAAAATGGCGATTCACACTGTGACGATGCTTCTCTGAACGTCACTTGTGCACAAAGATGCCAGTTTCTCCTCAAGCTGCTGATTACTTTGGTTTGAGATTGATGAAATGCTGAGTCCAAAAATATATATATTCTTGTTTTGTTTAAAAATAAAATATACAGATTATATTAAGCATTGCACAGTATAATAATAAGTGCTAGACTTAACATCTGAAATGGCTAAATAAGTAACCAAACGGGGGCTGTAACAATTCTAAGTACTAAAGAAGAGAATGTATTCCATGAGTTCATTCTTAATTATTCACATAATGCAGTGCAAGTTATGATTACAAACCTTGTTGTGAGCATCCACGTGTTTAATCACATTTTGTAGAAGCGTTTTACCAAGTGGAACCTTCGCCATGTTTACAACTAGGGAGAAAAAGCAGAACATTTAAGTTAAGCAGACGCCACCACAGCAACCACAATAACCACCAACAACAGTACAGCAACCATAATATCCATGACCACCACCAACCTGGCCACCACCAAATCAGCAACCACAATAACCATGACCACCACCAACACGACGACCATCACCATGACCACCACCAACACGACGACCATCACCATGACCACCACCAACCTGGCCGCCACCAAATCAGCAACCACAATAACCATGACCACCACCAACACGACGACCATCACCATGACCACCACCAACACGACGACCATCACCATGACCACCACCAACACGACGACCATCACCATGACCACCACCAACCTGGCCGCCACCAAATCAGCAACCACAATAACCATGACCACCACCAACACGACGACCATCACCATGACCACCACCAACACGACGACCATCACCATGACCACCACCAACCTGGCCGCCACCAAATCAGCAACCACAATAACCATGACCACCACCAACACGCCGACCATCACCATGACCACTACCAACACGGCCACTACTACCATGACCATCAGCAGCACCGCCTCCACGACAACAACCACAATAACCATGATGCCCACCACCAACACGCGACCATCACCATGACCACCACCATGACCACCACCAACACGCGACCATCACCATGACGACCACCAACACGGCCACTACTACCATGACCATCAGCAGCACCGCCTCCACGACAACAACCACAATAACCACGATGCCCACCACCAACACGCGACCATCACCATGACCACCACCAACACGCGACCATCACCATGACGACTACCAACACGGCCACTACTACCATGACCATCAGCAGCACCGCCTCCACGACAACAACCACAATAACCATGATGCCCACCACCAACACGCGACCATCACCATGACCACCACCATGACCACCACCAACACGCGACCATCACCATGACGACCACCAACACGGCCACTACTACCATGACCATCAGCAGCACCGCCTCCACGACAACAACCACAATAACCACGATGCCCACCACCAACACGCGACCATCACCATGACCATCACCATGACCACCACCAACACGCGACCATCACCATGACGACTACCAACACGGCCACTACTACCATGACCATCAGCAGCACCGCCTCCACGACAACAACCACAATAACCACGATGCCCACCACCAACACGCGACCATCACCATGACCACCACCAACAGGGCCACTACTACCATGACCATCAGCAGCACCGCCTCCACGACAACAACCACAATAACCATGACCACCACCACCACGTCATTACATTAACATTATATTTACATTTAGTCATTTAGCAGACGCTTTTGTCCAAAGCGACTCACACATTAAAACAACACGTGTCAGTAGTTAAGGAGAAAACAAGTACAGTGTAAAATTATGAATCCTGATCATTATATCTGACTTCTAGTGTTTTTATTTAACAATTATCAAAACAACAACCATCAACAACATATCACCCACCACGTCACTGTCAGTGTTCTAATCTGATAATTACAGACAAAGTGCGCTTTTACAGTTTCAACTTACCAAAAGTGCTGTACTTTACCGTAGTTTTTTGAAATGTTGGGTATTAGATGATTATATATTAGTTTAAAAAACACAAGCCGAATGTGTGAGTTCTCATTTCCACATTACTGAACAGAAGTTACACAATGTTCCAACCTCTAACGCTGAGGCTTCCTGGCTCTGTACATTCAAAAACTCAAAGTAAAGAAGCACAGTTTCTCCTGTACGTGTTTTACTTTCAACAACAAATCGTGAAAAACGACTTTAATCAAACATTACCTTTGTGCTTCCCGAACGGGACGCTGACTGTTCTAACAAACACCAGTCGCGCTTCTGTGGTTTGGAGTGAAGACGTTTAAAGCGCTTTACTGCCACCATGTGGCCTGGAGCTCCTAGGACAATTTTTTTTGAGTATACAGTAGTAGTGTTAGATAGCTCGTTAGTAAATCAAAGCAGTTTATGCTGGGATTCCTCATCCACTGTAGCACTCCGGTAAGAGAGGTGACACGGAGACAGGAGGCAGTTTTGATTTTTATGTTTACTAATAGATCAGCAGGAGTGTACAGAGTTACAGTGGCATGTTTATCTAGAATAACAGATAAAACTCTCAGTCCAAGAAATACACCATTATTCCTCATATATTCACTTTAGTTACACATGCTGAATAATATGCATTAAATAACACATTAAACTAAACAGTAGTGCATTTCTCATCTCCTCCGCTAAGCTCGAGCAATATCTAGAACTTAAATAATACTTAAATAATATAGTGAACCGTACTTAGCTGTAGAGTCATTAAATTAACTAGCACAGCTTCAAAATATCACAACCTGAAGATATGTGAATAAATGTTTCATGAACTGTAAACTGACCTCTTCCCGAACACATGAACTGAACTCTTTCAGTGAGGAAAAGGAAAAGGCTTCCAAATAGCTGCGGCAGCTTTACACCGTGTGCTAAGGACCCCTTTTGAGCTGTCCAATTATCTCCTGAACAAAATACCCGTTCTATGCCTGTCTTATGGTGCCCCCTAGTGGCGCCAGAATTAGAGTCATATAAAACTAGGATAAAAATACAACAGAACAGGAAGGAATTCGCAACAGCCGCCCTCAGAATAGCATGGCTATTATGTAATGTCTAAGAATTTCCTGAAGTGTTATCAGGTGCAGGATCGTCGTCCGGAATAGCTGGCAACTGAACTAGGCGTGCCACCGGGCGCATGTAGACCTTATCCTTCACTTTAACCTCGGCTGATCTTATGTTTCCATCAGCACTAACATTCAACTTGACCACTCTCCCGATCGGCCAACAGGCACGTGGTAGCTGGGAATCAACAATCATCACCACGGCATCTGGAGGTAGGTTGTCGCTGGGCTTCTGCCACTTCTGCCGTACTTGAAGAGATGGCAGATAATTTCGTGTAAACTGGGACCAGAAGTGGTCTGCCATCATTTGACTGTGACGCCATCGCCTCTTGGTCATGGAATCTAGTGCATAACACACCTGGGGAAGTGAAGCATCCCGCCGCCCCATCAACAACATATTTGGTGTCACTGGGTCCGGGTCTGCTATGTCAGAGGAGAGACATACCCGAGAGGTTTTGAGTTGAGTATCCCCTCTACCTCTACCAGGACAGTGAGCAGAACATCCTCTGAAAGTGCTTGAGCTCCCACCACAACCTGTAAGGCTCTCTTGACTGATCGGATCTCCCGCTCCCAAATCCCTCCGAAATGAGGGGCTCCAGGGGGGTTGAATCTGAAGCTGATTTGCCTCTCCTCGAGGCTTTTCCTCAACTGAGGCTCCATGGATGAGAACGCCTCTTTTAGTTCTCTCTCTGCACCCTTGAAATTGGTACCCTGATCGGATAAGATCTCAAGGGGAGTACCTCGTCTTGCTGTGAAACGCCTTAGGGCAAGGAGGAAAGCGTCTGCATCCAGACTGTTCAGAAGATCCAAGTGCACAGATCGAGTGGTGAGGCACTTAAAGATCAACCCCCAGCGCTTCTCCTGTCGTCGTCCCACCTTTACAATGTATGGCCCGAAACAGTCGACTCCGGTAGAATAGAAAGGGGGTTGGAACAGCCGCAGGCGGGCTGGTGGCAGATCCGCCATTATAGGAACTGATGGCCGCGCTCTCCATCTTCGGCAACCAATACAGTTCCTCTGATGATGTCTAACCGCTTGTCTCCCTCTAAGGATCCAGTACTGACGTCTTAGCTCCGCAAACACACGATCGGGTCCGGGATGAAGTAGACGAACATCTACGTCCTTAATTAGAAGTTGGGTTACAGGATGCTGAGGGTCTAGGACCACTGGATGAATGTCTGATAGGTCGGGGTTCTCCAAACGGCGAAGACGACCTCCAACCCTGACAAGGCCGGTTTCAGCATCCCAATCAGGAGAGAGTGTACTTAATCGGCTACTGGGTGAAACAGGCTTATGTGCTTTAAGGAGTCTGACTTCCTCTGGAAAACTGTCAATTTGGCAGGTTCGCAAGATGTGCTTTTCAACATCATGCAGATCCAACGGAAGTGAAGCGGGATCAGAGCCTGCTGCTCCATGTAAGGCTTGTTTTGTGGCCGTTATCAATTCAGCCCACGTAGTAAACTGTGTCGGATCGGCAATCGTTGTGACGGAAGTAGTTATGGAGAGACCGCAGAAGGCCCTCCGCTTTAATTCGTCCGAGTCCTCCAGGTTGCTAGAGATGGGAACTTGAGGCCATTTATCAGGTGACTCATAAAGGAATGACGGTCCTTTCATCCAGCGGCTCTGTGGACCGAGATCTGCTAGGGCCTTGCCCCGTGTGATATCATCTGCAGAATTGTCCGCTGAATTGACATACCTCCATTCATGGGACTGAGTAAGCTCCTGAATCTCTGAGACCCTAGTACCCACGAAGACTTTAAATCGGCACGACTCCGACTTCAGCCAGTTGAGCACTGTGGTAGAATCGGACCACAGAAAGGTCTGGGTGATGTTCAAGGTTAGCTCTCGGTGAATAAGAGCAGAGAGTTGGGCTCCTGTAAGTGCAGCACACAATTCGAGCCTCGGCATTGAGAGCTGACGTTTGGGTGCCACCCTGGACCTGGCCATTACGAAGGAAACGAATATCTGGCCTTCATGTTCGGTGGTCAGATAGGCCACTGATCCATATGCCTGCTCCGAAGAGTCGCAGAAGATATGCAGTGTGTAATCTGAGACTTGTGAGCTTTGAGCTGGGTGAGTGAATGAACGAGGCAAGAGTATATCTTTCAGCTTAGGGAGTTCGTTCTCCCAGGTGGTCCAAGCCTCCAGGAGATCGACTGGAAGGCCTGGATCATCCCAGCTTCTTTTCTTTGCCCACAGTTTCTGAACGAGGACTTTGGCTCGGGTTGTATATGGAATGATTACGCCCAGGGGATCATATTGACTGGCAAGAACTCTATAGATTGTTCTCATAGTAGGAATTTGAGGCTCCAGAGGTCTCACCTTATACCCGAGTTGATCAGTAATGCAATGCCAGCTCAACCCCAACGCAGGTTCTTGTGGATCTGTGTGCTTCTGCATGAGCCATAATTCTGTGCTCTCTGATCGTGCAGATGAAGGGAGATGGTTGATAGCCTCAGGGTCGTTGCTTGCCCACTGTCTAATCTCGAACCCTCCTTCCGTTAGAACTTGACATATTTTGTCCACTAGGCGCTTTGCTGATTCTGATGTTGGGAGACTCTGCAGGCAGTTGTCTACATAAAATGACTGCTCAAGGGACTTTGCCGTGTCCTCCTGGTCCACATGATCTTTAATATGCTTTTGCAAGGCGAATATTGCACAGCAGGGGCTGCAAGTAGTACCAAATGGCAAGACTCGCCATTGGTACACATCTGGCGCTTCATCCTTTCGCAGATTCCTCCAAGCGAACCTTAATAGGGGCTGATCTTCGGGGAGGAGACATACCTGGTGAAACATAGCCTTGATGTCTCCGCTTATGGCTACCGGGTACTGCCGGAAGCGCAAGATGACCCCAATAAGCGATGGGCCAAGGATGGGACCTGGAAGGAGCTGTTCGTTGAGTGAGAGGCCTCGAAAGGAGAATGAGCAGTTGAACACCAGTCTATGTTTGCCATTATGTTCGACGAGGTGATGTGGGATGAACCAAGACTCACTTGTTTTATCCATCTCGTCAGGGTTGAGTCGGGTCACACATCCTCCATCGATGAGTTTCTGTATCTCAGACTCATAGATTTGTGCTTTCTCTGGGTCTTTGGCCAATCGTCTTTCTGTACTCCGAAGAGTGGGCATGACTGCATCTACTGTGCTCTTCAATTGTGATGCCCCTTTAGCACGAATTAAGGGTGTGGCATATCTCAATACACCCCCAACATTTACTCGGATGGTCCGTGACTCCAACATATCCACTGCCTGTTGATCCTGTTTAGATCGGACTGCCAATTTCTCACTCCGGAAAGGCAGCACATCAACCTGCCAGAGACGCTCTACATGCTGATAAAGATCATCAGGTATTGTGCTCTGTGAGGTGAAGTAGCACGTAGATCGCTGCACTTCAGGAGATGGGAGTCCATCTGGACCTTGAAGAGCCCATCCAAGTTCAGTGTGGATAGCTGCTGGTCCACCATTGATGCCTTGTCTAACTGGTGCCCTGGTTGTGATCAAATGAGTGTGATCCGCTCCAATAAGGAGAAGTGGATGGGCCTTGTCAAAGGGCTGGATTGGGATCCCCCTAAGGTGTCGATACCGCTTCTGCAGAGCTGCCACTGGGTATGTTTGATCAGCCAGAGCTAGACGGCTAGCAGTGAAGGCACTGCGGATGTGATGCTGCTTGTTGGGCTTTGACAGAGACGACACATAAAAGTTGACAGATGAGCCATTAAGATGAGCCACATCATGGCGAACTGTTCTGAGGTCTAAGGACTCAGCTCTACCCTTAATGCCTAAGTGCTGTACAGCTGCAGGTAGGATGATTGTTCTTTCAGCTCCGTCATCCAAGATTGCATAGGTCTGTAGGGACCGGTCCTCATACCTTATGATGACTGGCACCACTTTCAGAAAGACTTTACCAGTTTGGTTCACTGGAGTAAGTGTAGTTCTCTCCACCGGAGTGACAAGATACATGCCATGGCTTAGCTGAGCGATACCATGAAGAACCTTTAGATGAATTTCTTGGCACTCACTGCAGGCCTTCTTCAAGGTGCATGCCTCAGGCCCATGACTTGTGCGACCACATCTGCGGCACCTTTTACCCTTAGTGATCCAGGCTTCTACCTGTTGAGTAGTACAGGATGTGATATTTGTACATTGTGAAAGATAGTGGTCATTGCTTTTACAGAAAAGGCACAGGCGTTTGGTCATCTTTGGCTTGACATTTGGTGGAGCAGATTCAGCAGGATGAGTGCTAACAGGGTTTAATTTGTCAGACCCATGATAAATAGTTACAGCTTGGTTTCTTGGTCTTGAGGTAGACTGTTTATCTTTCTTGGGTTCAGCTTTATCGGTCTGGTAGCGTTGTGCCATTTTGGAGGAGAGTCGTTGAGCTTCAGCTTTAACTGTGAGCCACTCAGCCAGATCTCTCAAGTCGTAAGGGTTCAAGCTGTTAGTCAGGAGGCGACCACGCACTTGCAGATGCTCCACGAAACTGTCCCGTAAGTACCTTGGGAGTTTACTTAGGAGCCGATCTACATGCCCAGTCGATGTGAGTTCTAGCCCTCTGGGGCCTTCAAGTGAGGTCAGCGTCCCCACAAGCAGAGTTACCTTGAGAGCGAAACTCTGAAAGGCCTTGGTGTCTCCAGCTTTTACATCAGGAGCATTTAGTATGGCAGCAATTTCGCTCTGTGCGAGTTGATGTGGTTGACCATATTGTCTTTGCAATGCCTGCATTGCCGCCGTATAAGGTTGAGGGTAGTGCCGACAGGATTGAGCTATCATGCAAGCTTCATCCAGAATAAGATGTTCCATTAGCACTCTGTATTTGTAGTATTCAGAGAGCTCTGGATGTGGACTTAAGAGACAGTCTAGGGCCATCTTTAAATCTGTGAATTCTCGTTCACTGTCATGCTCAAGCTTGGGAAGTTTAGGCACTGGCACTGGCTGTGCCATGGTTGGGTTAGTGACAAAGATGGTGCTGCCGCTGAATGTTGGAACATGTTTGGAGAGGAAGATTGGACTGGCCTAACCTGAGATGCTAACTGATATGTCATTGATGCTGGTGGAACTGCTGGTGCTTGATCTGCAGGCTGAACAGATGACACAGGTGGAGGCTGAAGTGCGTGAGGAATCAAACCTGATTTCAGCTGATGAGATGGTTGAGATATTCGAGTGCTATGCGGCTGATATGCATGCTGTGGGGTATAGACGGTTGAGTAGGAATAGACTGGGTAGCTCTGTGTCACTGACTGAGGCTGATACAATTGCGAGGTTATCCCTGGTGTAACTGGCTGGTAGATGGGTACAGCTGGGATAGGAGGTGGCTGGTACTCTGTCGGTGCTACCGACACCATAGCTGTCTGATAGACGGCACATGCTTGGTTCGCTGTACTAGGCTGGAATTTCTGCTGGCTCTGCATTAAAGGCTGATAGGTTTGGTGACTAGACATACGTTGAGAAAGTGAAAGTGGCTGATCTCCACCGAAGTTGCTAGGTTGAAATTTCTGGGTCACGAGAGGTAAAGTGGATGTCATAGACTGTGGTAGCGCCTGAGTCAGGGTGCAATGTGGCAACGTCTCTACCTGAGTCGTGTAATGAACATAATGCCGTAAGTTTGCACTTAAGAGCTCCTGAGATCGGGCATGATGAGGAGAATGAGCTGCTGATCTCCTTCCGAGTGAAATGCAGTCTCCATCACTCTCATCTCCACTTTCCCTGTTACTACTGTGATGACTTTGTAGATCGAGCGAATGTTCACTGAGGCTCAGAGCCTCATTCATTTGAAAGCAGAGGTTCTGGCTATCTGCATGACAATCCCATTTATTTACCTCTTGACTGCTCCTTGGCTGAGCTAGTCCAGATGGGGGGAGCGACACTGCCAGTGGCTGGTAATCCACTGTTACAGATGAGGACTGTATGTTGGATGACTGCAGCCTGGGTGTACTCACACTCTGAACTCTGCTTTTGGCACCTTGACATTCAGGCGGGTCTGAAGATGTCACCAAGGAAGGAGGTAAGGTCACTTGGTATTGTTGCAAATATGCTGGAAGATGTTTGTTCCTCTTTTCTCCTGTTGGGATGCTGTTGTGAACAACTGCTGCTCTCTGCTCTGCCATAACGCCCAGTGGGTGAAGAGATCCGGCTCGAAGGACCATTTGTTAGATAGCTCGTTAGTAAATCAAAGCAGTTTATGCTGGGATTCCTCATCCACTGTAGCACTCCGGTAAGAGAGGTGACACGGAGACAGGAGGCAGTTTTGATTTTTATGTTTACTAATAGATCAGCAGGAGTGTACAGAGTTACAGTGGCATGTTTATCTAGAATAACAGATAAAACTCTCAGTCCAAGAAATACACCATTATTCCTCATATATTCACTTTAGTTACACATGCTGAATAATATGCATTAAATAACACATTAAACTAAACAGTAGTGCATTTCTCATCTCCTCCGCTAAGCTCGAGCAATATCTAGAACTTAAATAATACTTAAATAATATAGTGAACCGTACTTAGCTGTAGAGTCATTAAATTAACTAGCACAGCTTCAAAATATCACAACCTGAAGATATGTGAATAAATGTTTCATGAACTGTAAACTGACCTCTTCCCGAACACATGAACTGAACTCTTTCAGTGAGGAAAAGGAAAAGGCTTCCAAATAGCTGCGGCAGCTTTACACCGTGTGCTAAGGACCCCTTTTGAGCTGTCCAATTATCTCCTGAACAAAATACCCGTTCTATGCCTGTCTTATGGTGCCCCCTAGTGGCGCCAGAATTAGAGTCATATAAAACTAGGATAAAAATACAACAGAACAGGAAGGAATTCGCAACAAGTAGCATTTACATTTACAGTATAGACATAGAGGCGGCATGGTGGCTTAGTGGTTAGCACGTTCACCTCTCAGCACTAGGGATTCCCGGTTCGAATCCCCATCTGGGTGGAGTTTCCATGTTCTCCCCGTGTCCGCGTGGGTTTCCTCCAGGATCTCCGGTTTCCTCCCACAGTCCAAAAACATGAATCAAGTCAATTGAGTTCCCCAAATTGCCCCATATAGAGTGTGTATGCGTGCGTGTCTGTGTGAGTGTGTGTGTGGCCAGCGATAAATTGGCGCCTGTCCTGGGTGTATCTGCCCAGCGCCCGAAACGTTCTCCCCTGGATGGGCATGGGGAACCCCACCGCGACCCTAATATAGAGGATAAAGCGTAAGATAATGAGTATAGACATAGACAAGACAAGACAAGACAAGACAAGATAAGATAAGATAAGATAAGATAAGATAAGATAAGATAAGATAAGATAAGATAAGATAAGATAAGATAAGATAAGATAAGATAAGATAAGATAAGATAAGATAAGATAAGATAAGATAAGATAAGATAAGATAAGATAAGATAAGATAAGATAAGATAAGATAAGATAAGATAAGATAAGATAAGATAAGATAAGATAAGATAAGATAAGATAAGATAAGATAAGATAAGATAAGATAAGATAATCCTTTATTAGTCCCACAATGGGGGAAATTCACATTTCTCAGCAGTAGAAGTGACAGTAATTGGGAAAGTTAAATATACAGCTAATGTATCTATTACGAGAATTACTTTAAAAAAAGAAAAAATGTAATAGAAATAGAGATCAGTATATACAAAATGAAATAAAATAAAAATGATTTAATTTGGTACATGGCATATAATACAGAGTGGAGACGATATGAAAAAACAACAGATTGCACAGCAATTAAGTATTGCACATATGATCAAATAAGGTGGTTAATTACAGAAATCAAGAGATTTTTCCAGCAAATGTTTATTGCACATATAACGATAGAATGTTATTTGCAGTGTTGTTGTCAATTTAGTAGTGAGTGGTTACTGAGAGCAGTGCTGATTGCACAGTGTAACTGCAGCAGGTTATGAAGGACCTGTGGTAATGCTCTTAACACACTTCAGATGGCACAGCCTGTCACTGAAGGTGCTGCCTTCATATATGTATGGGGCAGTGGGCAGCACCTTTTATATATAAAATCTTACTTACACTGCCTTTGCTTATTGTTACTTCTTATGTATATATTAATATGGCAAATGGAGCATCTCTGAAAACTGCAATTTCCCCCCCGGGGATAAATAATGTATTCTGATTCTGACACATGCCCGGAGCGATGAGCAGCCATGATACTTGGTTGGACGGAGACCTTCAGGTTACACAGCTGGTTCCTTAAACACTTGCCTATGACTCACCACTGAAGCGTTATTATCAATTATCTATTGATTTCATATATTTAATGCAACATATTTGTTAGAAACCAGAACATTGTGATGCATATAATTGTACTTTTACTTAATTGTACTTTTACTTATGTAGGTGATTTCTTATGCTTTTTTTCCATGACTTCTCGGTGTTCTCTGGTTTCCTCCCACAGTCCAAAAACATGGATTCAATTAAAATTGGCTGCTCTAAATTGCCCCTATATAGTGTGTCAGTCTGTGTGAGTGAGTGCATTCCCAGCAATGGATTGGTACGCTGCCCTGGGTGTATCTGCTCAGTGTCTGATACATTCTCCCCTGGATGAACATAGTAACCCCTCCGAAAACCTAGTATAGAATTAAGGGGAAGATGATAGATGGATGGATGGATCTGGGAAGCTCGTTGACTTAGTGGTTAGCACATTGACCTCTTAGGGCTGGGGATCCAGGTTCCAATCCCAAACTGGGTGGAGTTTCCGCCAATTCGCCGATGTCCTCCTACTGTCCAAAAACATGGACAGAATTACAGATTAAACGTGTTTTGGCTGCTTTGAATTGCTACTTTTTAAATTGCCACTACACAATGTGTGGTTTTGAGTGAGTGAGTGTGTGCGTAGTGATGGATTGGTGCCCTGTCCTGCCCCAAAACCCTAGTCCATAGTATAAGATTAAGCGTATAATAAGAAGATGTGAGATTAAATTACTGATTTATAAAAATGTAGCAAAAAAATTACAGGTTGTTTTAAAGTGCAGATTTTAAGTTTTCTTTTAACACATTCAGCCATTTGGTATCCTGTCTATTTGATGTGTTTGATAGCATTGCTTTTCCAAAACATGCAAACCACATATTTGTATTTACGAAATGTTCCAAAGTTTCATTTTATGAGAAACTCTTATGATGCTTTCACTGGACAAAACAGAAATTAAACTGGAAAATGTGACAAGCCTGGGATATTCCTGTCGTGAGTCATCAGTCACAAGCTTTGCCACAAACTCCACCAGCAGATTCAGCACATACATCATTTTAAAAGATTCAGCACAGATGAGATTACAGTATATTTTTACATGGGGCAAAGAAGAAAACCTAAAAGACTTTTGTATATAACACTGACCTCACAGTCAATTGTCTATTATAATTACCATTAGATAGTTCGGTTTAATATTAATTTTATTTGTTAATTCATCAGAATGTCATGCTCATGTGTGCGGATGTGTGTATTAACTGTGCTGAACAGTATTTTAAAAGGGAAGTAATAAACAGGCTTTTTTTGTTCCCAACTACATTCTTTAGAGCAGAAGTAAAAATTAGTTAAACCTAAATTAGAAAATTAAGCCTATAATCCTGATCTAAACCCAAAAGTAAACCTTGATGAAAAGTTATTGCCAAGAAACCCAAAATCCCAGCAGTGCAGTGTGAGAGACTAGTGATGTCCTGTGGCCACAGATGTGCTGTCATTCAAAGCAATGGCCTGTATACTTCCTACTGATTACAAAACATTTATTTGTAATCTTTTTTTGTGCTACAGGCATTGCTGTTCTTTAATTATAATCATGTTTTTTTTTTGCAAAAAATAAAGGTTTTATGTTTTAGTTATTGTGTAAAACACAATGTATATATATATATATATATATATATATATATATATATATATATATATATATATATATATATATATAGTTTTTTAGTCTAGGGTTTATGCTTTATGCAATATACCAGATCCTTTAAACCCTAAACACTTTAAACCTTAGATATATTTATGAAATTAACGTTATGCGTTACTGTCCCATTATATGCCATAAATGTGTTGTTGGGCGCCAATCTATCTCTGGGCACACACTCACTCACACAGACACGCACGCATACACACTCAATATGGGGCAATTTGGAGAAATCAATTGACTTGATCCATGTTTTTGGACTGTGGGAGGAAACCGGAGAACCCGGAGGAAACCCATGCAGACACGGGGAGAACATGGAAACTCCACCCAGATGGGGATTCGAACCGGGAATCCCTAGTGCTGAGAGGCGAACGTGCTAACCACTAAGCCACCGTGCCGCCTACAACTTATATGTAATAAATAAAATTCATTCATTCATTCATTCATTATCTCCCGCTTTATCCTCTATTAGGGTCGCAGTGGGGTTCCCCATGCCCATCCAGGGGAGAACGTCTCGGGCGCTGGGCAGATAGACCCAGGACAGGGCGCCAATCCATCGCTGGGCACACACTCACTCACACAAACACACTCTATATGGGGCAATTTGGAGAATTTAATTGACTTGATCATTGTTTTTGGACTGTGGGAGGAAACTGGAGAACCCAGAGGAAACCCACGCAGACACGGGGAGAACATGGAAACTCCACCCAGATGGGGATTCGAACCGGGAATCCCTAGCGCTGAGAGGCGAACGTGCTAACCACTAAGCCACCGTGCCGCCTACAACTTATTCGTAATAAATAAAATTATGCTACTATTTGTCAGGATTTGCAACAAATATACCACATTTTAAAGCTTTCAACAATGTTTTTTCATACATCTTTAAAAAATTGTTTAGTATATATTTGTAGGATTTCTACATTACTGCTGACATCACTAAAATTAGTTTGTTGTCATTGATTACTAACACTTTAGTCAATGAATTGCAGCATGTTTTTTAGTACAGGATGGTTACAGGATGGTTGACACTTGGCTTCACAATAAGAAAGTTCTACATTTAATTACTGGGCAATATGTTCTATGTAGTTTATATGGTTATGTAAGTTTGCATATTTTCTCTGTGTCTGTTTGAACTTGGTTGCCCTCCCTTTAACTCTGATAAGTATTAGAAGGTCTTTGTTATAAGAATTTATGCCATGTCACAAGTACTCGAGGCACTTATGACGCAAGCATTTTGATGACATGTAACAACATTTTTTAAAGATTTGTGCACAGTAATTATGTATTGCATACCACTGTCATTATACTCTTTCAGTTTAGACAAGGCTCTTTGCGTGTTTTATCAAAATATAAAGAACAATAAATTGCCCAGGATCATATTTAAAATTTAAACTCACATAACTATTAAATGATGCCATGTCTATAATTACACTTTCCTTTTAAATGCAGGAGAGTCAAGTCTAATGTGGCTAAAGATTGCAATCTTTATGATCATTTACCTATTATCATATTACCACAAATTATTATTTTATTTTTTTAATTTTTTGTCTTCCACTTAATCCCCATGCCCATCCAGGGGAGAACGTTTCAACTCACACTCACGCACAGACACACCACTAAGCCACCATGACGCCGATGTGAACTGAACTATGTGTATGATTTCGGACTCTGTTGGAATCTAGAAAACCCGGTGAAAACCCATACCTGGAACCTGGAACTCCAATGCTGAGATGTGAAAGTGCCAAGCCCTAAGCCATTTATTATCCATCCATCCATTATCTTCCGCTTTATCCTCTAAAGGGGGGGTGGGGTTCCCCATGCCCTTCCAGGGGAGAATGTTTCGGGCACTGGGCAGAAACACCCAGGACAGGGCGCCAACCCATCTCTGGGCACACACTCACTCACACACACTCACTCACACAAACACATTCTATATGGGGCAATTTGGAGAATTCAATTGACCTTGATCCATATTTTTGGATTTTGGGAGGGAACCAGAGAACCTGGAGGAAACCCACGCGGACAAGGGGAGAACATGGAAACTCAAACCAGATTGGGATTCAAACCGGGAATCCTTAGCACTGAGAGGCGAACAGGCTAAACACTTTTATTATTATTATTATTATTATTATTATTATTATTATTATTATTCATTCATTCATTCATTCATTATCTCCCGCTTTATCCTCTATTAGGGTCGCGGTGGGGTTCCCCATGCCCATCCAGGGGAGAATGTCTCAGGCGCTGGGCAGATAGACCCAGGACAGGGCGCCAATCCATCGCTGGGTACACACTCACGCACACTCTATATGGGGCAATTTAGAGAACTCAATTAACTTGATACATGTTTTTGGATTGTGGGAGGAAACCGGAGAACCCGGAGGAAACCCACGCGGATACGGGGAGAACATGGAAACTCCACCCAGATGGGGATTCGAACCGGGAATCCCTAGCGCTGAGAGGCGAACATGCTAACCACTAAGCCACCGTGCCGCTATTATTATTATTATTATTATTATTATTATTATTATTATTATTATTATATTTGCACTAAACATCCATCTAAATGTATGTTTCATGTTGCATTTTTACTTGTTGGAACATGTTATCTGTACATCAGAGGGTTTTTTATTTCTTTGTTAAGCAGGAAAACACAAAGAGCACATTCTGTCAGCACAGCAGCAGTATTTACTTTCGATTCCTTTATATAAAAGTGTCTCATTATAAACACACACACACGCAGAGGACCACAGGCGCACCAGCACACACACATGCGCACTGACGCCCCGCGTGGTTAAGGTACATTGATAATACAATTATATTCATAAAATAATTCAAAGGCAGGTTGAATAAAAGCAGGTTGAATAGCACAAATAAGAAATAAGAACAAGCGATCAGGATGGCATTTAATCCAAACGGATAAAGTCATAATTAGTTATTTACGGTGAAGAAGCAGAAGGAAATGAGATGATCGGTAGGAGCCATAATCTAATTTGTTCAGTGTGATTAAACTTTGAGTCGGTGTGGGAAAATAGTCCCGGATTTACCCAGTCAAGGATGTTTCGCTTTCCTCATTTCACTAACCAGGCTTTCAACATCCTTAACATCATCATCATCATCAGCAGCAGCAGCAGCAGCAGCAGCAGCATAATCCTAAACAACGTAAAGTCATTGTAATAGGTAGTGTTCATTAGGAAGGAGTGTGTAAGCTGAAGAACGTTCACAATAGGGGTGAGTACAAAAGCTAAATAAAAAATGTGATAATACTTCGAACACAGAATCATCTAAAAATCATCACTTTAATGTGTGAATCTTTTATGTACGTTTATTTCAAATAGATTGCTGAATATTTTGCTGAGGTATTCTGCACCTTTACTCCGTTATAGTTCTGCTTGCTTGTTGTCTGTATTGTAAAAATAAAGTACAATATTATAGATAATAAATCAAGTTTAAGCGGAAACTGCGATACATTACATTATTATGTAATTAGAATAATAAAATTTCGTTAACGTAATGAATAAGAGTATGAGGCAAACACACACACACACACACACACACACACACACAAACACACAAACACACACAAACACACATTGTAACGTGGACTAAAACTTTTAACTTTTTTTCTTTTTACTTTTTTTTCTTTTAATATTTCTTACCTTCAACTCCAAGTCTCTGTGACGTCATATTAATAGCTATTTTATTAGCATTTTAGAAAAGCTACGTTATCTCGACTCATCGATGTCGTTTGCTTGGTTATTAATCGAGGTGGGTTTTTTGAAAACAATTTGATGTCGATGCCGTTTTCTATTTGAAATGACAAAATCTCAACATTAAATCGTAAAACAATTAAGGTAATCCCTAAAACGTTCCATATTGTTGCATAAGTTACAGATGTAGTAACGGGATTCGGAAAGAAAATGTATAAAACCGATTGGATAATGATGAGGTGTGATTATGCTACAGTGATTTTCCTTTTTTTTTAAATTTCCTTAAACATCTGCCAGATGACTAAACTTAGATGTAAAAGTAACGGGGTTCGTGGTTTTGGTTGAAATGATTTTCCTCTTAGTTTCACTTTATGCGAATTTCAGTTACGTTTTCTTCCTTTAGGTTTCAATTTTTAGGACTGACGAACACTGTTCAGAAACATGTCTGGACAGCGAACAGTTTGTTGGAACTGTAAGTGGACTTACATACCTCAGTCTCTCTCTCTCTCTCTCTCTCTCTCTCTCTCTCTCTCAATTATTATTTTTTTTCAATTTAGAAGCTTTATTAGCATAGCTAATTTATTTATTTAGCATGACAACCGTTACATTTGTATTGCCCAAAGCCAGGGTACAAAACAAAAAGGATACAATTAAAAAATGTACATTATATACAAACAAATCTCTCTCTCTCTCTCACACACACTCTCTCTCTCTCTCTCTCTCTCTCTCTCTCTCTCTCTCTTTATTGTATTTGGTGTTTATCTCTGTCTGAAATTTTTTCACGCAAAACATTTTTTGCCAAGAATTATACTTATTTAGCTTTCAGTTATAACAGTAACATAAGAGGGCATGCAGCATAGGTAGCATAACCCATTAACACTAACTATTATGTCAAAAACATTCAAGGTGAATTGGCTGGTCTAATCTGTTCATATATTGTCGTGCCCCATTTATTGGCGGGACCCTAAATTGCCCCTATATTTTGTGTGTTTTTTGTGCACAGTAATAGATTGGTGCCCTGTCCTGGGTGTATCTACCCAGCACCTGAAACCTTCTCCCCTGCATGGGGAATCCTCCATGACTCTATAGGGTTAAGTGGAGGATAATAAAATGAGATGAATAAATGTGACTGTTTTCATTATCTATTTTGTTTCCTACATCTTTTTCAGTACCTCTAATGATGGTATTGATTAGTTTGTGTGTGGATGGATTCAAAGATAATACTATTTCAAAATGCCTTAATGATGATGACTATGATGAGCTTCTTTCATTGCTCGATAATGGTCTTCCTCCAATTAAGACCCCTCGCAGTGTGGCTATTATTGGTGGCGGCATTGCAGGGCTTACTGCAGCTAAGATTCTGGAGGATGCGGGATTCAAGGTAATGTTGTCTTACATTCAATGAGTTTATAATAAACAGTATATTTAATACTGAGCACTTAAAATGGCTATTTGTGTAAAATATTGAAATATTATGTCAGTTATTATTTTTGACCAAAACCTTGAATACATTCATGCATACTATATTACTATATTACTTAACCCTGTTCAGCCACTCAAGGAGGATGAGTCCCCCGCTTTGCACCTTGGGTCTCACTAGGTTTCTTCCTCTAAAAACAAACAAATACCAGGCATAATTTTGTAAATTAGCTTGAGGATAAAAAAATATATATCATATGTTTATGTATTATAAATAAATTAAACTTAAAGATCAAAAATATGTATTTCCAGAAATTATTATTAAAAAATGTTACCTGAAAGCTCACAGTCTCAAATGATATAGGTTACCATTATAGAAGCAAGTAATCGAATAGGTGGCAGAATCCAAACGTACAGGAATGATGTGGAGGGTTGGTATGCAGAACTTGGTGCTATGAGAATCCCAAGCTTTCACAAGTAAGTGGAAATGTCGTGTCACAACTCAGTTATGAGTATGTCGTCTATAGATTAATGCCGTATTTTTAATGCAGTAATATTCTTAGTGATTTAATTAAAACTATATCAAAATCAGAATCGTGCTTAATTTCCCAAATCTGCTCACATATACAGGAGATTTTTCTTTAAATAACAAACATTAAAAATACACTCATTCTATCCATTCAATTTCACACACACCCACAGACAAGTTGTTTATTATCTCTTATTATTTCTCATTACTTACTTTTACTGTATTTGCATTGGCTCCCGCACTATGTAAATTTCCTATGGAATTATTAAAATGATCTATCTGCTTATCTGTCTATGTAAGTTTGGCTTTTGTGGTCATTATTGGACTTATTTGGATAATGTGTGAAACATGAAAGTGAAAAAAGGGTCAGGATTAAAAGAAAAAAAGACTTGTATATAGCATTTAATATATAAATGTACAATAATAAAATTATATTGTAAAATAAGCACAGGGATAATTAACAGCAGTTAGGAAATCACTAGTAACATTCTTTTACATATAGTCAACACATTCTGTTTTTTTTTCTAATTTTCCTCTAGGATTCTTCTGAGGGTGATATCAAAGTTTGGTCTACAGATTAATAATTTTACTGAAGAAGATATAAATACTTTCTATTACATCAATGGTCAGCTGAAAAAAACTTACAAGGTGAAGGATAATCCTGACGTGCTGAACTACACTGTATATGAGAGGGAGAAGGGGAAAACAGCCAGTGAACTTTATGACCTGGCATTAAAACAGGTCTGTAGGATGAGTTTCCTAATGATACTTTAGCATTGCCTGAAATATTTTTTATATTATATTATGTTTGTCACTGTAGATAAGAGATGACATTAAGATGTACGGCTGCAAATATGCAATAGATTTATATGACACCTTTTCTGTTAAGGTAACTTTTTGAGTTAGAGTTTTACCTTAAAGCAAACAGCTGCATATTTGGATATAAATATATTCTGTTTGTTTGAATAGGATTATCTATTAAAAGTGGCTAACTTAAGCCATGGAGCACTGCGCATGATTGGCGACATACTAAATGAGAACAGCTTCTTTTATACTTCTCTCACTGAAACACTCTATATCCAGTCTGATATTAATGATGAGACAAGGTATGTATACTCAAAATATCTCAAGGTCAGACCTTCTAAAATGTTCTTAACATTTGCATTGACTTCCATGAATTGAAAAAAAACAATTAACCAGGAAAAAGAAACCATTTGAGTCATGCTATATTATTGTCCATCCATTATCTTCCGCTTTATCCTATATTAGGGTCATTCTCCATGCCCATCCAGGGGAGAACGTTTCGGGCGCTGGGCAGATACACCCAGGACAGGGCGCCAATCTATCCCTGGGCACACACTCACTCACACAGACACGCACACATACACACTCTATATGGGGCAATTTGGAAAAATCAGTTGACTTGATCCATGTTTTTGGACTGTGGAAGGTAACCGGAGAACCCGGAGGAAACCCACGCAGACACGGGGAGAACATGGAAACTCCACCCAGTTGGGGATTCGAACCGGGAATCCCTAGCCCTTAGAGGCGAACGTGCTAACCACTAAGCGACCATGCCGCCCTGCTATATTATTGTGACAAAATTTTTTTAATGTCATCTACAAAAGTATTAGGACAGTGGTTAGCACGTTTGCCTCTCAGCACTGGGCTCCAGGTTCGAATCCTGATCTGGGTGGAGTTTCCATGTTCTCCAAATGTCTGCATTTTATCTGGGTTCTCTGGTTCTCTCCCACAGTCAAAAAACATTGTTTTAAGGTGAATTGGCTGTTTTAAATTGACCTGTTTTATATAAGCGATGTTACAAAATGTTGTTAACTAACATTATGTTATCTTTTTAAAGGTACTACGAAATCACTGGAGGTTTTGATAAATTAACCAGAATGTTTTATCAACTACTTAATGCAACAATTCTGCTTAAATCAAAAGTCACACAAATTAGTCAGACAGACAGTAATGTGACCGTGTTCTACAATGACTGGCGCAACCCATCCACTAAGACTCAGCTCACATTTGACTATGCTTTGGTGACAGCTACAGCCAAAGCTACTCTGTTCATTGACTTTAAGCCCCCTCTCTCAAGCAGTAAGATGGAAGCATTGCGTTCAGTGCATTATTCCAGCTCAACAAAGGTTGTTCTAAGCTTCAGCCAAAGGTTCTGGGAGAAGGATGGCATTAATGGTGGCAGGAGCATAACAGATTTGCCATCTCGCTTCATCTACTACCCAAGCCACACATTTCCAGAAACAGGAGGGGCACTACTAGCCTCCTACACCTGTTCAGATGATGCAGCATTTTTCCAGGGAATGTCAAATGAGGACCTGAAAAAAATGGCCCTAAATGATCTGGTGAAGATCCATGGTGAGGAAGTCAGGCAACTCTGCACTGGAGGTGTTGTAAAGCACTGGGGGCTTGATCCTTATAGTCTGGGCGCTTTTGCAATTTTTACCCCCTACCAGAAGACTGAATTTGCAAAAAATCTATTCGTGAGTGAGGGCAGGATTTATTTTGCAGGTGAACACACAGCTGCACCTCATGGTTGGATTGAGACCGCTATGAAATCTGCTCTAAGGGCAGCTCGTAATCTGAACAGTTCTTTAAAATAGAATCTGATCAAATTTCATCTCTTTTTTGCAGTTTTTATGATTATTAAGTTAACCTATTCAGATCACTACAGGAAAATATATCCTTTTTTTCTTTTTTCTTTTTTTTTTTTTTACAGATATTTTAATAGAAACTGATAAAATTAAAGTATTTAGCAGACAATGTATTTGTTTATTTGTTTGAAAAACACAATCAATAGAAAGTTTATTGAAAATTATCATAACCAATTAAATACAACTGAAATAAATTAAAATATGCTTTATTGTGCTGCTTTACAATTTTAAACTTTGTATCAATATTTATGATTATTTTTGGAAATGCATAACCTAAATTAGGACTTTCTGCAGCATGTCAGTATTTAGCATACTCTGCAGTTAGATGTAATTTATGTAATTTATACAGATTACTTTAACCTGGAATCTTATTGAGATTATAATGCTTTAGTATTAAATGAATGCATAGTATGCCATTATAATGTGTCAGGATTATACCACTGTGTGGTATGTAGCAAAAAAAAATAAACATGCTGTCTCCTGGAGTAATATGCAGTATTTTAGATCAGATATCAGATTATATATATATATATATATATATATATATATATATATATATATATATATATAGGCGGCCACGGTGGCTTAGTGGTTAGCACGTTCACCTCTCAGCACTAGGGATTCCCTGTTCGAATCCCCATCTGGGTGGAGTTTCCATGTTCTCCCCGTGTCTGCGTGGGTTTCCTCCAGGTTCTCCGGTTTCCTCCCACAGTCCGAAAACATGGATCAAGTCAATTGAGTTCTCCAAATTGCCTCATATAGAGTGTGTATGCGTGCGTGTCTGTGTGAGTGAGTGTGTGCCCAGGGATAGATTGTCGCCCTGTCCTGGGTGTATCTGCCCAGCGCCCGAAACGTTCTCCCCTGGATGGGCATGGGGAACCCCACCGCGACCCTAATATAGGATGAAGTGGAAGATAATGAATGAATGACTGAATATATATAAGGGCTGGGGATCCAGGTTCGAATCCTGATCTGGGTGGAGTTTCCATATTCTCACTGTGTCTGTGTGGTTTTTATCTCTCCAGTCAAAAATATAACTTTAAGGCAAATTAGCTGCCCCATATCAAATATTGCCTTCGCTCAGCAATAGATTGTTGCCCTGTCCTGGGTATATGGATGGACATGGGGACCTTAGCATAGGATTAAGCAAAAGATAACGGATGGATATTTTGGAATGTCAAGCCCTCTGACTGTAATTTTCCTACATACTCTATAAATGATAAGTTATTCTTTATTGAATGCTGTTTACACTTTTCTAGTCTTCACTGCTTTGTGCTTGGGCTGGCATTTTTGCTTAAATTTGAATTTCTATTTTTCAAATTTTCACATCAATGTTAATGTCAAAGAACAATGGTATTGCCAGGGCCACATACAGCACTGTGACAGATTGCACACGAATACAATACACATTAAAGCATCTTACAAAATAATTATGTGTGAACATTCTAAAACAGGTTTGATAATTCTACAATGTACTGACTGGTGTTGTTTCATCTGAAAGAGGCTTTGGATAAAAGCGGCTGCTAAATGAGTAAATGTAATGTAAACGTAATTATTCGTGTGTAACGTGACAGACAGCACGTCTGGTGTAAGTGAAGCAGAATGAAAGGGGTTTATAAAATGAGTTTTATTGTATTGTGAACCAAATAAGTCTAGAACTTTAAACGTTCTTTTATTTCGCGCCCGTCTTGAGAGGACGACGGAACTGTATCCGGGTGAAGTTACGTGACCTTGGCTCGATCGTTATGGCGGCGCTGGTGAAGCTCAGCTCGGTTTGTCAGCGAGGTTTCAGACGTAAGTCTTCTGCTCTTCATCTGGTTATCTGTTTGCGTTCTGAGGCGTTAATGACGGAGAAATCAGAAAAACCCGAAACATGGCTTAAACTGTGTCATTGTTATAATAGTGGGTGTTAGCTTGACATGCTTATTCAACCGCTAAAGTCAAACAGCTGAGAATAAACATCAGCAGCTTATACACAACAACAACAACAACAACAACAATAACAATAATAATAATAATACATTTTATTTATAAGCGCCTTTCGAAACACACAAGGTCACTAAGAATAAATAGAACAAACCATACTAAAGGACACGACACGTACAACAGTGAGACAGTGGAGTGGTCATCATGAGGAACAGGCTACTTTGAAAAGTAGAGTTTTGAGTCCATCCATCCATTATCTTCCGCTTTATCCTCTATTAGGTTCGCGGGGGACCATCCTGGGGAGAACGTTTCGGGCGCTGGGCAGATACACCCAGGACAGGGTGCCAATCTATCCCTGGGCACACTCACACACACATACACACTCTATATGGGGCAATTTGGAGAATTCAATTGACCTTGATCCATGTTTTTGGACTGTGGGAGGAAACCGGAGAACCCGGAGGAAACCCACGCTGACACGGGGAGAACATGGAAACTCCACCCAGATTGGGATTCGAACCGGGAATCCCTAGCGCTGAGAGGAGAACGTGCTAACCACTAAGCCACCGTGCCGCCCGAGTTTTGAGTCTTGATTTAAAAAGAGGAAGAGAATCTGTTACGGATTTCTTGTGGGAGGGAGTTGCAGAGATTGGGGAGCAGAGCGAATGAAATATATCACTCCTGCTTGTCTCAAAACTATCTGTTTTATATCTTATTCCAGCTCTAAACGTTATATATGAACATATCACTGTTACAAACTTATCGATTACTATTTTACAGCAACATTCATTTAATCATTACTGTAATACAGTGGTTCTTAAACTTTTCAGACCATGTAGCACCCATTATCAAAACAAAACTTTTAAGTACCGCCTGTGTTTTTCGTCAAGAAACATATGGCAAACATCAATTAGGTGTGAGTGTATATTAAAGCAATAACGTACGAGAGATTAGTGTCCACCCACCCCGTAAGAAAAAGATGAAAGAGGAAAAACTCCCTGAAAACAATTTCCCTAGAGGAGCCAGAGGACACAAGTAACCCTACTTCACCCATAGACCTAAACAAAGGCAGGGAGGAAATCTAGAAACATGAAGACATTGGGACATTCCAGGTTCCTGATTCAAGATTTGAGCCCCCCGATGCTGTGAAGACACCATTCCAGTACTTCAAAACACTCTTCACTGACAATATGATTAAACATATTGCGCAACAGACAAATCTGTATTCTGCTCAAGAGTTAAGGGAACCAATCAAAACTAGTCCACAAGAGATTGAAGAGCATTTGGCAAAGATAATGCAATGTCTTAATGCAAACCAGCAATGCTTCATAGCATACCACAAGAAATAAACTGGATCCAATGCTGAGAAACCATTAGTGCTGTTGTACATCACACAAGAGTATTTCAAAAAAGTTAACAAAGTTAGCATGTTATTGCACTTTATTATTGCTTTTTATTGTTGTTGTTACTATTTGTTAATGTTTTATTATTATTATTGTTAAAATTTTCTGATTTTGGGGTGTCACAGTGTCTTAGTGGATTAGCATGTTCTCCTTTCAGCGCTAGGGATTCCTGGTTCAAATCCCAATCTGGGTGGAGTTTCCATGTTGTCCCTGTGTCCACGTGGGTTTCTTCCAGGTTCTGCAGTTTCCTCCCAGAGTCCAAAAACATGGATCAAGGTCAATTGAATTCTCCAAATTGCCCCATATAGAGTGTATTTGTGTGTATGTCTGTGTGAGTAAGTGTGTGCCCAGCGATAGATTGGTGCCCTGTCCTGGGTGTATTTGCTCAGCGCCCGAAACTTTCTCCCCTGGATGGGCATGGGGGACCCCCCCCCCCCCCGCCATGACCCTAATACAGGATAAAGAGTAAGATAATGGATGGATGGATGTTCTGATTTTACTACAAATATGTCTCAGAAGGAACATTAAATCCCAAAGCTCTCACAACCAGATTTTATATGACAACCTTGGACACATCCCACTTCTCTAAAAAGTAAAAAAAACAAAGATTTACATGTCATTGCCCTTTGTTTAATTTTTTTTTTGTATTTCTGGTTCTTGTTCTTAGTTTTACCATAGACTGCCATCTCAACCGTTTGGTAGAGGTGTGTATTTTGAAAACTGGGGGGTCTATTTAAAAAGAAAAACACCAATTCTTTTTATTAATGCCCCAAACATATATAAAAAATATATATATATTTTTTTTACTTTGCTTTTTTCTTGGTGAGGACATTAAATGTTTAAATGAAACTATAGAAGCACTGCTGCACTAAACCCCCTCACAGCTGAGTGCTTTTCACAGCTCTGTGGAAACTGAGTTTTCCACAGAGACTTGGTCTTTACAACAGTTTTGAGAGTTTTACAACTGTCATTTTGACTTGCTCTTTTAAGGTTCTGGATTAGAACATTGTAAAGGTGTTTTAAGATAATGTACTGTTGTAAAAGGTGCTATATAAAATGAGTGAATTTAAAGTTTTTTTACCCATTAGCACTTGATAAAAATTCCAGCCTCTCAACAGATTATTGATTATTTTTGTCAGTGTTCCCTGTTTATGATGCACCATGCATATTATGATTGATCACTTTAAATCAATATGTATGCATTGAAATCGAGAGACTCTGATAAATCAATAAATATTTAGATAGTTTATTTGTTTATGATCATTCTGATGACCTCATTAAGCAATTTTGATATAAAGAAATGTCAATAGCTCGAATCTTGAAAATATTGTACAAGCAAAGTAACATCTAAGTGTTGCTTTAATGTTCATATTAATGCTCAGTATAATGTAAGTATGTATTCACAAATGTATTTTTTTATGTAATTTTTCCACAGCTCTATTTTTTCCCACTGCTTCTCTCATCAGACCATTGGCTTCACTTAAAAATGACCAGCATTTTACAAAAGTGTCTGTGGCCAAGATACATGCAACACCATCATATTATGGTAAGTCATTGGGAGAGAAAAGGTGTCGGGCACAACTATGTGGATTAAATGAGCTTTTATGTTATTTCTGTTCAGTGAAGTGGATATTTATGTAGTTTAACTCAGAGAGGCATGAAATATACTGTGGGAATCTTTTGGTTGTCTGACTGAACATTCTCATCTATTTCTTGACAAATATACATTGTGACATATAATTGTAAAATGAGAGGATTTTAAAAGCTTAACTCTAGGAACAGGATCTGAGTTATGGTCAGGGCGGTAATAAATAATGAGACAAATCCTCTCATCTAGTCTTGATAACAGTTTCCTTAATGGCAACTTTTCCCTCAAAAGTCTTAGAGCAGAACTGTATTTGAGCTGTTGGTCTGATCACATGTATTGAGTGTGGAATGTTGGGTCTGTGAACTTTAATGACAAATTTCTGGGAACCCATCTGACCTACATGACCCATACCGCTTAGCAAGCATAACACTGCTTATATTTTTAAGCTCCACAATCTGGGCTTTGTATCTCAATTTTGGTTAAACATAACAACTGTAAGTAAATAAGTAAGTGGGTGGGAAAGCTCGGTGGTTAGCGTGTTGATCTATCAATCTGAAGATGTTAGATGTGTGGGTCCTTAAGCAAGTCACTTAACTCTAATTGCTCCAGGGATGCTGTGGCCGACCCTGTGCTCTGACCGCAAATTTACAGTTGGGATACAGATTTACAGATGTTTCTGCTGAATGACCAAATGTAATGTAATATTATCAGCTGCAGGGGTTTACTCATATTCAGGGAGTTGCACGTTGGCAAAGTGGTTAGTGATACCACCTCACAACAAGGAATTCCTGGACTGGAATTTTTGTCAGGTGGGGAAAAAAAGAATAGTTTGGAGTCTGCATTTCCTAATGCCTTTCTTGTGAGCCAACCTCACAAACCAAAGACTGCTGATATGTAGCTAATAGTTACTGAATTGCCTTTATAACTGTATCACATTAAACCGTTTTGGTTGATCCTGTCCAGATGTCAAACTCCTAAATAAAAAAAAATTATACATACATAATTAAACAAGGTTAATGGCTAAGCTTTCACAAAGAAACCGTAAATTCATGCTTTCAGATCCTTAAATACCAGACAGGTAACATCAGTCTCATTTGTATCCTAAAGCAAGTTCAGTGTCCAAAGCGGCTTCCCAGCACTGGACAGGAGAGCGCGTCCTGAGTGTTCTTCTCCTTAGCATGGGTCCCATGGCCTACTTCTACCCCGGTTCAGTTATGGACTACTCCCTGGCTGCAGCACTTACTCTGCATGGTCACTGGTAAGCAAAATTACTTCTAATTATTAGAGAGGCCCAAACTAGGGTGTTGAATATTGTAAGTCCATTGAATGGCCAGGGGAAGATGTTAGGGGCAGAGATTTTGGGTTTTAAGACGTACCTAGCACAGAGGTTAATAATCAGTGGGCTATTTTAGGATTGATGGAATCCTGTGAGCTGTAAAGACAGGTATGAAAACAAATAATTTAAAAATAAGCTTTGGCTACAGACAGGAAATATAAAAGTATTTATATTGTATTTATACTGTATTTAACCATAATATACCAATTTAAACAGTTTTTACTAAGAAATAATTTTTTTATTATTTTTTAAAAACAATAAGGCATGAGAAGGCATGTATTATGGTGATTCATAAAGAGGTGTTAGGCACATGCGAGTGCCTTGTTGCTTTTTTAAAACAGTTACAGACAGACTTTAATAAAAAAATAATAAAAAAACAAGGTTTGATTTATAAATGCTTATTGAAAATCATCAATAAACGGGTCTTTTGGGACGTAATCTAGTCTGGTTTTTAAAGTGAACATTTGATTACTGAGTGATGGGATAATCAGGAATCGACTTTCTTTTTATATTAATCTGTAATTCCATTAATGGTACACAATAATGTAAAATAATGCGTTATAAATCAAGCATTGATACAAATGTGAGGCTGAGGTTTTCTTAATTGTCCAATATTGTCACTGCTAAACAAACAGCTCAGCCAATCAGATTTAAGGACCGAAACTACCTATTTCTTATTCACCTTTAACATTGTACCACTTTCGAGACTTGACAAGTCTGAGTGAACTGAAATGTCTCTCTCTTTCAGGGGTTTGGGCCAAGTGCTAACGGACTACGTTCGTGGGGACACAAAGGTAAAGCTGGCTAAAACTGGCCTCTTCCTGCTGTCCAGCGTTACCTTCGCAGGGCTCTGCTACTTCAACTACCATGACGTGGGGATTTGTAAAGCCATCGCTCTCCTCTGGAGCAAGTAGCTGGACTGATCAAAGGGGTCTGGAACGCGACTCGACTCCTGGAGACTTTTCCATCTTCTTTCAGCTGACTGTAAACATTTGTGGGCTTCTATGTAAATGATATAAATATATGTTTGACACAGTACAGCATTGATTCATGAGTCATATATATCATAAGTGTCTAACTGGACTGTTGTCCACACTACACTAAAGCTATAAAGGCAAATCTGTGGGTGTCTCCAGGTTATTTTTTTTTAAGATTCCATCTTTACTGAAAACATAATCAGTGCTCTTTCTTTTCAGTTAATAGTTTTACATTTTTTAATTGCTTTATTATTTTTTTAAGAAAGTGCTTTGAAGTTCATTGGGTTCTGTGAAAATGATCCAGTTAATTTGCCTGACAAAACAGTGAAAATCAAAAGGAAGCCAATGCAAGCTCTTTACAGAAATCACTAAATAATAAATTAAATAGGTGATTAATTGATTGTCAGTTCTAATCAGGGAATTACTGATCAGTATTTTACAAAGCCCTCACTAAAACCTGTACATGGCCTTCATTTTTTTTCCTTCCTTGCTTATTTTTTAAACTCAATTTGCATTAGAGTTGGAACACTTTCTAAAAATGCAATAAAACTAGAACCTGTAATTTGTTAATTGACTTGGAACTTTTTTGGAACATTTAACAGGCACAACAAAAAGCCAATTAATTGGAACAAAAGCCACTATGTCACGTCAGTTTTAAATTGTTTTGGGAATTAAAAGTACTAATTGTTGCAGTTAGTGTAAATCCAGATGATGTATACCATGAGCCATGACGCATCCTGTGCCAGAGATAACACAGGCACCACTGGGAATGTTGCTCTAAGGCAAAAGTGCTGACCACTGAATCACCATGACTTGTTCTTAAACACTACAATTCTTTCATGTTAAATTACAGTTCAAGAGGATTTAAAAATGTGTTTTAGTTGTATTGCATTTTCATAATGTACCCAGTTCTCTGAAAATGGATTTGGTACATTAAGAATTTTTTTGTGTGCTTAATCAAAAGGACAGAATTTGTAAACACTGTTTCTGTAATGTAGGCTTTAGTTCTGCAATTTGAACATTGTGATGATCACTCTGTCAGTGTTATAAATTATCTATAAGGCTTCTACACACGCAAGCTTTGCTTAAAATCACTGCCCGTCCAGTATTAGGTTTATTGTTTGATTGTGCAGTTTATTTCAAACAAAGTCAAAAGGCCAGCTAAGCAGCAGAGCTGAGCACAAGCTCAAACTCAATCACTGCAAACATTTGTAACTAGATTTCTTGAACAAATCTGATGCAGACTCTGTAAATATGCTAATTATTTTGTGATGTAATAAAGGCAAACAACCAATAGAATAAAAAAAATCATCTCAGGATTACAGCTGATGGCTTTCTATAATATTTTTGAGCCAAACAGTATTTTCTTTAAAAGTAGTTAAATAGTAAAACTCTGTGTGTCAGTGTTCAAAGTTGGAAATTTATATTTTAGAAGACACTTAGAATGAATTTAAACATATTTGTCAGTGGTGAACCTTCTGCATGGATGAGTATTTAAGTGTCCACTCTTAATAAGAGGAAAGTGTGTGCTTGCATAAATAATATTTTTTAATTCTTGAGTTAAAATCTAAATGCAATCGAGCTTAACATTTCATGTGTGTACAGTGCACTTTCTATTATGAGTTCACCAAATGTAAGTTTTGTATAAAATAACCTTGATGCAGAATGGTCTATATTAGTCCTATACGTCTAGTTAAAGCATTCTGCATGATGTCTTTTTTAAATCCTTAGTGAGCAGTCATGCATCTCCTATACCTTGTATGTCGAAAAGAAACGGTTCAAAGAACAATAGTTAAAAAAAAGAAAGTAATATTTATTTTTTCAAAACAATAGCTCAAATATGAAAGTCATATTTATTAATATATATGTATATATATATGTATATTACACATTTTATTTATTTTTACCAGAGGTTTCAGTAATTGTGGAGGGGACTGTAGTTAATTTCCATTTCAATTTGTGTAAATTAATTCATCTGCAAATAACTAATATTTAAATTCTTTAAATATGTATATTAACTGCTAATGGAAACGTTTAAACAGCCCATTGAAATGATGCAGCGGATTTAAATAAACTTGTGAACGGAGATTTCAGATCTAACAGATGAAATATTAACACAAAAATCTTCAATACATTTTAACTCAAGGCTGAAGTTTACATATTTCTTATATATCTATTTCTGTAATTTGTCTGAAATTACAGCTAAGGACTGTCTCAGGCGTTCCTTTTTCTCCTTCAGTTGTGATTCTAAGGTTGTGGCTTCAGTCAGAACATTCTCCAGCTCCTTGAGCAGAGCTGCATTAATCACAACCCTCTCTCTGAAAAACAGGTGGCAGCAGAAATATACACAAGTGTGAACGTTAATCAGTCACGTGAGTCAAATCTAGAGATGGATAAAAAGATTGAACTTACTGTATGATTTCAGAGCATTGTGTAAAGAGGTGCTTAATGTCCTCCGAGGCATCTATCAAAAAAGTACAGATAATTACGCATTACAGGCTATGATTTAATAATTAACCAAATCAACATTTAATATTGGCAGCATGGTGGCTTTGTGGTTAGCATGTTCGCCTTTTAGTGCTAGGGATTCCCAGGTTCGAATCCAAATCTGGGTGGAGTTTCCATGTTCTCCCTGTTTCCTCCCACAGTCCAAAAACATGGATCAAGATTAATAGAATTCTCCAAATTACCCCATAGAGTGTTTGTGTGTGTATCTGTGTGTGTCAGTGTGTGACCAGCAATAAATTGACGCCCTGTCCTTGGTGTATCTGCCCAGCTCCCGGAACCCCGGGATGGGCATGGAGAACCCCCCCCCGCAATCCTAGTAGAGGATAAAGCAGAAGATAATGAATGGATGGAATGTTAATATTATTCCAGACTGTAGTTCATCTGTTTGTAAACTACAGTATATAATGTGTATGTCTCTTTTACTTTGTTCTCTAATGGTCAGTACCCCAATAGTACCACCACAGAGCAGGTATAATTTGGTTGGTGCATTATTCCTATCCCAGCAGTGTCACTGAGGTGTTTAAATGAAATGACAGCAGCACTGCTGCAATAAAACCCCCATCACCACATCAGTGTTACTGCAGAATAGACAATAAACAATACACCACAAATGATCAAATTAAACAAATTATTCCTGTTCTGTGATGGTCATGACCAATAGAGAACAGATGTACTAGATGTAGAAGACTGTAATTGTAAAACTACATACTAAGTCCATCTATATGGTAAGTGGATAAAATAGACAATGGACAAAGAAGGTGTATCCAGATCTTTTTTTGGTTGTTCCTTTTAAGTATACACATATACTTATCAACACAATATATAATTATTCCACATCGCGCCATTTCCTGAGTATCCTCCTCCACCACATTCATAAACCTCCACTTTGTTCTACTTTATTATTTCCCCCAAGATTTCTCATAAAACTACACTGGTTTCATAACAAAAAACCTAATTTGAACATTGTGTAAAAACACAGAACACTGATTTATAGTCTACACTTTTAAACTAAAACATACCTTTAACTGACCATGATGTGTCGCAACCATCAATCTCGTCTGAAGACACCGACCGACTGCTCTTTGCCCTCTTTTTCTTTACCGGAGACTCATCACAGTATCCATCAACCTGTAATAAATAACTCACTTTAACTCAATGACTGATTGACTGTACATATACATATATATATTCATTCATTCTTTATCCTCTATTAGGGTCGCGGTGGGGTTCCCCATGCCCATCCAGGGGAGAACGTTTCGGGCGCTGGGTAGATAAACCCAGGACAGGGCGCCAATCCATCGCTGGGCACACACTCACTCACACAGACACACTTTATAAGAGGCAATGTGTGTGTGTGTGTGTGTCTCAGTTGGGGCAGTCATGGGCTTGTTACGTGAAGGTCCCTGATTCCCGGTCTCACCAAGTACTATGGCTAAAGTGCCCTTGAGACACCTAACCCTAATTACTGCCCGGGTTCTATGTAGAGAGCTGCCCACCTCTCCAGGCACATGTGCTCACTTCACTCAGTGTGTGAATATGTGCAGTGTGTCACTCCAGATGGGTTAAATGTGGAGGACAAATTCCTCTGTGTTGAAGCAGGCAAAAGAGATCACTTTATCACTATATATAAATGACTTACCAATGGTATATTTAGACTGGATCCTTTGTTGTCCATCCTAAATTTCATCTGCAATCCTTTATCAGTCATTGTCCTGTTTATCAAAACAGCATTTAGTTTTTAATTACAGTTTGGAGTCAATTCATAGTAAAGTGACTGTGTAGTAAAATGCAGTAAGACAGTTTCACTAAACTCAACACATTAAGAAAAGTTCTAGTACTAACTTACAAAGTTTGCAACTAAAGTGTTCACCAACAAGAATGTCATGCACTGCAGCCTGTCAGAACCATTTATAATCAAAATGGAACGTGTCTCCCTTCAAATAATTTGATAAAAAAAAAAAAGCTTCTTGAAAAGCAGAGTTAGCAAGAGGCTGATTTGGTCAAAGTCTTCTAACGGAAACCACTTTCTAATTGGCAAATTTTAGACGGTGTTATTTATAGATCATAATATACATTATTTATGATCAGACAATAATCAGTTACGCTGTAAATTCAGACATAAATTTAGATCTAGCGAAACACAGATAACGAGCAACCAACGGTTTCACCAACAGAACAAAATGACGTCACACACAGGACCGAGGTGAAGGCCAGGCTGGGTCAGAGCATCTTGATTGACAGCTGGTGAACCCAATCAAAAGTGTTGTTGCCTTTATTAAGCTGCAAAACGGAGGTAAAGACATTAAAGTTTATTACATATAAAAGTTATTGCCTTGTAAAATGTAGTTTGGGTATTTTTTTTGGGTTAACGTGTTATTATTTTTCATTTTGAATCCATATATAACAACATGCAAACCGCAACATGACAGATAAACAGTAAACTACTGACAAATTAGATATATGTTTGAGATATTGCGTAATCGTCATTGTTATTATTTACCACTAGATGGCAATGTTCACCACTAATAATCCAACGTTTACACCAGTTGAACTACAAATCAAAGGATTTTAGCATCATTTCAAGTATAAAGTACTAACTTTTCAACATTTATTATTTTCTTTACCTGTTAGGTAATAAATATTCCTTAATATGTTACGGTCAGGACAACCAAAAAAATCATCTAAAACTTAATTTTTCATTGTCCAACAGAAATAAAATTTAACCTGTTCCAAAATTTTTTTTTTTAATCTTTGAAAACCATTATTAGGTAGCATAGGCTTGCTTGTCAGGTGTGTGATGATTTACAAACAGCTTTTGTGTTTTATGTACACTAGATTTAAATAAGTTTAACTAAAAATATTTTTTAAACTGTTGAAAAGTAAATTTGAAAATAATAAACCATAAATTAAATGAGGTGGACTTTCATTTTAATACAGATGTAAGCACAAAGTTTACTTTTTCCTTTTGAAAATCTAAACTATATTTAAAAAACATAAAAATGAAAAAGTCAGTTCTTGTTAACACAGCTTGTATGTATTATTCATTCATTATCACCCGTTTTATCCTCTATAAGGGTCGCGGTGGGGTTCCCCATGGCCATCCAGGGGGGAACGTTTCAGGCGCTGGGCAGATACACCCAGGACAGGGTGCCAATCTATCGCTGGGCACACACTCACTCACTCAAACACACTCTATATGGGGCAATTTGGAGAACTCAATTGACTTGATCCATGTTTTTGGACTGTGGGAGGAAACCGGAGAACCCGGAGGAAACCCACGCGGACACGGGGAGAACATGGAAACTCAACCCAGATGGGGATTCGAACCGGGAATCCCTAGCGCTGAGAGGCGAACGTGCTAACCACTATGCCACCGTGCCGCCCTTGTATATATTATATATTATATATTATTCTGTATATATAGAACATCTCATCCCATGCACACACACACACACACACACACACACACACATATATATATATATATATATATATATATATATATATATATATATATATATATATATATATATATATCAGCCAATTCACCTTAAATCAAGCAAGTCGGAGCATCAAGGCTGACCCATGCGATGGGACCCAAATCGGGATTTGAACCTGGAGCCCCAGTGCTGGGAGGCGGATGTGCTAACCACCACATATATGTCATTATAATCTAACTCACAGCATCTGTGTTGAGGGACTTTATTTGCAGCAGATATGGAATCCAAGCTGATGATTCTGAAGTGTGCATTGTAACAGATGGGTTATATATGTATATTTGTATATTCTACATCTGGTACTCTACATAATTTATCACCAGCCACCCACACACACACACACACACACACACACACACACACACACACACACACACACACACACACACACACACATATATATATATATATATATATATATATATATATATATATATATATATATATATATATATATATATATATATATATATATTGTGCTCAAAGATTTAATTACAACAGAAATGGAAAAGCTTTGCTTTTCATTATCAACAAATAAACATCCTGTCGTTTATGGTAAATGCTAATCCATTTCAGACATTATACACAATTAATTACAGTGTATTTACATAACAGTTACATTTAGTTATTTAGCAGATGCTTTTATCTGAAGCGACTTACAAATGAGAAAACAACACAAGTCAGGAGTTAAAGAGTCACACGCGGGGGGGCAGATACTCCCAGGACAGAGCAGAGAAATTTTAGACTTAAAATGTGTCAGCTGGTGGTAAAAAGAAGTTTCTGCTCAATAACATAAATTTAAATCTCTTTTCGCATCATCTTCCGCTTAATCCTTTGCAAACTCTCAGTCCAAGTCACCCGGTTATTTCAATAACACACATACACATCTGGAAGAAAAGTTAGAGCTAAAATAGTAAATTTTCACTGACAAGGGAAGAACATACAAATTCTATTTAAAAAATAATTATCTGCCCCGTGTGGACAATTAAACCTAACACCTTCTTGTGGTAAATAAAGAGCTGTCATTTTTGCACTACCATGTCTCTCTTGTATAGGAGAAAGTAAAAGTACAACTTGGATAAAATTAAATCTCACTGTTTATTCCTAATTATCCACGTCTGTTTTTTCGAAAAGCTAATATTCAAATTCAAATGTGCAGCATGACCAGTTTCTGTTCTAGATCTTGCAACACAATGACCTGACTGTCTCACAAATGTTCATCATTTCACAAGTGTTCTCTGTCATTTCTGCACTTTTGAAATTTGGGAATCCTTTACAGCTTTCTCTATTTCTGTTCTATTTATTATATTTTTCACACTAGAATCCAACGTTTAGAATTTCACACTGTGTATCCAACGTTAAATTGCTGCCCTGTTCTGGGTGTATCTGCCCAGTGCCCGAAATATTCTTTCCTAGATGGACATGGTGAACGCCCCTCACGCACACATAAGCAAAAAAAGAGCCGGTTCTCTGAGAACCTAGTGATTGTGTCTGTCTTGTGAAGGGCTGGTGACCCACTCCGGGTTTCCTCAGTCTAAACATCTTTGATCGATATATGCGTTCGAAACAAACTATATGAATCTGAATCTAATCTTGACACAGTCCACGTACAGGGCACACTCACTCACACAGACACCCACATACACAAACACTCTCTATTTGGGGCAATTTAAAGCGTTCAATTTACCTTAAATCCATGTTTTTGGAATGTGGGAGGAAACCGGAGAACACAGAGAAAACCCACGTGGATGAACATGCTTTTAAAAGTACATGGATTCAAGGTAAATTGACTGCTCTAAATTGCCCCTATTTATTTTGTGTGGTGAGTGTGTATTCAACATTGCTGCCCTATTCTGGATGTATCTGCCCAGCGCCCGAAACGTTCTACCCTAGCTGGACATGGAGAACCACCCTTAGTGTCTTAAGCCAAAAGAGCAGGTTCTCTGAGAACCTAGTGATTGTGTCTGTCTTGTGAAGGGCTGGTGACCCACTCCGGGTTTCCTCAGTCTAAACATCTTTAATCGATATATCCGTTTGAAATGAACTATATGAATCCGAACCTAATCTGGACACAGTCCACGTACAGGACCGAGGTGATGAACATGCTTTTAAAAAACATGGATTCAAGGTAAATTGACTGCTCTAAATTGCCCCTATTTATTGTGTGAGTGAGTGTGTCTGTGCTGCCCTGTTCTGGATGTATCTGCCCAGTGCCCAAAACGTTCTACCCTAGAGGGACATGGAGAACCCAACAGTGACTTAAGTCAAAAGAGCAGGTTCTCTGAGAACCTAGTGATTGTGTCTGTCTTGTGAAAGGCTGGTGACCCACTCAGGGTTTCCTCCATCCAAACATCTTTGATTGATACATGCGTTTGAAACAAACTATATGAATCCGAATCTAATCTGGACACAGTCCACGTACAGGACCGAGGTGATGAACATGCTTTTAAAAAAACATGGATTCAAGGTAAATTGACTGCTCTAAATTGCCCCTATTTATTTTGTGTGGTGAGTGTGTATTCGGGCGGCACGGTGGCTTAGTGGTTAGCACGTTCGCCTCTAAGCGCTAGGGATTCCCGGTTCGAATCCCCATCTGGGTGGAGTTTCCATATTCTCCCCGTGTTTGCGTGGGTTTCCGCCGGGTTCTCCGGTTTCCTCCCACAGTCCAAAAACATGGATCAAGTCAATTGAATTCTCCAAATTGCTACATATAGAGTGTGTCTGTGTGAGTGAGTGTGTGCCCAGCGATGGATTGGCGCCCTGTCCTGGGTCTATCTGCCCAGCGCCCGAGATGTTCTCCCCTGGATGGGCATGGGGAACCCCACCGCGACCCTAATAGAGGATAAAGCGGGAGATAATGAATGAATGAATGAATGAATGAGTGTGTATTCAACGCTGCCCTGTCCTGGGTGTATCTGCCCAGTGCCCGAAACGTTCTACCCTAGCTGGACATGGAGAACCACCCTTAGTGTCTTAAGCCAAAAGAGCAGGTTCTTTGAGAACCTAGTGATTGTGTCTGTCTTGTGAAGGGCTGGTGACCCTCTCCGGGTTTCCTCAGTCTAAACGTCTTTAATCGATATATGCGTTCGAAACGAACTATATGAATCCGAACCTAATCTGGACACAGTCCACGTACAGGACCGAGGTGATGAACATGCTTTTAAAAAACATGGATTCAAGGTAAATCGACTGCTCTAAATTGCCCCTATTTATTTTGTGTGGTGAGTGTGTATTCAACGCTGCCCTGTTCTGGGTGTATCTGCCCAGTGCCCAAAACATTCTACCCTAGCTGGACATGGAGAACCACCCTCAGTGTCTTAAGCCAAAAGAGCAGGTTCTCTGAGAACCTAGTGATTGTGTCTGTCTTGTGAAGGGCTGGTGACCCACTCCGGGTTCTATCTGCCCAGCGCCCGAGATGTTCTCCCCTGGGTGGGCATGGGGAACCCCACCGCGACCCTAATAGAGGATAAAGCGGGAGATAATGAATGAATGAATGAATGAATGAATGAATGAGTGTGTATTTAACGCTGCCCTGTTCTGGGTGTATCTGTCCAGTGCCCGAAACGAAACTCCATGTGTCTGTCTTGTGAAGGGCTGGTGACCCGCTCCGGGGTTGCTCAGTCTAAACGTCTTCAATCGATATATGCGTTCGAAACGAACTATATGAATCGGAATCTAATCTGGACACAGTCCACGTACAGGAGCGAGGTGATAATCACGCTCTTAAAAACAAACACCTCCACGCGGGCGCACACACGCACGGCGCGGAGACGCGGGTGCGCGCGCACTCGCCCGCACAAACAAACATGGCGCCCGGGCAGTCGCGCAAGATGCTGGGTCTCGGCGGTCGCGCGGTGTTCGTGCTTTTGTCACTGATTCCCGGCGTGATCGGCTCCACGCTTCGGCTTCATCCGGACCAGAGGTTCACGCTGCCGCAGGATCGAGGCTTTTCCTTAATCACGAGAGATGAGCGGATCGCGGCTCTCGCGCTGGAGGAGCAGCCGGAGCATCGAGCCCGTGCGCGGCGGAGTGCCGCCGAAACAGCTGTGCCCAAGGTGTACGGACGGGTAAGATCCGCACAGACGATCCGCACACGATCCGCACACGCAGCGTGAATTAAAACGCACGGCTTTAAACAAGCGCTGCCTGTTCTGTCACATTTCCAACCTGAGCTCACCTTTCCGCACGGCAGCGGTCTGCAGGGACCTGTTTGTGTCTCCAGGAGCGGCTTTTCTCCTCAGAGTTCACGCTTAAGATCACAAATCAATGATCCGTCCATCAGTCAGCTGTTCAGCTTTCCATTACAGAATACTGGCTCGAAAGCCAAAGAGTTTAGTGCTTTAACTCACATTTTCTGATGTTATTTAAAGATGCACATCATGACTCTGTTCGGGTTTATTCCTGAGCTCACTCACAAACATGAAACATGCATGCATTCATTCATTCATTTATTCATTATGTTCCACTTAATCCTCTACTAGGGTCGCCATATGACCATCTAAAGGTTTTGGACACTTGGCTCATACACCCAGGACAGGGTGACAATCCCGTTGTTGGGCACACACACGCACTATATATTCATTCATTCATTCATTCATTCATTCATTATCTTCCGCTTTATCTTATATTAGGGTCGCGGGGGGGGGGGGGGGGGGGGGGAGAAACGGATGCCCATCCAGGGGAGAACGTTTTGGGCGCTGGGCAGATACACCCAGGACAGGGCGCCGGGCACACACTCACTCACACAGACACACACACACAAACACACTCTATATGGGGCAATTTGGAGAATTCATTTGACCTTGATCCATGTTTTGGGACTGTGGGAGGAAACCGGAGAGCCCGGAGGAAACCCACGCGGACACTGGGAGAACATGGAAACTTCACCCAGATGGGGATTCGAACCGGGAATCCCTAGCGCCGAGAGGCGCTAGGGATATATACACATTTTTTTTTAGGGACAATTTAGAGCAGCCAATTTTATTTAGAGCAACCAGGTTTTTGGACCGTGGGAGGACACCCACATGGACATGATAACTACCCAGATCAGAATTTTAAACCTGGATCCCCAACACTGAGAGGTGAACATGCTAAACCACCGTACTGCCACTGAAGATTGTTTTTATTTATTTGTTCATCCATCATCTTCCGCTTAATTCTCTACTAGGGCCATGGTGGGGCTCCCCATGCCCATTCAGGGGAGAAGGTTTCAGGCGCCAGGATACAGCCAGGACCTGGCGCTTATCGCGGGGCACACTCACTCACACAGACACACACATACACAAACACTCTCTATTTGGGGCAATTTAAAGCGTTCAATTTACCTTAAATCCATGTTTTTGGAATGTGGGAGGAAACCAGAGAACACAGAGAAAACCCACGTGGACACGGGGAGAACTTGGAAACCCAGATAGGGATTTGAACCTGAATTCCAGAAGGGGATTATAATAACCAAATTATTTATCTTCTTGTGAACTTAAAGAATTGAGTCTTACTGAGTTACACTGTCCCTCGACAATATGAGGGTCCTAAGTTTGATTCCCCCATAGACAGCCAGGGTTTTTCCATGTGTGCAATTTCTCCCACAGTCCAAAAACATGTGAGTGAGATAAACTGGAAATTCTAATAGATAGATTAAATGTGGAGGACACATCGTGCTTAAAAATAACAACATTTTTTACAACATGTAATAAATGATTCAGCTGTCACATTATATACAAGTTTTTTGAAACTGTAAAGAAGCTGCCTGAATTTGCCTTTTTTATGTGAGGACAGGAGCTGTCTTGTCATGTTTGCTACCCTTAACTGAACAAACATGAGTATGATTTGGATTACCCAATACGTCGTATTTCAGTATATTATAAACAGACTGTTTCACAATCAGTGGAGTGAGTCATCCTGACAAATTTAGCTGACTGAAAATGAAACTGGAGGAGTTAGAAATTGTGAACGAGATTGAGATTAGAAAAGCAGCAGCTCCAGTTTATGATGGTCAGACGTCTGTGTAACCCAAGTATTGACGACTTGTGAATCCTGGTTGGTTGGACACGTGGATGAAGTTTCGTTGGTTTAATAAGAAATACAGTGATAAAATGTGGACGGTATTCCCAGGTGTGGGAGCACAGATCCTGTGAGGATCATACATACGAGAGATGTCTGTTAGTCGGCTCCCTCTTATATACAAGGACGGTCTGAGTGAATTGCAGCAGCGGTACTTTTGTTGTGCAGAGCCAGCAATATTTCACAACTCACCAGCCAAGCGATCAACTACAAGGGCTCCTCCTGTCCAGTGCAGTCAGAACCAATCTGTGTGTTTCAAAATATGACAGTAATACCAAAATAAGACACTGACAATTAGAGAAACTAGTGCCTTCTACGGCACTGTGTGCTGTTTCCTTTTGGCTTTAATGGAAGTTAAAGGCTGGTGCAGAAGTTTTCAGTCATCACAAGACTTTAATTAATTTTAAGGCTTGGAACTCAGTGGTTATGGTGTTGGGCTATCAATATAAAGGATGTGGGCTTAATCCCAGGTCCACTGCAGTTACCAATGTGGGTCCTTGAGTAAGGTTCTTAACCCTCATTGCTCCAGGGATGCTGTGGCCAAACCTGTGGTCACTTTTTAAGTCGCTTTAGATAAATGCGTCTGCTAAATGACCGATTGCAAATGTTTTAAAAGCTATTTAGCATGAGCTGCCGAAACTAGACACTAGTTCATTTTTGGGCTTTGGATAAAACGTCTTTCTGAGCTTGTTATGGGCTTACATGGTCATGTGATTATTTTTATTTGTTTATTTTATTTACATTGTCACCAGGTCCACCTTAACAATTCTTGATATATAACAAAATGAATAATCTCTAGTAATATCAAAACTTCATAATGCACGATAAGTCTGCTAGATTAGTGTTAGAGATCTAGGCTTACAAATCTGAAGGTTGGGGGTTCCCCAAATTTACCAAGGATACCGATCTTAACCCTTAAGCAAGGTTTTTAACCCCTTAGTGATGGTTATCAATTTTGTTGTCTGTGCTCACACACAGAGGAATTTGTTCTCCTCATTTAACCTATCCGTGAGCGTGAAACACACATATACACACACTGAGTGAACTGAGCACACGTGCCTAATCGGGGGGCAGCCTTGTATATGGTGCCCAGGGGCATTTGGGGTCTGCTCTAAATTGCACCATGTAGTGTGTGTGTGTGTGTGTGTGTGAGAGTAATTGTGTGCCCAGTGATGAATTAATGGCCTGTCCCAGGTGTCCAATGCCCAATGTTCTCCCCTGGATGGGCATGGGGATCCTACCCATGACCCAAATAGAAGTTTAAGAGGAAGATGATGAGAAAAGAGATTTAAATGTATGTTATGTATCATAAACTTCTTCTTTTTTACCACTGGCTGACACTTTTTTAAATACTTCCCTTCTGGCTAATACTTCCGTCAATGAAAGGTTGCCATCAGATTGTTTTATATGAAATCTGTATTTGTATTAACTTGGACCTTTGCCCAGATTTTGGTTGGTTTTAGACTGTGTGCATCTAGAAGTTCCTTTGTACATTTGCATTTATGTCCTGTTACAATTAGTTACATTTTGTATCTTCAATCCAATCCAAGAAATTAAGGGATTAGTGGCTTAACATTATACAGTGTCAGGTTAATGATGCTGGGTCTTAAAGCATCAAATATCAGGGTACCATTGGGTACCTTATCCCTGAACCACCACTGCATCAATTATAGCTAAAATGATCCAAATCAAGTTTTTTCAAATTAAATTGTTTCTCTTTAGCAACTTAACCAAACTTACCAACACATCAACGGGTTTTTTAATAAATGGTTTGCAACGTGCTTGTGGGAATTTGTGGTCAAACAGTTTATGGCTTTAGCCATTATGGGTTGACAAGTGGAAATGGCCCAGGTTTCGATGTTCCAATGAACTTCATGAGACGCTGTGCAGGTTCTTGTTCCTGTAAGTTCTTTCACACCAACGCCATGTACAGACATACGCTTTGTATACAGCCTGCGCTTTGTGCATACGGGCACAGTCACGCTGAAACAAGAAAGCCCATCCCCCTCTCACTCAATACTTACCACACAGATAGAAGCATATAATTGTCTTAAATGACTTTGTATGCGGCGGCATTAACATTCCACTCTCTGTAAGTGATAATATGTTTATTAAAAGGGTTGGTTGTAATGACAATATTTATTTGACAATAAATCCTTTAAAACATGAGTTCATTATGTCTCTGCTTGATCTTCAATAAGATGTCAGTATGCGATCAGATAGGTGCTTGTGCTTAAAGCTTCTGATGCAGAAATGAAATCGAACAATAAACTGGCACACTGTACTTTCCATTAGAACAGTTTTCATGGACATTAAAATAAGACTATTTTTGCTTTGAATATTTGCAGCAATATGTTTGGGAAGTTCACTAATCTGAATGAGTAAAAAGTGCACAAACTGATTTTTCTTTGTTTTAAATCAACACAAAATTAATTGAGTACTTAAGATTTTTGCTTAGTCCAAGTGCTGTTTTATTTACTCAATTCCCAACTACATAAACATAACAGTGAGCTCATGTTTAAATGGGACTCAAACAGGAAAAACTACTTCAGAATCAGTAAACGGAAGGAATGAGGAACTGTCTCACCATTATGTTCAGAAAATCCTTTTATGGCGTTTATTCCCGTAACACCTGATCCTGTTATGATTGTCCTAGGGCTAACTGTATCAATGAATCTTCTATTTATGTTTGATTAATAATGAAATAAGGACGTATTACCACTGTTGAATAAATTCGTGTTTAAACAACAGCAGATTAGGGATGAGACAATTAATCATCTTTGCAATTATCATCTATCCATAATCTTCCGCTTTATCCTATATTACGGTCGCGGGGGGGGTTCCCCATGCCCATCCAGGGGAGAACGTTTCAGGCGCTGGGCAGATGCACCCAGGACAGGGCGCCAATCTATCGCTGGCCTCTTTACAATTAATCATGATTAAAAATGTTAACATTAATAAATCATAAAATTACCTCAATATCGTCATGACATGACGACATACATAAGAAAGATACGTACTATGCCAGTAGCCGGAACTTTAGACCAAGTTGCATAACTCGCACGAAACAAAAATAAAATTCCACTTTGCACACAGATGTCTGTTTTACTCTATCCGTACATAAAGAACCTAGTTTTCTTTTAAATTATTTTGAAAATGTAAATTAAGGGACAGTGATTTATTTATTTATTTATTTGTTTTACTTTTTTACTTTTACAAAATAATTCATTATTTAGTGTTATTACTAAGCAAAAACCTTAAAAAAAATTTTATTTTGTGTTTACATCAAATAAATTACAAACAAAAAACATGTATTGTTCCTGTTTAATTCTGGCATTTTTTTGGTCAATAAAGTTAATTATTGCATAATAATCATGATTTTTTTCTTAGACAATAATCGTGTCATCATAATCTGTAATCATTTCATTTCTACAGCAGAATTGAAATGTTTTTAACTAATAACACTTGATTTCGAGTTTTTATTTAGTATTTATTCATATTTATAACATTTGTAAGGCTGCTTTGTAATGATTCTGTATTGTAAAAAAAAGCAAAATTGAGTTGAGTTATTATATTAACTCGTTTTCTGATTGGGCCAATATTGGCTTATTTAAAAAAAATGTGTGTAATCAAGTTTAATCCTCTTCGGCTTCATGTTTTGTTCTGATACCGACTTGGAAAAGAACTCAGCAGTTTGCAGCAGTGTTGCTTTTAATTACAAGTTCATTTCTTAAAAGTTGGCGGTGTTATGAAGTGTGTTCAGTATGAACTCCCTCACAGTTCTCTCAGCTTCTGATGATCAACATCGTGTATAGATTTATAACACATGAAATCACTGCTGCTTTGTGGCCTGTCACTTTAAATCTATCTCTAAATGTTTGGTGCCAGACAATCAGTGTTTTGAGCTTAAGTCAAGGTGAAATTGGACTCATCAAGCTGTTTTCCTTAAAAATTCAAGGTCTGCAGCAGCAGGGTTTCAAATCCTTCATTAAGCAACTCCTTCATGTAAAATTTAACACGTTCATATTATTCAAAAAGCTATGGCTTAATTATTGGTAGAAAATGCTGCAGCAATGTCTGTTACAGAAATATTAACTCCAGAAAGATCACTGTTACTAAAAAAAAAACAAGTGTTTTGAATGAAATGTCCTAATGACGTACAGAAAAAAAAGGCTCATTAACTTATTTATTTGTAACTGTATTGTAAAAACGTGTGTGCTATTTAGTTGTGTCTAAGCCTTTGTTCCTCTATGGATCAGTTTGCAATGATTCTGATCCATATCGTTTCATGGTTAATGGGTTTTTATGAAGTAGGTCACCAGATCTTTTCTCACATATCTGTGTCAAAAAAATAAGAAAAATAAACTGTAAATAAACCAAGTTAAATTATCTGCCAATATTGTAAGTGAATTTATCTTGAAATTTACATTTAACATGAAAAGAAGGAACTAGATTATTTATCTTGCATCTCTTTAAGTCAAAATCAAGATTTGTTATACTTTTTAAAAATTCTGACTGATATTTTTCAGTGCAAATGATCCAATCAGGGGGCAGTTAGCATTTTCAGTTTTTAACTATCAGCATTTCTTTAAAATATGGAAGGAAGCTGAAGTGCATACAGAAAACCCACTTGGGCACATGGACATGCAGACTCAAACCCTCAGGAAGACATTTTTTCTAACATCTCTTTTCATTTAAAAATATAATAAAAATACTGTACATCCCAAATGGGCCTGAATATAACATTTAAGCCAAGAGCATTTTCTGAATTCAATCTCTGAACAAGAAAGCAGGCAGCATGGCATTCACCATCTGCGCACATAACGTGCCAATAGTGCCCTTTAATAAAAACATATTATTAAAAAAAATGTAACAATAAAAACAATTGTTAAAGATGACCCACCCCACAGTACAGCCCCCAGATATACATTTATATTAAATTAGTGGTTGGCACGTTCACCTCTCAATGCTGGGGATCCAGGTTCGAATCCCAATATGGGTGGAGATTCCATTTTCTCCGCATGGGTTTCCTCCGGGTTCCTCCCACAGTCTAAAACCATGGATCAAGTTGAATTGAATGCTCCAAAGTCCCTTATGTAGTGTGTGTCTGTGTTTGTGTGTCTGTGTCTGTGTTTGTATGTGTGTGTGTGTATATGTGTGTATTTGTGTGTATGTGTGTGTGTACCCAGCGATAGATTGGTGCCCTGTCCCTGAAACATTCTCCCCTGGAAGTGCATGGAGAACCCCTGTGACCCTAATAAAAGTTTAAGAAAAAGAATGAATGAATAAATTCACCTGAGAATTAAAGCTGCTGTGTTTAGGTATAGGTAGTGACTTGCTTCTGTTTAATTTACCAAGACGTTTTGCAGCCGTATTAAACACTAAATTGTGTAACGTGGCTGTAAGAACATCGTTAAGTGCTTTTAAGTCTTTTCCAACTTTCTCTGTCTTTGTGATGTATGGATTGATCAGGATGAGTAATGCTTTTTCATTTGTCTGAGAAGAGCAAAGCAGCCTGTGCCTTTATATAGAAGGGTATATTTCTACATTCCACACCTTCAGTTTTACTTTATTAACACCTGGTGTTTTGAGAGCCATCAGATCTGAGACTTGCGTGTTCTTTCTTGTTCGGCCTGTGAGTAATTAAAATTTTACAGGATGAACATGTTTGCGTATTATTATGAAGATGAGAATCAAGTTTAAGTACTAAAAGTAGATATTCTCAAGGGCATCTAAATCATTTTCTGTAAATACATGTCAGAACATTTCAGGTGAAATGTATTAGTAAGTATTCTAAAGTAATTACACTTCAATTAACCTTTATAATCTTTGTCCACAAAGGGGCTTGAAAAAAAAAGGTCTTAGATTTGAAAGCACTGTACCTTATGGGTGTGGGTGTGGATTACACATTGTTCCACTCAGATCGGCATTCGAACCTGGATCCCCAGTGCTGAGAGATGAAGTTCTTAACCATTATTATTATGGTTGTATACCATATTATTATGTATATATTATTTTACACACACCGACATGGCATAACATTATAACCATCTTCCTAATATTGTGTTGGTCTCCCAATTGCCACAATGACTGGTCAAGGCTTGGTATCTGGAGGTATCTGGCACCAAGATACTTTATCTCCTGTAAATAAATAAATAATTAAAGTGATCTATTTTGCCTACAGTACTTGCACACAGAGGAATTGGTGCTCCACATTTAACCCATACGTGCAGTAAAATCTCACACACATACAAACACTGATGTGAAGTGAACACATGTAATCGGAGCAGTGGGTATATGGCCTTGTATATGGTGCCCGGGGAGCAATTGGGGTTAGGTACCTTGCCCAAGGGTGCCTCAGCCATAGTACATGGAGGGACCGGGAATGAACCAGGACACAAGGCTGGTTCTTTAACCACAAGTCTATGACTGCTGTGTTTGTGTGTGTACTTTTGCATCTTACTTAAAATGACCTAATCTTTTAGGAGGTTCTTATTAATCTATGTACATTCAGAGGCTTTTGTGTTCTCATTTTGTTGCCAGTATGAATGCTGACATGATGTAAGACAGCTGATGGATCGGATCACATCCGTTACTTTTATTTTTTTCTTAAATGCAATAAATGTATTCACAACTTGCAGGATTTTTAAAGAATTTTTAAAGTTGTGTACAGACATTCTGGCACTTCTCTCTTCTTCCATGTAAACAGAAAAACAGAAATCACCTATCCAACCAGTTTGGTTTTATTTTCAGGTTCATTCAACCCAACCTGCCTCATTTGTGTGGTTTTCTATTTTAGAATTTGCAAACAGATTTGTTGTAGCAAAGCTCTGGCTTCATGCAGATGATTTAAAAAAAATATTTCTGCTTCATGAAAAGGGTATCTAATCATCTGGAACAAAGGTTAATTGATGCTTCATTATAAGACAAATGATCCATATCGGAGCCTCAGCAGTAAACTAATATTAAAAATCTGTTCGTCATTTTCATATGACCACTGTCTGACCTCTCACTTAATCCCACACGTTTGCTGCTTTTTCTATTTTTCTTTATTTAGATTTTAAAACTGAAAATTATTTTTTGCTGGGAGGTATTGCCTTTCCAGGCTTGAATCAAGAGCTTGTTGTGACTGACGATGACTCAGCCAGACATGAACATTGTTGTGACCAAATCTGCAGGACTTGCACCTGAATAAAACTAGTGCAGCACTCCTGTTTCATTTACGTTGAGATAATTTTTGGTTATTTGGAAATAATTGACACTAACAATTAACAGTTTTTTTGCAGTAAACAACAGAAATGAGACGCCTGCTCTTATTTTTTATTTTAAGTCAGTTTTAATGTCTGATATGTAAATTTCATAATTTGTACAGTTTTGTGTAAGTTGATGATTAGGAACGGTTTTAAATAAAACAATGAACCTTTATTTTTCAAACATTACACATCCTGTTGATCAAAACTTCTGGTATAATGGAGTCACTGTCTTCAGTTTATAAAGCACTTCACTTTTTTTTTCTTTTTGAGTATGCAGTGGAAGGACCGAATGTATGTAAGATTTTTTAAAATTTCCCTGGAAACGACATGAGTCATAATTTTCACGTGTTTCTCTCAAACCTGTTTTCATTGGACTGTGAATGGCTATTGATTTTGGCTCTAGAAACGGCTCACGGCAAGCTGCTTGCTCCTCAAGGGCCTTGAATACTAATGCCATCAGGAATTCTGTAATAACAGAATTGAGGTTTTGGAGATTCAATTGACTGAAAATTTGGAGGCTTTTTTATGCACTTTCTGGTTATTTTATACTTCAGATGATGAGGGTTCGGGGGAGTAGTATTTAATTTGATGTTTGAGTTTTAGCTGTATGTTGAACATGTGATTGTGAAAAGAGGCTATAAACATTTGTTTCGAGAAACTTGTTCAGTGCTATGAGGCATAAACTCACCGGGTCCAGCTCAATTTCCAGTTGGTACACAATTTAAGGCCATGTATACAATCATTACCAGGTTTTAGTTTCACTGTAGTAAGCTAGCTGGTTTCGGCACCAAGAATGCTGGAGTTAGGTGTCTGCTTTATTTCTAACAATCCACACCAATGTAAATGACTACTACAAACACCATCGAGCACATCCTCTTACTGAGGATTAGATGGACTATAATGATTAAACTCTTTCATGTTGACTTTAGTTTTTCTGACACACTTAGCTGCTTCTCCTAATTCGGGTTGCCAAAGCTTACTGAGGGTTTGACTGGTACACACATCCTACAGGTCCATCGCAGAACAGACTACATTTACATTACATTTAGTCATTTAGCAGATGCTTTCGTCCAACGGGACTTACAAATAAGAGAACAACACAAGTCAGTAGGAAGAACTAGCTACACTGTAGAATTATCAAACCTGATCCAGCCCTTTAAAAAAAATAAAAAATAAAATAAATAAATAAATAAATAAATAAATATATATATATATAAATATTTATATATATAATACACACACATCAAGTGTTATTTGAAGACTAACAAATTTACACTGAACAGACACCTCCAAATAGAACAGTACTAAGATTGGAGGAACTTTGTTGATTGAACTTTGTTGATCTGACACACTTAGTTCTGATGGGCAGGGCTTTTGAGTTCTGATGGACTCATGGCTCTGCACTCCTGGCAGAATGTTACTGAGAATAACATTTTTTTTCTCCTTTTTTAAAAAATGTAATGACTGAACTAAACCTCTCTCTATATATACTGTATACATATATTTATTTAACATTCTAGCTTTTTGACTACACTATTATTTTTTTTCCACCCCCCTCTGAGTCTTGGTCCTCTCAAGGATTGTTACCATAACCGTGGTGCATATTCTCACTCCATATCATTCACCACTGCAAAATGGTGGGACGATCTTTCAAACTCTGTAACTCTGTAAGGCGGAGTCACTTAGCATCTTTAAGAAACATTCTAAAAACCAAGTTTTTAGAATGTAAGTAACTTTGGATAAAAATCTGCTAAATGACTAAATGTAAATGTTATATGTAATGTATAACAACAAACAAATATCTTGAAGCTTTTATATTTCACTGTTGATTTGGTTTATGCTTTGGAGGTTCTGACTAAAATTTAAAGATACTTCAAGACAATGTACTTTTGTAAAAGGCACTTTATAAATAATTTAAAATAGTTCTTTAACACAAGTGAAAGAAACTCTGTTCATTGTTTGTGCCAGCTCTTTCGAAAGATCTTTGGACGTGCATACACATTCACACAGCCCTCACTTGCTCTCTCTTTAAGAGCTTCTTTCTATTCCCTTATCTTTCTGTGCAGACACAGTTAACAAAACATGGCAGGTAAGTCAATTATGTTCCTTGGTTTTTATTGCTCTGCCTCACATTTACAAACTGGTATCCGATCATCGTCGGCTGATTAAACTATATTATACTACAAGTTTTCAGCTTAAAGATGGAAAATTTACTTTTAAATGGAGGCTTCTATTTTGGTCAATATTCCCAGGTCCTCTTAAGTTACCTATGAGGTTTTTTGAGCAAGACCCTTAACCCTCAAGACCCTAACCATTAATTTGGGCTACTTGTAATTCATTTTGGATAAAAGCGTCTGCTATATAACCAAATGTAAATTATGCGCTACACCTCTAACAAGAGCTCGGTGAGAGGGCATGATTTATTGGTAATAAATTACGGCAACTAGGTGTTATAAGACATGACTTGTAGGGGAGTGTCGCTACATGACTTTCACGTAATTTATTCATAATAATGCATAATCTCGAGTGCTTATTGCTTTTATGAAATGATTACAAAACACACTGTAATAAAAAAAATGAAAAATTTTATTTATTAATGTGTTGTATATCTGCATTGATACAAATGTCAAGCGGTCAGAGGTGTGTGTAATGTCACGACCGGACAAATGGCACAGCCAATCAGATTTAAGGACCAGACTACCCGTTTTATAAGACCTTTTACTTTACTTTACTTCACCTACCAATATGAGCTTCGTCAACACAACAGCAAAGTCAGGCTCAGCATCATGGACATAAAGTTAAGCAAAAGGACGATTGTTTTGTCTCATATATCATACAAACTGCTTTGGTGGATGTTGGCAATAAAACAGAGGTCATTTTCTATGAAACTGAAAGTGCTCCCTGCGGTTTCAGTGTTTAAACCTTTACCAGTGCCATTAAATAATGTTAAATGGCCAGTTTTTATTAATGTAGAAGTCCCTTTTGGTGTTGTGCCAGGAGGAAATCGGTTGATTGGATGCAAATTTATCTGCTGGCTGGCTATCTGTGCTGCAGAGATGATGTCATCTCAGACGGCCAAATGCATGCAGCTCTGAGTGCGTCTGCACTCAGACTCCCTTTCTGCTCCTTGGATAATAATAGAAGACATAAATGTTATGAATATTTCCATGTTTTTGCCTCTGTGGACAGTTTTCTTGTTTTTATGGCTGTGTGATGACTCATATTAATTGATGTTCTGAGGTCAAATAACGAGTTTTCTAATTGCCACACAGTGTAGTGTTCCAATGAACGAGCCCTGCTGGCTGTTTATGACGTCTGGGCACTTTCCTTTGTATAAGAAAAGGATTGGAACATCTTCCTATATCAAGATTTGCATTAGTCTGGCACACTGCATTATTAAGTCTGGAACCTTGTTCTGAGCACAGGACGGGGCTAAAAGGCAGCGAGAACCGCATTACCCATGGATGTTACTGGAGCAAATAGAGGGAGCATGTGGCATCCTGGAGCACAAGTGTTCTTTTATAGCAGTAATGTTCCAGATTGTAGATCACAGAAAAAGGATGTACTTGAAAGGCACTTAGTCTTTAAATCTTATAATTAACACTCTTTGTGAAGAGTGAAAATAACTGGGCAGTTCATGCCACCCATTTGTTCTGCAAAAAAAAGGGTTTCCAATAAATTATTAAGTGAACATAATTTCGTGGCATATAAAAAATTTAATGTATTAATATTTAATGGATTAAGAGATTGTGTGAGCCTCTCCCCACACATAGTTTAAGCTAGAGATAAGTTTAATAATAATAATAACAGCAATTATTATTATTATTATTGCATAATTGGGCGACATGGTGGCTGAGTGTTTAGCATGGTCTCCTCACAGCACTATAATAAATTCAGGTTCGAATCCCAATCTAGGTGGAGCTTCCATGTGCTTCCCTTGTTCGCATAGGTTTCTTCAGGGTTCTCAGGTTCCCCCCCACAGTCCGAAACAATAATTCAAGGTAAATTGAATGCTCTAAATTGACCCAAATAGAGTGTGTGCATGTCTTGAGTGTGTCCAGGGATGGATTGGCACCCTGTCCTGGTGGATCTGTCCAGCGACCAAAACAGTCTTTTCTGGACGGCTATGGGGACCCCTCTCGTGACTCTAGTAGAGAATTAAGATGAAGATAATGAATGATTCATTACCCAATTTTACCATATTTTGCTTAATCCTTAACTAGGGTTACAGTGGGGTCCCCATGCCCATCCAGAAGAGAATGTTTCTGTCACTGGGCAGATACACCAGCACAGGGTGCCAATCAACCCCTGGAAACACTCAATCACACAGACATACACGCACGATATATGGAGCAAAAAGCAGCCAATTTGAATCCACGTTACGCCAATTTGAATTCATGTTTTTGAACTGTAGGAGGAAACTGGAGAACTGGAAAATGCCCAAGTGGACACAGGGAGAACATGGAAACTCCACCCAGATCGGGATTTGCACCTGGATCCAGTGCAGAGAGGCGAACATGCTAACCACTTATCCACCATGCCACCCATTTTTTATTATTATTATTCTTATAGCCCTGCACTTTTCCGTGAATCGTTCCACCTGTGGAAGCACCTGAATCTAATTATTGGGTCTCATTGCTGAGTGTTTAAAAGCTGATCATGCCTAAACATCAGTGCTGGGACATTGTGCAGGATACATTGTGCTTTTCATAAGCCCACGCAGACACGGGGACAACATGGAAACTCCACCCAGATTGGAAGCGGGAATACCTAGCCACCGTGCCACCCCTAATATGTTATATGCTAAATGTTTTTTTTTACTTTTACTTGTACAATGCCTGGAATATGAGGTTTATTTAGTAAATAAAATGTCATACTGGACTTTACAATCTTAAGCAGCTAAACGTCATGTTCTCAGTCAATAAACCAATCATTCTGAGTAGAGCTGTTCAGTACTGCTGCACAAGCATTGTATTAAAAGCCCATAGTGTTTACTGCACACTCATGGTTTTGTGTTTGGTAATGAAGATTTGAAGTGAACACACCTGGGCACTGAGCCTGTAACTCATTCCTAAATACTCTGACCATGTCAGACTTGTGACAGCCACTTTGTATAATGGTGTTGACTTCATGTCTTGTATGTTTGTAAAGCAGAGATGCACACTATTTGAATTGTCCACAGAAACTTGCCTCTGTTTATCAGCAAATAGAATACATAGAACATGTATGCAGTGAAAGCTTGAATCCCGAAAGGGAAAATACTGCTTTGTTAAATTTTCCTCAGATGGCGTATCTGAATCGCTTTTATCTGGAAAGCCTAGGCCCTATCAGAGTTCTGAATAAAAGATGAAAGCGACTGAACGGCGCAAAGATCCAAACTGAAAACTGACGTTCTTCTTGCTACTCTGCTCTAGTTGTGCCAGTTACAGGCTGACTGCATTGTCAAGGCTTTGGATTGTTTATGTTGTGTATGGAGATCATCGGTTGGCAACGTAGCCCAAAAACAGTTTGTGCTTAGCATTCTTTTTATTGTGTGCACTTTGGTTATACAGAAAAAGAACTTTGTGGCTTCTTAAATATACATGTTTATCTATATCCATCTATATATTATCTTCCGCTTAATCCTCTTCTAGGGTTGGGCGGGGGGTTCCCCCATGGCCATACAGGGCGTTTCGGGAGCTAGGCAGATACACACAGGACAGGACACGCACACACAATCACTCTCTATATGGGTCAGTTTAATTTACTTTGAATCCATGTTTTTGAACTGTGGGAGGAATCCTGAACAAACCCATGTGGACATGGGGAGAACATGGAAACTCCACCAAGATTGGGATTCGAATCTAGATCCCCAGTGCTAAAAGACGAACCACTAAGCCACCGTGCAGCAGCACAAAATATTTCAAATTATTAAATTAGATTCCTCAACAGGCAGCCATGTTCTCCACATGTCTATGTGTTTTCTACAGTGGTTCAGGTTTTCATATTACATGTCTGGATAATTCGAGCTACTTTTGTTAACACAGTTTTTTTGTGTGTGTGTGTGTGTGTGTGTGTGTGTGTGTGTGTGTGTGTGAGAGATGATTATTTGTTTCTGACTTTGCCCTGCAATGAACTGGCACCATGCCAGTGCTTTTCTTGCCTTTTACTCAGTGAGCACTCAAATAGGCTCCAGCACCCCTTTTAGCACTAATTAGAATAGAAGCCTTTGAGAAAGAATAAATATATGCAGTTTTTATAATAAGCCAAATGATTCAATCAATAGCACATTATTTGGTGTTCATTATAAAAGTTAAAAGATTTCTATGTAGTTACATAAAGGAACCACATACAGAACACAATGACACTGATGTTTGAGTGTATTAATGCGATTTGTACTGTGATCTAAGGCTGTGATCTTGTTTTTTTCTTTTAGGCAAACCTGAATGACTCTCATAACCAGATGGTTGTCCACTGGGCTGGAGAAAAAAGCAACGTCATCGTAGCCTTGGCAAGAGACAGCGTTGGTGCAACCGACCCCAAGAGCAGCTCGGTGAGTTTTTGATTCTGTTTAAAGCTGGCATGACGGTGCACTCCAAAGATGTTTTCTGTGCCTGAGTTGCTTGACATTTCCTGTGAGTACTTCAGTGACACTCTTACAAGTGTAGTGGCATTTTAAACGAAATGGCATTTCTTTAGGTCAGAATTGACTGCGACTCGTGGTTGCACTACTTCTAGAGGCCTTTTCAAACCAACAGGTTCAAATTCAAGTTCATTTATTTATATAGGGCTTTTTACCATACTACATTGTTTCAAAGCATTTTGTACACGGCTCTAGCCTACAGGACAATATCTGAATCTGCCCCCTCTTGCCTTCGAACTATATTTCCAACATACCCTCCAACTTGTTTTTTTCGCTGTAGTGATGCATGTCACCTGGTGATTTAACCTCGCCATGGTGCTAATTCTCACTCAATATTGTTAATCGCTGCTAAATGGTGAAATCATCTTCCCAAGTCATTTAGCATCTTCAAGAAACAACTCCTCCACAAACACTTTAAATAAAAAAGCTGGTATCAGATAATGTCCCTGTTAAACATTTTATTAAGGAATAAACCTTGAGAGGACCCAGTCTCAGTGGTGGACTCATCCTTCTTGAGTATCTGGGCATCATCAACAGCTCAGGGCACCCATGTACAGGTTGTGCAATGATCAGTTGTCCATTTTCAAAAATGAAGGATGGACTTCAGTGCCACTAGTCCAGCAGAAATCCGGGTTCTGTCCCGTAATTAATGTTGCCATGATGCTCAGGCAGTGTTATGAATGAAGAGCTGGTGACATCTCAGAAAATAACGGGAAATTAAAGCAGTTGGAGATAATAAAGCAAAGTAATTTAAGTAGTAGACAGAGTTTGATTTGACACAGTGGTACATGCGATTCCAGCATAACTGACTAGAGCAGAAAAACTAAAGGGGCAGATATCACAGATTACTTAGCCAAGAGGGCTCCATGGAATAACTTCACCACACTCTCTACTAATGGTAAACTTGGAGAAGAATTTAATTACAAGCACAGACTTTCCCAGATAATCAATCAAACATTCCTTTATCTACAAGGAATGAATTAATGCAAAAGTAAATAAGTGTGTGTTTTTAAAGATTTTTAAAGATTGCTAGTAATTCTAAATCACAGACAGTAATTGGAAGGCTATTCCAAAGTTGAGGAGCCTTGTGAAAGAACACTCTTCCACCATCAGAAATTTTATAACTTATACGAGCTAAAAGTCAACCAGCAACTTGAACAATGGTCTTACCTGTTAGAATAATCTGAAAAGATTTCTGTTCATTTTAGTGAAACTGCAGATTGGCTCCCTCTTAATTGGAACCATCAGGAACCTTGGGGGGCAAATTTGGGTTTTGTAACATCCTATGAGGTTTGCACTTGATTTTTCTGCACCATTACATGATCACTCTATACTTAGCCTGTAGTAGAACCCACTCAGACAGTTCTTCAGCAGCAGTGCAGAATCAGCTCATAGACTGCATGCAAAATTTATTTGCAGCCATTCCTAAAAGAGGTTCTATGCATCGTAATGTCTTCAGTCATTATGCACACTCAGATGACCCAGTTCTCTGATTCCAGCAGCTCTGCATCACTGTGTAATAGTTTCACTGTGATACGACCGAGAATATTGCTAAGAATTGAAAATCACACAATCACTTCATGCTGCTGTTGGATAGTGTGATATTAAATGGCTTTGTGCGTTTCTTCAGAACTGTGTGTCTGTAAAGCCTGGCCTGTGATTAGATTGACCTAAATCCTGTCAAGCAATCAGTGAAACACTTTCACCTTTCTGGCAGGACCATACGCTGTTCAACTCAGTTTTTTCTAATGTGGCCTCTGAGAAGTATCATGTTCTGCTGTAAATGACTTGTCAGATTTAAAGCGGATACAAGATACTTATAGCAGTGCAGCATGTTATCCGTTGTACCTAAACGATGCGGCACTTGGCATCGTTTCTGATGACACACACCCCGGTGCATTTTGTGGAACAGTTTATGTTGATCATCCTTTAATCCTTCATCATTGCTCATTGAGGATGCAGGATACAGGCGGCTGAACATTTGGTTGGTGTGTTTACAGTTTAGTGGTGTTACTGAGGTGTTTAAAAATTAAGCAATACAGCTGCATCTGCGTCCACCACTCCAACACACGTATACATCACCACAACATTGTGTCATTGTAGGGCTAATGATCATTAACCACTCAAATCATACCCGCTGGTGCTTCAGTGTAGGGCTCAATTGTTTAACAAAACAAATTCCTGCAGCACTGCTGTGCCTGAGCTAGTTGCACCAGCGGAAGATGGTGAGTGAATAAGTAACTATAGTAAAATGTTTGTCAGAAGATGCTATTTGACATTTCTCTTTTTCCAAAATAGGTGTATGTGTCTAATGACTATGGAACCACCTTCGACCACATATCAGAC
>JAFMOC010000064.1:1152500-1327500 GCA_019802505.1 Corydoras sp. C115 | reverse complement strand
TTGCATGATGCTGGATAGGACATTCAAAACTAACCTAAACATTCAGTCTAAACAGGAGATACCAAAGGCACCAGTGGTGGAAATACTCTAACAATCAAACACACATGCTAAACCTTCAAGCGCATAAGGAACTTAGAATGAGAAGCTTTAAACTCAAAACACTACCAAAGATCCTTATCCACACAATGTCAGGATAACTACTATGAAACACAAACTACAAGGACCTGATCTGATAAAATTAGAAAATATCGATATGGATTATACTACATGTATGATCTGAACGTCACAGCACAAAACATGAATAACTGCATGAACTAAGAACAAATGAATAAACCGTATTAGCCATGAATTAAGCCTATGCAACTGAAAAAAAAAAGGCGGAAATTAAAACTTTGGAACCCGGCCATCAACTCTGCATTTCATTTCATTTCACCAAAATCTAATTACTGTGCCGTAAGGGACTTTCAGAACTTCCAAAGAAGTATTTTAAGAACACTGCGTTTGTTTCTTTTTGCTTCTGTTGTTGTAAATGAGCTAAAGAGCAGCATTTCACAGCGTTTATACCATGTTCTGTTTTATGAACAGGACCAGGTCTGTTGATGAAGGGGGCAGGGGGAGGTGTTCTGTGTTTATGTGCCCTGTGGTTCCTGCGAGTCACTGGTAGCATTGATTAATGGCTGATCGTTGCGTTTTGGGCCTGAATAGACATGGTCAACTTAATATGCTAGAGTGGCATGTTGTGAGTGCGGTTAAGAAATCCCAAAAATGAGGTTTGTGTGTAATGACTCTGCAACACAGACACTTCTCATTTCACCACACTGCTAAGCCTTTACCCTGACTGAGTGATGAAGTGATATGGGATTATGTGCAGTCAGTATTTTGGCTTTCACTTAGAAGCAGTATTCGGTGATGTTCGTTATCCAGTAATAAATCAGTAGCCATTAAGCTTAGTGGTTAATGTTACAAAATAAATAAAAGTAACATAAAGAAACTGAGAAAACTGAAAAAAATTATTCTGCTGTAATGTTTCTAATATACTGCACTGTAATGTCTTGAATAATTGAAAACACATTCTATATAAAGACATTTTGTCAGAATAATTAATACCAATGCTGTTACATTGTTCTGGTATAGATGTATTATACTGTTTTTTGGAAGAGGGTGAGCAAATGATTTTGTTTTGCAAATTTATTAAAGTCATACTGACATATTTAAGTAGGATTTTAATATATCCATTTATTCATTATCTTTCACTTAAACCTATTGCCCATGCCCATCCATGGAGAACGTTTTGGTTGCTGGGCAGATACACCCAGGCCAGGGTGCCAATCTATCGCTGGGCACACTCATTCACATAACGACAAGCACACACTATATGGGTCAGTTTAGAGCATTAATTAACCTTAAATGTATGTTTTTGGACTATGGGAGGAAACTGGAGAAACCAGACTAAGCCTACGCAGACATGAGGAGAACATGGAAACTCCACTCTCCCGCTACTTTATTAGATGAAGTCTCTTTTTTTTGCACTCATTGTTCCATTGCTCTTTATAACTTAACAATTGCAAACGATCCACTTCTGTGGAGCAGGCATTTAATACTTTGCTTTAATTCAGACCTTTAAATAAGGGAAAAACCCAAAGAGCAACCTCACATGACCTGTATCTTTAGTAATTACATTAAATGTTTATTAGCACAATTACAAAAAGACTGAACAATGGTGAAGGGGAAGTTGGAAAAGTCTCTTTTCTTCAACATTATTACTGCAGCATGACTTAAACAAACGACAAACATACTAAAATAATATCCTTTGAAATGATGAGGCAACAGTGGAGTTTTTTGTGCTCATGATCATTTTAAATGCTTGTAAACATTTGAAATGGTGTAACTTTCAATACACGCAGGAATGAAAATATGATTTTAATAATTCATTAATTCATTATGTTCTGCTTAATCCTCTATTAGGGTCGTGGGTGGGGGGGCACTGGGCAGATACACCCAGGACATGGCTCCAATCTATCGTTGGGCACACACTCACTCACACACAAACATACACTTTATGTCTATCTATGGCAATTTCGAGCATTTAATTTACCTTAAATCCATGTTTTTGGACCGTGGGAGGAAATCGGGGAACCCAAAGAAAACTCGTGTGGACACGAGGAGAACATGGAAACTCCACCAAGATTGGGGTTCGAACCTGGATCCCAAGCACTGGGAGGGGAATGTGCTAACCACTAAGACACTGTGCTGCTTGCTTTTAATAATACCTAACAAATTAGAACAGGCGTGGCACTTATAGTAGATTTTCTGCAGACTGTTGGTTTTGGTGTGTATTGCACTCTACTGTATACCTCAGCATTCATGGCTTTAGTGAAAACACAACGGTTTAGTTTGACAGTACAAAACCATATATTCAGTCATTAATTTAGTAAATTTCTTATAAAAGGGTTCTAAGGGTTGTGGTGGAGGGTTTTTGGAGCTCATCTTAAGACATATTAAAAAAAGGTGGGAAAAATCCTGCACAGGTCAGTCATAATATAAACACTAACGGGGTGGACTTTGGGGGTGGAATGGGCTTTATTTACAGACTGCATGTTTCCATCTTGGAAATAGTGTTTACCCTATTTTAATTAGCGTTCCACTTGTGTCACTACTCGGCCAATTCATGCTGCATAGAAAATTTCTAGGTATCCGAATTTAGCTTCGAACTTCAGAGGGTTCTCATGGGGAAACTTGTCTTTCCAATAAAACCGACACCACTTGAAAGCGCGGCAACATGCAGGGGCAAGGAAGAAAACTGGAGCTCCTTAAAAATTAACTCCAAATAGAGAGGAGAACATGCAACCTTCTTGCAAACTATGAGCCATTCATTATATTCTGTTTAATTATCTACTTGGGTGGCAGGGGGGGTTCCCCACTCGCTGGGCAGATACACCCAGGACGGGAAGCCAATCTATCGCTGGGCACACTCACTTCCATAACGACACACACAAACACACTATATGGGGCAATTTAGAGCATTCAATTTACCTTGAATCCATGTTTTTGGACTGTGGGAGGTAACCCACGTGGAGATGATGAGACTCCACCCAGATTGGGATTCGAACCTGGATACCCAGCACTGAGAAGCAAATATGCTAACCACTAAGCCACCATGCCATCCAACTAGGACCCAGTTAGATCCAATTGAATTCAAAACCTTTTTGCTGTAAAGTGACTGCTCTAGACGTCGCCTCTGTGCCGTCTTATTTGGTCATTAGACCAAATTCCGTAACACACTGCCAAAAACATCAGTTCATATAATTGAAAATGGCATGATGGTATGGTTTTTAAAAAAATGCTTCCAAATGCACAAAAACATTTTATGCCAAAGATTAAGCCAGAAAGTCACTCGTCATGGGTCTTTGAGGTAATAAAGCCAGTTGGACTGCTCCGTTTGAATTGCTCCTTCATTCAGCCGCCAGGCACAAATCCACGCAGACACACTATAAAACATCCCAGCAAACCTGAAGAAGACTGATGTTTCAGCATCGAGGTCCAAATCCATATTAATACATGCTGTTGCATAATGAGACGTTTTTTGATCATGTGTTGACATATTTTTGTAATAAACTGTAGTGTGGCATAAGTTTTATTGCATGTTATGTCTGCTGTTAAGCCCACAGGGTGAAAGATGGACTACTGAGGGCTTTAGGTCTGGCACAAAAAAGTCTTTCGTGAACATTTATCCGAATGGAATGGTTTGGTTTAACAGTAAAAGCAGCTAAATGATGAATTTTCTGCGTGCTTCTGAAAAATTGAGTATGCCGAAGGTTGGAAAACGCTGGGGATTGCTTTGTAATATTTACTTTATATGCTCACTGCTGGAGGAAGGGAATAAAATATCCCGGATGACATATGTAGCCTATTTAACTGGTAAAATGTAGTTGTTGTTTATTTAAAATGCTAAAGAGCATTGGGAATAAAAGCAGTCATACTGTTTATGACTCTGGAATGCTGGTTGGTTTGTTAGCAAATCTTCCATTCAGTCTGCAAAGCTTGGGTCCTTTCCAGATTTTAGTGGGTTACTCATTTCCCACCAAGTATGCTGGCTTGTGATCAGGTTTAAGCCGCAGTAAATGTTTTGACTGTTGAAATAAGATTCAGACACTTATGTTAGCCTCGAGTGGCATTGATGGTGCAGATAGGTTTGGGGTTAATGTTTGCATCTCCCAGTTTTGCCAAGATTGCTTGGTTTTCCACGTGCATGTCAACCTTAAGTGGTCCACTGTGTAAGAAAGAATGACGAGTTGTTTTCTTACGTTTAAGACTTGCTTCCAATGAGCTTGTGTCTTACTCTCCCCAGGGCATCTTTACCAACCTAAGCACCACTTACTCATTACCCATGCTCCACAGGCCCGTACTGCCATCTGGTCCTGTCAGCGTTGGCCTCAACAGTGTTGATCCAACAATATACAACTCCAAAGCAAATTCAGAAATGTGGGTTCATACTGGTCTATACTGGATGTACAGCAATTCTAGTACTTGTCTAAAGTGTTTTTTTTTAAAGTTTGTCATTCATATACTGAGTTATGTTATGATGTTATTGATCTGTTCAGGAGGATTCCCTAAGGGAAATTAAAGAACTAGTAGCAAAGAAATAGAACTGGATATAATGGATGCAAAATATAAATACAGTATATATAAGTGTAACTTAATGGATACACTTAATAATAAAAAGTTAATTAAAGTGTAATTAAGTGTTACAACTTAAGTGCAACTAATGTTTATTTAATGTGTGTAAATGCTAATGTCTACTACCTCACCATGGCTCTGAGGAAACATAATTTCATTACTGTGCATGTCCTGTACATTTTCAGTTCTGACAATAAAGCTGACTTTGAGTTTAACTGGATTATAAAATATATGAAATTAATACTTTCTTTCCCATTCCTTCTGTTGTCTTCCTGTTGCCCCTGCTCCCCCTAGATCAGGGGTGTTAAACCCAATTGCACCAGGGGCCAAAACTCAAAGCACGTTTTAGGTCACAGGCCGAACAGGATAGACATTTATTTATTTTTAACACTCTAAAAGCAAAATGCTTTCTGAACCAGAATAGGAATTAAAAACAGACATGAATAATATTCCACAACAAATAAGCACAAACTTTATATAACTTAAATAACTCTGCTCTTTTATAAAAAATATCTCTTGTAAAAATTATAAAAGTTACAATTATGAACATGCTGCAAAAAATAACATTTAAAAAAATGAAATATTAATAATGCTTTTAAACAAAGAAAAACAAAACATTTCTTTGCTCTTGGGTCATTAAAATGAACGTAAACTTTAAATATCTTTAAATATTTCTGCTCTCTGTAAAAATGTTCCTGACAAAATTATACTAATTTAAAATATGAGCATGATCCAAAAAAACATATCATCTATTAATAACGATAATAATAGATCAATGTAAAATTGGTTTCCACAAATTCCTTACCGTTGTATTCTGCATGGCAAGGCCGGTACCAAACCTCGAGAACCCGTACCTAATGGTTTGCAAAGAATACAGCCTAATGTTACACCCCTAGTTAAGATGGAAACTCTCTCTGGTGTGTGACATACCCACATATGGCACATGGTCATCAGAAGTCGCTTGATCAGACGTGTTAATGGATCGACTCGCGTCGCCTCTGCCTCTTCTCCTCGCAAGTGCCACTGTCACATCATTATTTTCTCATACTTTTTCTTGTATAATGGCCTTGACATGACATGATGCAATGACTGCAGTGTAATTATACAGAGGGGTAATTCTCTCAGCTCTTGGAGTGTTTGTTTATTATAAAATGGGTCGTTCCAGACCTTTAATCTGATTGGCTGAGCTGTTTGTCTAGCCGTGACATTATTGACAATGTGAGCACATCACATTCGAATCAATTCATAGGCACATGTCTTTTAGCGCGCTGCACTGAGCACTGTCGATGAGTAGTTATCATACAAATGTTAATAATAAAGGTTATGCTTAGATATATTTCTTGCTGTTGAAATTTAAACAGTGAAGAGTGCACATCCTGCCACCCATACATTGCTGGGGAAACATTTTAAAAACACCAAAATCTCAAAAATTCTAATATCTCTAAAAAAAATAAAAAAAATAGTGGAGGAACAGTGCGTACACACTTACGCCGAAAAATCTCGCGTTGTCTGGGATTGTAGTGTTCAGCTGGTTCATTGCTGCAGTTAAATTTGCAAACGGATTAATGGTTTTAGTGGAAAGAGCTACCTGTTTAGAGTAACAAGTGACAGAACAAAGTAAAGGAGATTTATTGAAAGTAGTGTTTAAATCAGTGTACTGTTATACAGGATGTATATGAATAGGATGTATATGAAGGGGTCACATGCATGTGTGTTTGAGTGTGGGAAGTAACTGAGTTTCTTCTTCATGTAAACCACAAGGTTTCGTACCATCTCTGAGTGTTTTTTTAAAGTGTTTCTAAAGGAAATAGCAAGACCACGTGTGTATTAACTGAATCACTCGAGTCTTTCAGAAGCAGAGGTGTGCTGGTAGTCTGCATGTGACCCGGAACACTCTCGCTTTCAGGCTTCAGACAAAACATTAGTCTGTCTTGTTTTGATTCACTTGGCCATCAGATTAAATCAGTGTCTTTGAGGAGTCTTTTCTTTAGTCCCTATTCCTCCTTCCTTCGATTTGCCTACTAGTTCTGTCTTTCTAATAGGATTACCATAATGACTATCACAAGAGTCTTTCAGATGAGAGAGGCTTAATAGATTAATTAAAGTTCATAAATTGAGGGTCTTTTTTCATACAGTATTTTTCCCCCACAAATAATTTAATCACACAAACCCTTTGAATAAGTGTGTGACCGTTTGTCTGGACCATGTGTATTTGCTTTGGTATCTACCAGTATCTGGTTATCTGGTTTTAATGAATGCGTGTGTATGTATGTATATGGTATATGTGTATGTGTATATATATATATATATATATATATATATATATATATATATATATATATATATATATATATATATATATATATATATATATATATATATATATAAATAAATAAATATTAATAAATAAATAAAATACATACGTACATACATACTATACAATGGTATCTACCGGTATCTGGTTATTAGGGGTGAGCTGCAATATTCGCTGATTCGACGATTCGATTCGGAGAACCGTAGTCGACTATGAACCTCATAGTCGAATGTACCATTTTGACCACATGGGGGCGCCCATGGCTGCTGCAAAGCATTAGTTTTTACAGTTTTAGTTTTTTTTTAAATGATGTGTGCGCTTTAACCCATTTACGGTGCTCTAGAAAAACAAGTAAATTATTTTAAAAAATCTTAAAAAAAAACATGCTTATAGCGCCATCTTGTGGTGAAATTTTAACTGATTCGACTATCAGTCGACTATAGGGAAAATCTGACGAATCAGATTCGACTATGAAAATCCTTAGTTGAAGACACCCCTTATATATATATATATATATATATATATATATATATATATATATATATATATATATATATATATATATATATATATATATATATATATATAGATAGATAGATAGATAGATAGATAGATAGATAGATAGATAGATAATACACATACTCTATATTTATTTTATTTTATTTTCCTGGACACATTTTGCTATGTAGCTAAATCAAGCTGAAGTTTTGCATAATGAGGTTAAAATATTTTTGTTTCTTTAGAATTTATATAGAAGTCGTATTTAGAACAATTTAAGGGTAGCATTCTGTTTATGAATGATTCGTCCCACATTCCAAAGACAAATTGTAAACTGGAGCTAATAAGCAGCACAACCCCTTGTGACTGTATCACTGGTAGCTGTTCCTGTAGGTAATGAACAGTTCCTGTTCATATATATTAAACTTCTACATAAGTGTCATATTATGCACCATGCAATGTGGAATAACATGACTTCGTCACCAAAAAACTGGCATCGTGGGTATTTGGTAGCATTTAGTACTTTCTCCATAGCTTTATGATGAAAATATGACTAGAAGCTTATTTGTGATTATTGATGTTATTTTTGCCAGATTTTTTTCCACAATTGATTCAATTTTAATTGCATCTTTGTAGCATCTGTATGTGGGTTCTGTAGATTAATTATATTGTGCTGGAGCATCAAGGTTAATTACACCAGTAGTTAATTTATCTTTGAAAAATTTACATTGTTTTGAAATGCAACACTGTGATTTATTTGTCTTATTTGTAAGACAAAATCCTGTGAGGATCTACATTATTGTTAAACTTTTGTTCATTTTACATGTATTTAGATGTCCACTTCATTTACAGATTTACTACAATTTGAAACATATATAATGTACTTATACAGTATCAGTCAAAAGTTTGAGCACACCTCATTTTTTGCTCCTTTTATTGTCCATGTTCTCAGTTTCACTTAGTGTAAAGATTGACTTTGTAAATTCAGACTATAGTCCATCTATTTGTGGACAACAGTACATACTGTGTACTTCCCTTTTACTCTGTTCTCTAACAGCCAGGACCTCAATTCTACCACCACAGAGCAGGTACTATTTAATTGGTCCTTTATTCCTACCCCAGCAGTGTTACTGAGGTGTTTAAATGAATACTCACCTCTTCTTACCGCATCAGTGTCACTGCAGAACTGACAATAAACAATACATCACCGACATCCTACCTGTTTTGTGATGGTCCAGACCAATAGAGAGCAGAAAACCAAACAGGGGGTCTAAAAAAAAAAAAAAAGAAAAAAGAAAAGAAAGAAAAAACAGCTGTTTTACAGTCTGTAATTGTACAACTCTAAAGTCCATCTATATAATAATTGGAGAATTTTAACATTTAATTAATACTGTACATATAATGTATATCTTGCATTCATTTGTTATGTCCCAAGTTCATTATCAAAAATGTGTGCCTTTATTACTTTTGAGTAGGGATGAGACAATTAATAGATTTTGCAATTAATCACAATTTAAAAACATGAATTAATTGTAAGAGTGCCTCAACATTGTCATGACATCATTTATAAGAAAAATACATATTATGGATGTAGACAAAACTTCAGACCAATAAATGCAACTCTGACGGAACGAAAAAAATAATGAAGTTATGCTTTTTCTTTGCTTTTTACAAAATAATTTTTTATTTTAATATTCACCAAACACCCTGGTTGTCTGCATTTTCCCTGTGATTTCTGACACGTTTTTAGTTAAATTAATCATTTCATTATAATATAATCATAAATTTTCTTAGATGATAATTATAATTAAAATCTCTAATTGTCTCTTCCCTACTGTTGAGCATGTTGTGTAACTCCTGTAGATACAATGAACAGGGCTGTAGTGATTACTGCTTCTGTTAGTATGGTGATGTATGGGTGGGAGGAGACATTAAAATATGTAAATGTGATGTTTGATGACAAAAGGACAGACTGTTTTATAGTTTCTTTTTTTAGGGGAATATGGTTTGTAGTGAGGATTTAAGAACATTCTTTTAGGGTGTGGATATGATTTGCAAAATTCTAAACCAGATAAGGCTTATTTAAAGAAACCACTGGGCTTCCAAGCAGCATGTGCAAAGTCAGGAATGCAGTCTTGGTCCTTGCACAATCCCTGGCATCATGTCAATTAAATAGCTGCAGAGAATCCAAGTCATTGAAATTGTTCTCACATTAATAAACAGTTCTTGGTGGTCCTGGTTCAGTTTACACAAAACATTTGCTTCATCAAAAAGATGAAGATATGGCTTGAAACCCCAAACCCCAGCATCTTGTTTTTGTGCCAGTTCCTCGGCTCCCCTTTGCCCTGCCAGTTTCGTATTTTCAAGCCCAGCTTGCTCTCTGTCAGAGGCACTTTGTTCACACTCTCTCAGCAACTGAAAAGACTTCCTAAACCCTCTCACACTCAGCACTCTCTGAAGACAGCCTGTGTTCTGGCCGCTTGCAACACCACTGCAGTCTGTTCCTGGAGACGGTCATTAATAGGCAGATAAATCAATAGGATGGATAGCACATGGTAGGGGCATGAGGAGGGGCTTAAGGGAGCAATGACACTGCATGCTTTGTTCCGTGCCTCTCTGCCTTTGTCATCGCGAGAAATCTGTGACTGCTAGGAAATGGTTTGCAACCTGTCTAACTTATCTGGCCAGCACCTAACAAAGAAGAAATTTGTGATCACACACTGCAAAAAATGAAATTAACAAATCAGAAGATCTGTACTCAAATTTTTTGACTTGAATAAATGTCTAAGTAAGATAAATAATCTAGTTTTTACAAATTTTTTCTTGTTTTTAAAAATCTTAACAAGACACATTTACTCACTATATTGGCAGATAATTTTACTTAATTCATGTTCAATATTTGTCTTATTTTTTTACGTACATTTATTGTTGTTTGCCTCTGTACTGTGTGGATATGGAACTTGGACTGTTAATCTAGCATTATGCAACAAACCTTGTTTGGCACGGAAAGAAGGCCACTGAAGTTGGGATTATGCTGATTAAGCCACTTCTTTGTGTTTCGCCTTCATTCGAATACCAGCCCGTCTTCATTATTTGAAGCCATTATGAGATACCATCATCATAAGTAAAGGATGTTTAAGTTTCAATTTACCTTCACCATGTCATTTATTTCCTCCCTTGCCACTAATGCTATTACGAGTAAAGTATATTCTATTAGAAACCACAGATATTAGTAGAATAATGACATCTGATTATAATCCATCCCTGCACTGACTGACCGGTGTCATCTGTAATCATTGGCATACTGTAGATTTATGAGGGAAATATTTTTAGACGCGTTTTCATGATTATTGACATTATTTTTGCCAGAATTGTCTTTCACATTGATTTAAATTTAATTGCATTTTTGAAGGCCCTGTTACTTTATGTACTTTATGTGGGTTACTTTAGATTAATTATATTGTGCTGAAGCATCAAGGTTAATCACGCCGGTAGCTAATTTGTCTTTACATGTTTTTAAATGGCGGCACGGTGGTTTAGTGGTTAGCACGTTCGCCTCTCGGCGCTAGGGATTCCCGGTTCGAATCCTAATCTGGGTGGAGTTTCCATGTTCTCCCCGTGTCCGCGTGGGTTTCCTCTGGGTTGTCCGGTTTCCTCCCACAGTCTAAAAACATGGATCAAGTCAATTGAGTTCTCCAAATTGCCCCATGTAGAGTGTGTGTGTGTGTGTGTGTGTGTGTGTGTGCGCCCAGTGATAGGTTGGTGCCCTGTCCTGGGTGTATCTGCCCGGCGCCCTGTCCTGGGTGTATCTGCCCAGCGCCTGAAACGTTCTCCCGTGGATGGGCATGGGGAACCCCCCCGCAACCTTAATAGAGGATAAAGCGGAAGATAATGGATGGATGGATGTTTTTAAATGTAACCTTGTGACGGTCTGTTTTTATTAGACCAAGTCTACATTATTGTTATGCTTTTGTTTGTTGTACGCGTGTTCAGATGTCCATTTAATTTACTGATTTACAACATTGTAAAGAATTAGATACCAAAGATATTAGCAGAATAATGACATCTCATCATTAATCTACCCCGGCACTGACTGACGTGTTTTTACAAGTGTTTAACTATTAACATTTCCTTTAATGTGCTTATACAATCATGTTTTAGAAATAAAGATTATTGCAGATCAGCCTTTTTGTGAAATAGGTTTTTTTGTAACTATAAAAAATAAAGAATTCTGTAACCTGTTAAACCCTCAGTTTTCACCAAGAGCTGAAATTGCTCAGATCAATACATCCTATTATTTTGCAGTGATGAAAAATGAGGGTGAGCCTTGATTACTGTGGCTTTATCGAACTAGCTTTGGAACTACAAAATCTTTCAGCTTGCTGAAATTAAATATTACTTTTAACGGTGTTTAAAATTTCAACCATAACTCATTCTAAGTGTCTCGAAGGCCTTTTATAAAACAGGTTGTTTTGGTCCTTTATTCTGATGGGCTTTAGTAAAATGTTATGAATTGAGAATTACAAATGTTTGAAATTGTGTTCTGTGTAATGTCTTATGGACTAATTATAATTGGAGATAGTTGTTTGGTAAATATTCAGACGTTTACGTTTTTAGATCATTCAACAATTGCTGTTCCAGTCCTAATATATTAGTACATTCATCAGAGGTCAACTTTAAACAAGATCAATTTATTTATTTACCAGTCAAACTAAAATATGGGTTGTACACACAACACTACACTATTTGTCCATTTGGAAGTTTTAAATAGTTGCTGCAAAGATTATTTAGGCTGTTTAACTCAAGTTAAGATATTAATTTACGGAATAAAGTTTAAAACCTATTTTTTATTTTCTGTGCCTATATTACGTATTTAATTTACATTAAATATTTTAATAATTTCTTTATTGGCTTTGAATAATTAAACATTTTATTCCAACAAAAGATATTTTACTGTAAACTAATAAGAAAAAAGAAAATTCATTTTCTTGTTTTTATTGCCAAATCTTTTTAAATTTATGGTTTAAATCATTAGGATAATATTACACATTGTGAATGTTTCTTGGTAGGGTCTGTGAGTTCTTGGTTTAATAATGTGTAAATGTATAACACAATCCTATATTAATTTAAAATAAAAGCAAACATTTTTGACAGGTATTTAAACCTCTAGATATGTTAAGCCAATCCTTATGTGCATAGAAAATGGTATATACAAGTTTTAGTTTCTTTGGTTTTCTTCCATCAAGGTTTAGGATTTTCGTATGTCTAATTTCAGTTGAGTCAGCAAGCCCTTTAAAATAACGAGGTTGTTTGTGTTTACTCAGACTTTGCTGGGCAGTCATGAACCTCAGTCTGTGCAGCTTTGGGTCTCTTACAACCGACAGCCAATGAAAGCAGCCCAGTTTAACACTCGTCATCCAATCACTGTGAGTACTACACCTTGTTGCTGGTAATATTATTACACACTTTAAGTCATTAATCAACATTATTGTTTGTTTGTATGAGCTATATAAGAATAAAAAATATTTTTGTGTATAGCACATGCTGTCTTTAGCAAAAGCTCAGCCCTTAAAAACCTATGACAATTGCTGCAAAGCATTTTTGAAGTAACGTCTTTACTATAACAAAGGTATTTAAATTGTGGTGCATACCATCCTAGTACTGCACAAGAGAATTGCAGATGGGATGCAGATATTGGGTAAGAAGAAAAAAATGGAAAAAAAGGATAGTCTGTAAACATTCAGATTTTAACTTGTTAAAAATATAAAATAGTAAATGTTAAGTTCATTAGATAAATATTTACTAAGCATTAGAAAATTTCTCTTTATATTCCACTTAATCCTCTACTACATTCATGGGGTGGTTCCCTGTGGAAAGGGGAGATCGGTTCAGGTGTTGGACAGATATATACCCAGGACAGTGGACAGTGCTCCAATCCATCATTGGGCACACACTTACTCCCAAAGAGACACTATATGGGCTAATTTAGATAGAGGCAATTTAAAGCAGTCAACTCGCCGTAAATCCTTGTCTTTGGACTGTGGGAGGAACACTCACTCATACAAAAACGCACACAAACACAACACATAATATAGGGGCAATTTAGAGCATTCAGTTTACCTTGAAATATTTTATATTACTGTATTTTATTTGGAAAATCAGTGCAAAATGGAATGTTTCTGGGGTGCTCAAACTTCTGCTCACTGACTGGCCATGCTATGGATAAAAATCCTAGTCAATCAAAATGTAAAACACATGCCACATTGATATTTTTTCACTGATTTGTTTGTGCTTGATCATTGCTCATCAGAGAGCCCTCATTGTTAAATGAGTGCTTTATAAACAGGAAATGTTTTTTGAAGGTTTGACACAATGTTGCTCAGGTGGTTTTGTGCTTTGTAGGAGTACTACATAGCAGATGCCTCGGAGGACCAGGTGTTTGTGTGTGTGAACCACAACAACAATGTCACCCACCTGTACATCTCGGACACACAGGGGCTGGCTTTCTCTCTCTCGCTGGAAAATGTGCTGTACTACAGTCCTGAAGGCTCCGGGAGCAATACCCTCATCAGGTAACACTTTGTCGTGCATTCCAACAAAGAAAGCACTCTTATTACATAAAGTGATAGATGCCCTTTAGCACTTTTTTCAAATTACACTGTCTGGATTACAATACTAAAAAAAACCTAAAGTGTTCAAGAGTACTAGAGTGAATGCAAACACGTCTCTTTGGGGATTTTGAATCAGACATCTAGTGGTCATATTAAATTATTTTTACATTTCTGATACTATGCTGATGTCTCTGCAATCAGCTGATATCAGTTATTTCTCAGTTACTGATTTAAATACCATGGAAATGAGCTCATCCTGTTAGTTGCTATTGTCTTTCAGCTGATCATGTGTCCTGGGTGAGAAATAATCCTCTACTCTCCTCCTGCATTAAAAGCAGAGTATGTACACGTACTGTTATAATGACATGTACAGGAAGTATTGCTGTGCACATATTCAAATATTTTCTTATAAAGGTTCCCAGTTCCTTTTTACAATAATGTACACACTTTTTTGGTAAATGTTATTCTTCATTAATTTATTATCTTCCGCTTAATCCTTTACTAGAGGGTTGGGTTCCAAATGCCTATTCAGGGAAGAACATTTCAGCGCTGGGCAGATACACCCAGGACAGGTCGTCAATCTATCACTGAGCACACTCACTCACACAGACACACACACACAAATACACATTATATACGGCAATTTAGTTTAATTTTAATTTACTTTATCTTGCATCCATGTCTTTGGACTGTGGGAAGAAACCCACGCGGACACGGAGAGAACATGAAAACTCCACCCAGATTGTGATTCAAACCTGGCATCCTCTGCGCTGAGAGGCAAACGTGCTAACCACTAAGCCACCGTGCCTTAGAAAAATTTGTTACTCATTTAATATTTTGGAACATTTATCACATTTCATTATCTTGATTACTTAATCCTCCACCATACAGTTATACAGGGGTGATAAGCTTGTGAATAAGAAACCAGCCTTGTGACCTCAAGGTCCCCGGTTCGATTCCTGGTCCCACCAAGTTGTATGGCTGAAGTGCCCTTGAGCAAGGCACCTAACCCCAATTGCTCCCTGGGCTCCATGTACGAAGCTTCCCACTGCTCTGGGCACGTGTGTTCACTTTACTCAGTGTGTGTAGATGTGCGTGTTTCACTGCACGGATGGGTTAATTGTGGAGGACAAATTAACTGTGAGGACTAGATGATTCAGGCAGAATAGATGAGTTTTTTACTTATACAGGGGAGATCGTTTTGAGCTTTTGGCAGATACACCCAGGATGGGGTGCCAATTCACACATTCTCATTCTCACACACACACACACACACACACACACACACACACACACACACACACTGTATTGTGGTTATTTAGATTGGGGCAATTTACAGCATATGATTTACCTCAAATCTGCAATTTTGGAGTGTGGGAGAAAACTGGAGAACACCCACAGGGAGAACATGGAAATTTCACCCAGATCGGGATTTGAATCTGGATCACCAGTGCTGAGAGGCAGAACCGCTAACCACATGTAACCATACCACCCAAAACCTTTATTTGTTCTAGTTATTATACTTATTATACAAAAGGTAAAGTGTACTGATGGAGCGTATCCCAGTGCTTTTTAAACAGAAAAAGAAGAGAAACCATTTAGAATGGGTTATTATTATAATAATCTGTTAAAAGGCGGACAAACGCACATTCATACCTAGTGCCAGTTTAGATCCTGTCCACATGACAGTGTAATGATTTTTGGGTTGGGTTCTAAATGCCCATTCAGGGGAGAAGATTTAGGCGCTGGGCAGATGCATCCAGGACAGGCCGCCAATCTATTACTGAGCACACTCACTCACACACACACACACACAAATACACATTATATATAGCAATTTAATTAAAATTTAATTTACTTTATCTTGCATCCATGTCTTTGGACTGTTGGAGGAAACCAGAGAACTCCAGTTTAGATCCTGTCCCCATGACAGTGTGATGATTTTAAAAATATTTGACGCAGTTCTTCTTACTGTGTTTACAGATCTTATACAAACCTACCTTTTGATTTTGTCATCTGTGGACAGATGGCAGATGTGATAATTGTGAATGTGATTAATGCTTTTTAATAGATAGCAATTGTAGTTAATCCTTATTTACAATTTACAATTTATTTCACAATCCTTATTTAATCATATGTTTTATTTGTTGTGTGGAAAATCACATAGACCAGTTTAAGCCAGGTCTAGTCACATCACAAGTGAATTACATCATTAATTCAGCCCTAATTTGGTCTTGCTCTGCAAAGCGTGTAGCGCAGCATGAGATGTGAGTGAAATTTCAGCTCACAGCAAGGCACAATTCAACTCCTCTACATGCTTTTTCAACACTGTTGTTACACTGGCAGACATCATAGGCTGCACGGCATGATTGTATGTACAGAACGCCACAAGCTGATCCGCAAATCAAGCGTAAGGATGGACCCACCGAGCAGAACATGTCAGACTGACGTGTACATGAAACTCAGGCGCTGTCTAAACATGATGAAAGATCTAAATGCATAGTGAGAGATTTTCAGACTTGCTTAGTGTTTGTCTTTTCAGGGCACAAAAAATTGTGAATAGCCCTGTGTGCGGTGGCGCTGTGACAGGAACATTTTCAAATGGGTTCTTTTTGCTTCTACAAACCAAAACATAGTTGACTAATAGTATTCGTTCTTCAAACTTATCAAACTTATCAGTCCGTCTTCACTGAAAGTATTTTTCTGGCAGGTTTTGCAAATTGGACCCCGCTATCTTGAGTGACCCCACTGTCATTTTTTAAATACCAAACAACCTGCCACACTGGTTATTTGACTCACTTTTTTTTTTTTTAAATTCATCCGTAGCTGTTTCTTCCGCTGTATTTCCAGCAATCATTCGGACTCCTGCATTTTTAGTGTTGCGGACCACAGCCAAAATTAATCCGCTTCGTGAAGTTGCCTCTGGTGGCCATACGCGTGTGCTTCAAGTGGAACTTGATTTTAGTTCCATGAGAGTTACGCCACTTGGTCCACTGTCCTGGTTAGCAGCATAATACATCTTTATCATGACAATGTTAGCACTAATTAGTTTCAGTTACTCATAACGGTTTTAATCGCCATTAATAGCACAAACAATTAATTGTCTGATGTGCTATACATTTTATGATAACTATAAAAGACAATTTACAATATAGAAGACAATAAACCATAAGTACTGGGTGGAAAGATTACAGATAGTGTACTAGGAGCCAGAGCAGTCCGTTGCAATTTTGTCCATCTTTAGTAATGTGTGCTTGCTTGTGTGTGCTTGCTTGTGTGTGTGTTTTTTTTTTTTTGTTTTTTTTTTCTTTTCTCCTGTCATTTCATGAGTGCAATTGTTTTTTTGTTTTTTTTTATCTGATTCTGGTTGTTCAGAAGTCTGGGGAAAGAAACTGTTGCACAGTCTGGTACCTTTTTCCAGATGGTAGGTGGGTAAAGAGACTGTGTTAGGGGTGTGAGTGATCATCCCAAATGCTGGATGCTGATCATTCCACCTGTTCAAGCTACCCGCTGCAGGGACTTGTGATCCGATATGGTTCCCAAACCAGGTGCTGATCAGGCATCTGCTCAGGATGCTCTCGATGGTTCCTCTGAAGAATGTGATGAGGATGGGGGGTGGGAGATGTGCCTTCAGCCTACGCAGGAAGTAAAGATGCTGCTGGGCTTTAACCACAACTACGGTGTATTTTTATCCGTTCATTCAAGAAAACATTCTTCGGGGGTCAGTTAATCTTGCTGGAGGAGGGGGGCTGGTTTGCAATCAAAGTTCTAAATTATTAGTACAGGGAGTGATTCAATTTAAGCTCTGTAATTCTAAACCTAATTTGATAGTAATGGGTTGATCAGGATTTCTTCTCACACGTTTGTATGAGCATAAATAGGGCTTAATTACTGGAATAAATAGCTTCTTGCCTCAAGAATTAGTGGCATGTCAGCATATTTCAGACCTTGTAACATGGATTCTACAGAAACTACATTGTTTACTTGACATGTGTTCTGGAGCTTAAATCCACACTCATCTGAATATTTAACACTGCGTCAAAGCCTTCATTTGAAACTTGTCTATCACCTTTTTCTTTTTACTATACTTTACAGAAAATGGTGCAAAAGTAAACCCAATTAGCATATACACTGTAGCATGCAGCATGTTTATGCAAACCTACACATGCAAATATGACTTCACATCTGCAATTTATTTCTATTATGCTTTTTTTATCTGCATTTTTGCAGAAACTGGAATATAATAATGCTTCTGCTAGTGCTAAATATGGAATACTTCAGTCTGGAGTCTTGATGCTGTGTTTATGGGTGTTATAGCTCAGTTGTTAGGGTTTTGGGGTATCATTCTAAAGGTTGTGGATTCAAATCACAGGTCCACTCAAGTTACCGATGTGGGTCCTTGAGCAGGAACTTTATCCCATTGCTTTAGAGATATTTTATCATGGTTTACACTGTGTTCAGACCATCCAGTTGAGATACTTGTAAGTCACTTTAAATAAAAGTATCTGCTAACTAGCCTAACGTAATGTAATGGTATGTAATTAGACTTAAAAAGTAGTATGTGATTTTTAGAAACTAACCAGATTAGCCAACCAATATAAACAAGGGTGCAGCCAGTCTGCTCGCTTAAGCAACACTCTTTGCAGTATAGAATGTTGTAATATCATGAAGTTATGATCCAATTTAAATACAGGTAATTCCACCTACATTATTTACATCTGATATGTGTTTCTCAGACTCTTATATAATGCATGGGTTCTATTGTTTCAGCTCACTCTTTCACATATGTTATTACAATCATCAATAGTATCAGGAATTTGGGAATAAGATTTATAACAACAGCTTTATCAGAAAATCTACATTACCATGCCATTAATCATTTTTGCAATAAATCGAGATTAAGAACATTACAAATAATTAACTGTAAGTGTGTCTCAACATCGTCGTGATGACTTTAAAATCAGAATATGAATATTTTATTAACCTGGGGGAAATTGCACAGGTTCTGCAAATTATTAAAGGAAATCCATTTTTGGTGTTAAAGTAAACAAATAAAGAATAAATGATAGAAATATTAATAGTAATATAATAAGCACGTCAATAAACTGTAATATAGAAAAAGTTTTTAAGTTCTGTCTACCTTCCCACATACCCATCTATCTACACATATTGCACTGAAACCTAAAGTGAAATGAATATTGCACACAAGTTATAGTATTATGAATTATTATTTTACATATATTATTTATACAAGCAAGAATTTGTGGAGTTTGATGGCCACAGGTCGGATTGACCTCCTGTGGCGCTCTGTAAAAGTTAATATGTATTATGCAGGTGGCCGGAACTTTAGACCATGTGGCGCAATGCGCACAGATTTATTTATTTTGACCATAGAGGGAAAAACCTAGTTTTGTTTCAAATGGATATGTAAATATGTACACATTTAGATTTGTGTTAGCAACGCTCGTCTTCCCCGGGTGATCGGCTACGCGGGGGAACTGCGTACGCCGCTTGCACCTGAAAACGTCCACAGGGCAAGGATGCGTGGAGAAAATGCGCAACGTCGAGGCACCTGTGAATGCTAACACGCTGCACAGCGCTGTACCGTGGTTGGGCGTGGAAGGAGAGTTCGGAGAACACCGGGCATAAAAACAAAACAGGTTTTATTATTTAAAATGGTGTTGGGACACCAACAGAAAGGGGGAACAAAGGAAATGAAACTAACATCGGGATCTAACCACCACAAACAAAGACGTGCACGGGGAAAATGGAACATGGAAACTAAATACAAAAAACACCCGGTCACGTGCACAATAATCACCCAACGGAGACAATGAGTAACACAAATGAGGGACAGGTGCCTGTGACAATTTGCACAAAAAAAAAAAATTGTGTTATTTGTGTGTATTTGTTTTACTATTCAGCAAAAGCCCTGCGTTGTTTTTTTTCGATAACTAAATGTTATTTTGTTTATTATTGCAAAATAATTGTATAATCATAATTATTTTTTGAGTACATTCATAAAAAGGCATGAAGCTGGGTAGATGGGCACTAAGGCCTTCCATATATTCTAAACTAGAAATAAAGCTTTTCACTATATTGTGATTACAAATATGTTTTTAGTGTTAAAGTACAATTTTTATGTTGACCCAAATGTTAGTTTGTTAAGTAATTGTCTGCAGGTTGTCTTGATTATTGAAACCAATTTCACGACAACTTAATTTGTTTACAGCCGATCTGTAAAACTGCAGTGAGATTATTGTAATGTAGGAACTCTGCATTGAGCATGCTATTTATTGATTCCTGTTGGGGTGTATGAGTATTTCAATGAAAAACTGCTGAAAATGTCCCATCCCCAAGATTTAAGAGTTCTTGGTGTTTTCTAAAAATACTGACTGTTTATATAAGAAGAAGATTCTCTGGTTTCTTTAAAAATAACCAAAGCTTATGTTACATTGTGCTTTCATGCAGGTTCAGCTCCAGATTCATTTTTTTGCTGTGAGGAAAAGAGAGTTTTTTTTTTATGTTTGGCTGCCTTACAGTTCTTTTTTTTTCTTCTCTTTCTCTTTGAGTGGAGACAGAGAATTGCACTCATGCAGAGTCTCTGATCGACAGAACCACAGCACTCTGCACTGCACAATGTAAATGAACTGGCTTGATTAGCGAACAGTGGTGACCTTTTAAAAGTTCCCATTGTTTAGTGGAATGGAACTGTGGGTATACTGTATACACAGTGTAATGCAAAAAAAAAAAAGATGCGGAAACACACAAAACTAAATGATCTATGATACAAGGTTTTTTTCATGACCATGTTAAAACAAACTCAAACATGATATTAAACTGGTAGTATTATTTCCAGAAATTTCTTTATGGGGAAAATGTTTAAATTGCTTGTGTGCCTTTGTGTGCCTGGTGTTTGTTTGTGTGTGTGTGCGCATTTCTGTGCATTGTATGTATGTGATTGCATGTGTGTTTGTGTATGTGTTGGGGTGTGGGTGTGTGTGCATGTGTTTCTGTGTGTTTGTGATTGCATGTGCATAATTGTGTGTCTGTGTGTGTATAGATACTTTGCCAATGAGCCATTTGCAGATCTTCATCGTGTGGAGGGCCTGCGTGGGGTGTTCGTGGCCACACTGATTAATGGCTCCTTGAGTGAAGACAACATGCGCTCAGTGATCACCTTTGATAAGGGAGGTACATGGGAGCTGCTGCAGCCGCCCACCACTGACAGTCTCGGGGGTTCCATCGAATGCCAGGTAACTTTCTTTTTAGTTGGCACAGAGATTAACCCAGTTGAAATTGAGATATAAACCTAATCCTATATTAATTGCTTGTGTCATGTAAACAATAAATATAATATGTTATGTCCAGCATTTACCTACTACTACATTGTTAATAACATTTGCAAAAAAAAAAAAAGAAAAAAAAGCAAGGCACTCAAGGCTGAGCATTGTTATAAATAAATCACTGGAAAGAGTTGTAACAACTCGGTTTCATGTTGGGTCTAATACCACCTCTTTCCTGTGATTTTTTTTTTTTACATTAATGCATACCTGGGAGGCATGGTGGCTTAGTGGTTAGCACGTTCGCCTCTCAGCACTAGGGATTCCCGGTTCGAATCCCCATGTGGGTGGAGTTTCCATGTTCTCCCCATGTCCGCATGGGTTTCCTCCGGGTTCTCCGGTTTCCTCCCACAGTCCAAAAACATGGATCAAGTCAATTGAGTTCTCCAAATTGCCCCATGTAGAGTGTGTTTGTGTGCGTGTCTGTGTGTGTGAGTGTGTGCCCAGCGATAGATTGGCGCCCTGTCCTGTGTGTATCTGCCCAGCGCCCGAAACCTGGATGGGCATGAACAAACCCCCTCGCGACCCTAATATAGGATAAAGCGGAAGATATGAAAGAATGAATGAATGAATGAATGAATGAATAAATAATGCATACCTCCTCATGCTTTATTGTCTTAATGAAACCGTTATTAAACACTAAAATAATAAAAAAAACAAGATTTATTTCATACATGTGTTTATTCAAAACAAAATTATTAATAAACTGGTCTTTCACAATGATTTAATCCAAATTTTTAAGGTGCCTGCTGGGTGACAGGATACAGGCTTAGTGTTCGTCAGGAATCAACTATCTTTTTATATTAATCTTTATTTCCATTTATGGTACATGATTTAAAATAATGTATTTTATTTCATGCATTAATACAAATGTGTGTGTAATGGTAAATAATGTCACAGCTGGACAAACAGCGAATCAGATTTAACGACCTGAACTCTCTTTCATAAATAAATGGTTGCCACAACCACTATAATCCTCCATAAATAATGGGAACATCAACCACTATAATCCCTCATAAACAACGGTAGCCTCAACCGCTATAATCCTTTACATTATAGACTTTTTTACATGCATTTAACCTAGTTTGTTGCTTCTTAGAATTTTATCTGCTGTTCTGTTTTATTGTCAGTTTTTCTGTGTCTGTGATTTCCAAAATGCTTTTAAATGTATATTTTAGTCCATGAAGGCATTAACACAGCAAAAGAGCTACCATTTTATACAAGCTTATCTCCACTGATCCTGCTCTTTGTGTTTTGCACATGATGTGCGACAGCTCGTTTATGTTTCCATTTGTGGATATAATCCAAAAACAAGAAAGTACAAGCAACATCAAACGTAAACAGGATAAGAGTTTGATATTCCACAAAGAACCTAAAAAGCCGATGACGTGTAGAGTTAGATAAGAAGCAAGGTAAAACACCACAACGAAAGAAAACGAGCTCTGAGTCAGAAGGCTTTATATACAACTAGCTTTACAAGAGTCCATTTTCATTAATCATGTGCAGTCCTAACTAACCTGATTGGTGGAAGTCAGATCAGAGTAATCAAAACAACAGCTTCTTTCCCAGCATACATTTTTGGAACAACCCTGAAAGTAGAATATGTTCTTGGATGTTTTGACGTACTATAGAAGAACTTGATAAATTAGTGACCTGTTTGATGTGTTGCGTCTACACAGAGGTTAGTTATTGAAAGCTTATAAAGCACATTCAAGAGAACCTGAGATAGGATATTGTTCACAGTATCACTGCATATGAAAGTTCAAGTGATTTATTTATATAGCGCTTTTTACAACTGTGCAGTGTCGCAAAGCAGCTTTAGAGTGGAGCATCTGTACGTATACAGTAGACAGTGTTATGCAAAAAAAGCAGACAGACTGCTGTGTGAAACTAAATGATCGATGATGTGAATTTTTTTCATGACTGTGTTAAACCACTGTCTAAAACAAATTTAAACTGCGTGTGTGCACGCCGTGTGTGTACATAGATACTTTGCCAATGAGCCATTTGAAGATCTTCATATGTGGAGGGCCTGCGTGGTGTGTTAACAAAACAGATTACTAGTTTAAGTCGACACAGTGGTCAGTTATTTAAAGCTTATAGAGCACATACAAGAGAACCTGAGACAGGATATGTTTATGCATATGCATATGAAAGTTCAAGTAATTTATTTATATGGTGCTTTTTACAACAGTACATTATCACAAAGCAGCTTTACAGTGTTACGAGTCTGAACCCCCAAAGAGCAAGCTGAAGCGACAATGGCAAGAAAAAACACCTTTTGATGTGTTTTTTTAGGAAGAAGCCTTGGGAGGACAAAGGTTCAGTGGGGGACTCATACTCCTTGAGCGACCGTGTAGCATCAAAAGTGTAGGGCAGCCATGTACAGATTCTGTAGTGATCAGGTGTCCATATTCAACAATTGGAAGAACTATATGAATCCAGTGAGTCCATCCTGCAGGACTGCAACACTATAGGTCCAAGTTCCATTCAGTATTCTTCGTAGCCGCAGTGCTAATATGCATTAGCTTTACCCTTCTTTGTAAATATGATTAAACACCAAACCATTAGAATACATTCACTGATTTTTCACTTTCCTTCTCTAGCTCACGAAAGGATGCTCTCTGCACTTGGCCCAGCGTTGGAGTCAACTGTTGAATATTCAGCTGCGCAGGATGCCCATTCTGTCCAAAGAGTCTGCACCTGGCCTCATCATGGCAACAGGTTTGTCTGATAGTGGCTGTGGATCGGAAAAGAAGGAGAACTCAGTAACATGTGTGCAACTAAAACCCTGACAGAACCCATAATCATGATGTTATTTGTTTCCTCAAGTTTGCTTACTCCGAGATGTTTGAAATCATAGGGTTTTTTTTTGCTCCCCACTCATCTTGTGTCTGAAGGATGTGCACATGCTCATCTGTTCCATTTGCCTCTTTCCATTAGCATACGGCAGCTGGGTTTTTAATTAAATGATTATTAGATAATGGGCAGTTGGTGAGAAGAGCCGACGAGCACTTGTGAAAATGTCTGCCCACTATCACTTGGCCCCAGATGCTCTAATTATTGCTGTTCCCTGTGCTGAGTAATAAATTCATACGTGCACATGATATGTTTTTACGCTGCTTGTGATCCATAATCTCCAACACCTCAGCAATTCAGAAAGCATTTTTGTTGTACGCAGATGTCTGTCCTTATTATATGTAGATGATGTAAATAAAGTAGTACTGCACAAGTTAAAGTACTGAGCAAAAACCTGAGGCACATGTACACACTAATGAAAACTTCCACATGCAACTCCCACTTTTCCTACTGTGCCTACGCACAAAGGGATATGTCACCAACATTTAACCCCTCTGTGCAGTGAAACCCACACATACTGTAAATGTATGCACACAGGTGAGGTGAGCACACATGTCCGGCTGGGTAGTTAGCCTTGTACATGCCACCCAGGGAGCAATTGGTGTTGGGTGCCTTGCCCACGGACACTTTAGCCATAGTACTTCGTGGGACCGGTAATCGAACCAGGGACTTCCAGTTAGGCTGACTCCTTAACCACATGCCTACAACAGCCAGAGTTAAAAATTCAACACAACTCAATTAATAAGAAATTTTTTGGACATTTTGTAAAATGCAAAATAGAAAAAAGGCCTAGTGCTTTGCTATGTTATTTGTAACATTTATGCTATGTTATTGTAACATAAAGTATATATAAATAATAGTATTATTTATTAAATAAATCAGATTTACAACACCTTATTTATATACAAGACTGTTCTTAAGTACAGCCGGGCCCATGCGGCAGAGTTAATTACAGTAGCATGATGATTTCTTGTTCAATGCCACCTTAAAGGTCATATATATATGCGTGTGCGTGTCTGTGAGTAAGTGTGTGCACAGCATCTGCACAGTGCCCAAAACGCTCTCCCGTTAATGAGTTGTTAATTTAAAGTAGTATTTTTGTTAAGCTTCTAGGGAACTGGCACACGTACAACTTTTGCTTCACTCTCCTTATGTACACTCTGTCACATGTTCTATTGTTCTTTGATTTTTGACTTTGATTAATTAACAAAGTTTCCATTCTCTTGTTGATCTGTTTTCTATCTCTCTTCCTGCAGGGTCTGTTGGAAAAAGCCTGGCCAATAAGCCAAATGTATATGTGTCCAGCAGTGCTGGAGTCAAGTGGAGAGAGGTACAGTTCAAACTCTCTTTCTAAAATTTAGACCAGCTCTTTGTTTCTAATGATAAGCCTCTAAAGAAAGTCTAATATGAACGTTTCCTCAGGCTCTGGCCGGTCCACACTTCTACACCTGGGGGGATCATGGAGGCATCCTCTTAGCCATTTCTCAGGGAGGTTTCACCAGGACACTCAAGTGAGTCAATTTTTTCTGGTATTTTTGTCTGGAAACAAAAACTCTAAGATGTGTAATCCTTAAAAACAATTTGTTTTTAATCCTTTAAAAACAATTGGTTAAAATGAATATGAGCAGAAAAAAACATTTACTATCTAATTCATTTCTTATGAAATATATATTTTATGGGAAAATATTGGAACTTGATGCACAGCTTTAAAAATACATTGTGTTGAATGTAAACTCTAATCCCAGAACCAGGTTTTACTGGTATTAACATTTTATGTTTTTTATATAAAAAAGGTTTGATAATTTTACAGTGTAGCTGTTTTTTCCTTAACTACTGACTTGTGGTGTTCTTTTATTTGTAATATAAATTCTCCCCCCCCCCCCCCCCCCCCCCCCCCCCCCCCCCCCCCCCCCCCCCCCCCCCCCCCCCCCCCCCCCCCCCCCCCCCCCCCCCCCCGTGACTCCCCAGTATAGGATTAAGCAGGATAATTAATACTTTTGGAACACATCCTGCAAAAAACAATACTGTCTGTTTGTATGTTTTGAGCATTTAGGTGCCAAAAATGCACACTGTTCTGTAACGGTCGACTTTCATCCTTTGCATCATGACTGCTGAAGTAACTTCTTAATTATTCATCAAACACTGAATAGGGTCATTTTCATGTTAATTACTTGGTTTATTTAATGTGCAAATTGTGCTCACTGAGCACTTACCCCTACTGAGAATACATGATTGTCTTCTTGTTTGCATATTACACATTTCACATACAGACTTCTGAAGGTCGTGAGCCCAAGCGCACGAAGAGAAGGAAAGTCTGATCCTTATGTTTTCTTTTTTTAACAAATAAATGCAAATATGCTGAATATACTAATAAAAATAATGTTCATTTATCTGATTGAAATTAATGGGAGCTTACTGATAGCTATCTATTACTGGGCACACTCACAGAGACACCCACAAACACCCAAAAAAAAAAATTGGGGCAATTTATAGCATTCTCTTTACCCATCCCTCCATCCATCCATCCATAGTGTATATTCCCATCTAGGGCAGAATGTTTTGGGTGTTGGGCAGATACACCCAAGACAGGGTGCCAATCTATTACTGGAGAATCATTCACTCGCTCAAACAAACACTATGTAGGGGCAATTTAGAGCAGCCACTTTACCTTGAATCCATGTTTCTGGACTGTGCAATAAGACGAAGAACCAATACCATCAAGTTATCCACACAAGGTTGCACATAGAACACTCCCAACTGACACACAAACACTGTCAAAATTGCAACAAGACATTAAAAACATCTTTATCGAATGCCCTGCCGTTCAGCCACAAAGATGACTACACTTGCATCCAGACGTCAACGGCATTTTTGACAAGACTTCACCATGGAAAATGCATAATTACTTAACACACCTCAAGAAAGAACATCTTATATAGTAAACATAAGTCCATAATATGATATGTGACCTGCCACATATATAGCAATACTCATTTATTCATTATCTTCTTCTTAATCCTCTACCAGGGTCGTGGGAGGGTTCCCCATGCCCATCAAGGGGATAATGTTTCATGCGCTGGGGCAGGTACACCCAGGTCAGGGCACCTATATGTAGTTATATATATGTATATATATTTAGAGCATTCAATTTACCAGAGAAAAAACGGAGAACCCAGAGGAAACCCACAAGGACACGGGAGAACATGGAAACTCCATTAGGATTCAGTTCAGGATTCAATAATATAGGAGGTTATTTTCTGGAGTAGTCTGGGAATGGGAATTTATTTAGATCAGTAGAGAAAACAATATTAAAGTCTGAAAATAAGCAAAGAGGACTGATGTTTCCAAATGAGCAGTTTGGTGGTGTAACATAGTGCTGTGATTACTGATGCACATTTCTATGAAGTGCTAATGTTTTTGTACAGAACCATTTGCTTATAATAAAAGTCACATTTAGGATTTTACCGAACCTTCTGTAGTAATGTGGAAAGGTAGAAAATCTGCATAATGAAATGAATAATGTAATGGCGAAGCTGTTTATTATTTCTGCCAAGAATAATTGAGAAGCACAGTCTTTTAAATAAAATAATTTATATTCACCGCTGTATCGCTCTAATGATGTTGTATTAACACTGATGCTAAACAAATCAAGGCATTTAAACTCTTAATACCAAGTCCAATAAAATGCAGATCATTCATTAAAAATGATTAAGCTTGATATCTGTCTGTGGGTTAGGTACAGCACCAATGAGGGAGAGACATGGAGTGAGTTCCAGTTCTCCCAGCAGGATGTCTTTGTGTACCAGTTGCTCACTGAGCCGGGTGAGAAGAGCACCATCTTTACTATCTTTGGCTCCTATGCTGACCAGAAGCACAGCTGGCTAATCCTGCAGGTCAACGCCAGCGATGTACTCGGTGAGATTTCCATTTTTAGTGCCGTTGCAGCATAAGCACCATTTGATGGGCATATGGGTTCAGGACTTTTGTAAATCATTGCATTCTGTTTGCCTTTAAAACTGCGTCCAAACACGCAAAAAAAAAAAAAAAAAAAGATTTCTGATAGTTCACTATTCTGATATTGAGGTTTAGTGTAATCTCTCACACATGTAAGCTTATGCATCACTTTGGTCAGGTCTGGCCCGTTTGCTGGTGGAATATCCTAAATAAGCTATAAAGAGGGATTTTTTCGTTCATGTTTTTGTGAGATAAAACACCATTTGATGTGAATCACAACCTAAATTCCAAAAAAGGTGGAACGCTGTGTTAAAGGTAAACAGAATAAATTGATTTGTTAATCTCATAAACCCATATATTATTTCCAATAGGAAATATAGCATATCAGATGTTTAAATGGAGACATTTTACCTTTTCATTAAATATATTTTAATTTTGAAATGAATGGCAGCAAGATATGAAAGATAAAGTTACGACAGGAAAGAAAATGGTTTAAAGGAACAAAAGGATGCTTTTAACATTTACTCAGGTTAATTGCTGACAGGTCAGTAACATGACTCCATATAAAAGTAGAATTTTAGTTAGGCACAGCCTCGCAGATTTAAAGATGAACAGAGATCCCACCATCTACAGTCTGTAATATCATTCAGAGAAGAAGGAGGAAATCTGAGGGCAATGAACAAGCCAAAGAGCAAAACTGGACCCCCCCCCAAGATCTTTGGACCCTGTGGTTCTTCTGCATTCAAAAACAGTCTTAAATCTTTATTGGAAACCATTGCAAGGACCCAGGAACAATTTCAAAATAACTGTCTGTGAACAGAGGTTGCCATGCATCTATTGATGGAAGTCAAAGAGAATTTTTGAAGCTGTGTTGTTGTGATCAGATTTAAAATGTGATAAAATATTCTCTCTAATAGTGCGACGTCTCAGGTTGAAGATCTGATATGTTGCATGGGTTCTATTGGGAACAAAATATGGGTTCATGCGTTTTGTAAATCACTGCATTCTGTTTTTATTTACATTTAACACAACGTCTCAACATTTTTGGCATTGTAAAAAAACAAAAAACAAACAAAAAAACATTTTCCTCTGATTGTTTCATTTTTCTAATGGTCAGGTTTACAGATTTACATGTAGATTCATGCTTTGCTTTGGTCAGGTGTGGCTCATTTTGGAACAGTAATGTGTTTCTAGGCATTTTGCTGGTGGATTATCATAAATAAGCTGTAATGGGATTTTTTGTTACCATTTTAGTGCGATATATTACACTACTCATGTTTAAATACTTTGTAATTGTAATTGTGACCCAGGTTTTTCTCTTTAAACTCTAATTTATTATGTAATGAAACAATAATGGTGATGATATATAATGATTTTGCTATTAATATTCACCTTTTGGAGAAAAGAACAGTTCTAAAATGTGTATTTCTGATCAGGTGTGCCATGCTCTGAAGGTGACTATAAAACCTGGTCACCATCTGATGAGCGAGGGAACGGCTGTGTTCTGGGCCGAGAGCTCATTTTCAAGCGCCGGTCACCCCATGCCACCTGCTTTAATGGCGAGGACTTTGACCGGCCTGTCAACCTGTCAACCTGTTCATGCACACGACAGGACTATGAATGGTAGGAACATTTGCTTGTCAGTGGAAGAGAGTATAATGACCGTAACAACTGCTCCCTTTTAAATTCCCATTACAAGCATTACTAAAAACACTTGCAGTTAAAGTCACTTTAGTTTGTTTTCTAATAACAGTTCTGGTAGTCTTGCCATCAGGAAAGATAAAGGTCCTGCAGTACAGTCTACTAACTTGTTAGATTTACACTTTTTTTTTTTTTACACAAACATTTTATTAGGTACAGAACTCAGTTCTATACACACTATCTGTTCTATCAGTTCCTCTGATCAAACAGATGGACTTTGTAGTTCTACAAAACATATGTTTCTCTATGTGCTTTGTTAAACTGCTTTAGTATGTTCTCAGATGATCAGGAGACAGTATTATGGTGGTGGATGATTCTCAGTACTGCAGTAATACTGACATGATGATGGTGGTGTGTTGTGTGTGTTGTGCTGGTATGAGTGGATCCGACACAGCATTGCTGCTGGACAGAGAACAGTACACCAATGACCACATACAGGTGTCTGATCCACTCGTACCATCACCCACCACCCTAATATTACCTGCTTGTGGGGGTCCTGATCATCAGAGAACAGAGTAAAGGGGATTAACGAAGTATGTAGAAAAACAGATGGACTACAGTATGGAATTGTAGAACTACAAAATATACAACTACATGTATATATTGTGTGTGTATGCATGTATGTATGTATGCAAAAAAAAATTTAAAGACACGGAGAAGCCACAGCTGCCGCCAACCGTCGAAAATAAATCTCTATACCAACATATGGCAACCCAAGTCTCAATTATCTAAGTTCCTTTAAGCTCTGCTGATCTGTCAGTACAGTTGCAACTTTGCCTGTGTAAGAAGTACTGAGTGCTTTAGCTGTCGGTCATTGTGACTGACACAGTGGTTTCAGTCACATGATGGACTTACTGTATGTCCTGAGTGCTGTGAAACTGTTTTTATTTATTTATTTGTTTATTAGCTGACTTAAGTTGTCTATAACGTTGATTACCATTTGGTTGTTGGGGTATACTGTATACAGTTGGTGGATTATCATAAATAATATGTAAAGGGAATTTTTGTTACCATTTTAGTGCGATATATTACACTACTCATATAGAGTGTATAGAGTGTTGCCTCATTTTTTAAAATATGTCCACAAGCACCTTTATAACTTTCATTGAATGAAAATGAGGTTTGAAAACAAAAAACTTCATTACATTTGATTTTATAAAGACAAGTGCAGTAGAATTAGCTGGCCCCAGATCAGATCAGTTGTACTCCAGTTAGTCTGTTTTTCTTTTAGTTCTCAAAACAGATGTATGGTTTAGTCTAAACTGCCCTTGGGTGGGAGTTTAAATAGGTATGGGTTGTGCTCTGTGTCCAAAACACCTGAGACCTTGTGATGGTTGTTTTCATGATTGCCGTTTGACCCACTTCAACCTTGTCCCACATAAACTATTTGAATAAAAATAAAATATCAAAGACTTCAAACTACATTTAGTTTTTCTATTGTTTTTTATTAAAATAGTTTTGATATTAGGAAGCATATTTTAACAGTTTCTTTGACAATACTTCTGTTCTGCCTTCTGTTTCAGTGATTATGGCTTTAAGCTAAGTGAAGACCTTTCTCTTCAGGTGTGTGTGCCTGACCCTGAATTTTCTGGAAACCTATATGCCCCTCCTGTGCCTTGCCCGGCGGGCACAACTTATCGCCGCAGCAAGGGGTGAGAGCAGTGATTTCTATAAGACATTCAGTTTAGTGATTTATATAGAACCTTGTGTTAAGACAGTGAGGACATCATTTCTGCACCAATAGCATCATACATTTTAAATGTGAACAGAAAAGTTTTGGAGCAGAAAAGTTTAATGACTTTCTGTAAGTCCTGAAAGGCTTTGTGAGTGGGACTGCAGTGTTCTGCTCTTTCGCTGCAGGTATAGGAAGGTGCCTGGGGACAGTTGCAGTGGAGGCGATGTCGAGGCCAGGCTGGATGGAGAGATGTTGCCTTGTCCGGTTGGAGGTCAGAACTCCTGCATCGGCCTGATTTCATTTTTACTTGTTTCCTTTTTTGTATTAATCAAATAAATTTTTTTACGTAGTTTTTTAGAAAAAAAGAACACAGTTGTTGACATGATTTAGGGGCTAGGCCATTTACATGTTTAAAAGTGAGTGTGATATTTCATTAGTAGTTCAAGCAGTTGCTTTGGAAATTAGTTTGCTTGTGTGTTTGTGCATGTGCGTGAGTGTATAAGCTGGCACTCACATGAGTTTGTGCGAGTGCACTCATGTTTATGTATTTGAGTATATGTGTGAAACTGCACTTCGTTTGCGTGTGAGTGTATACACTTTTGTGTGAGTGTTTCTGTGTGTGCTCAATGATTGTTGTATGCTTGCATATGTGTGCGCTTGTGTGTCTAGATGCGCACACTGGTGCGGTTGTTTGTGCGTGTGCACGTGTGTGTGTGTTGTAAGAAGAGATGAGACGATTACAGATTTTGATGGTACAATAAAAAAAAAATGCATAAATTATTTACTTTTTTGTAAACAAAAAATAGCATTTTGTTATCTAAAGAAATATTCTTTATGATACAATATTAAATTATTTTGTGAGGATCAAAGTAAAAAAAAAAAATCTGTGTCCCCATTTGAAAGAAAAACATATTTTTCCTGTAAAGACAAATTAAACAGAAAAGTGTGCTGCAAATGGAACTGTATTGTTCCGTGAGAGTTGTGCTATTTGTTCTAAAGTTCCAGCTTCCGCCATAATATGCATCTTTCTTATAAATGTGATCATGAAGATGTTGATCCGCTCTTAAGATTAATGAATTGTAGGTTTTTAATTGTGATTAATCGCAGAAACGATTAATTGTCTGATCCCTACTTGTAAGTGGGAGTGTGGGCGTTTGCACTTGTTTGTTTACGTGTCTGTGTGTGTCTGTGTGTGTCTGTGTGTGTCTGTGTGTGTCTGTGTGTGTGAGAGAGAGAGAGCTTGTGTGTTCTTGACGGTGTATGACTGCTATAAGTAGTCTGCAGATTTTAAGTAATTATCTATTTATCAGTTTTTAAAATCTTCCATAAATGCGTCCATCAGTTCATCCATGTTCACCTTTCCCAGCATCCCTCCCTGTCCCTTACTGATGACCCAAACTGAGCCACCTCACAGTGTGAAATAACAGATTGCATATGTGGAAGGTTATTACTGTGTGTCACCTTTAATATTCATTAATGTACTACACATTTGATTTAGTCTTTTTTAAGGAATAATGTTAATATTATTTTCATTAATTGTAACATAACATAATCAAATATTGTAATTTATGTTTTATTTTATCTGTCAATAATTATTCGAATGTGTGCATTCTGTTTTGTAGAAAGTAATGAGTTCATTCTGTATGCTGTGAGGAACTCTATCCATCGCTATGACCTGGCTACTGGTGCAGATCAACCCCTGCCTCTGTCTGGCCTCCGTGAGGCCGTAGCACTTGACTTTGACTTTGAGATGAACTGCCTCTACTGGGCAGACATTTCACTGGACACTATACAGGTATGAGCAGATTAAACAGACATTATGCTGTAATCACATTGGACTTTCTCCTGATTAAATTTGCTGTCTCCCCCACTCCCCCTTAGAGGCTCTGTTTGAATGGCAGCACTGGACAGGAAGTTATTGTGAAGAAAGATCTGCAAAACGTCGAGGCTCTCACCTTTGATCCTATCAGCCGACTTCTTTATTGGGTGGATGCTGGTGCTCAGAAGATTGAGGTAATCAGAGACTGAACCTTCAGTTAATGCTGGGTTACAGAGAGCATCAGTACATAATGGGGCAGTGCGAATGGGAAATGACACCATGGCTTCCTCCTGGCTAGGTCTCAAACCCGGATGGGGATCTGAGACGGACGCTGTTGAACTCCTCCGTTTTGGAGCATCCTCGTGCACTTGCCCTCATGTCGGCAGAAAGGTGGGTACATAGGTTAAGACCTATGTAGTACTTGTGTAGTAAATTTACAATTTTTTGGCTCCATCTGGTGGCCACAATGGTGTAATTAAAAATACCTGTTGTTGCGTTGTAGTTTTTACTGAAATTGTGACTAAGTTCTTCTTTCTCCATCAGTCTGATGTTCTGGACGGATTGGGGTGACCGAGCAGCAGGTGTGTACCGCAGTGCTATGGATGGTTCCAGTGTGTCCTGCATTGTGTCTGAAGGAGTGCGCTGGCCAAACGGCATCACTGCTGATGAGCACTGGCTGTACTGGACTGAAGCGTATGGAGACCGTATTGAGAGATCAGACTTTACTGGTGGTCAGCGCACTGTGCTCATGGAGGGTTTGCCACATCCTTATGCTATTGCTGTATTTAAGGTAAAAATGCTTTATTCTTTTGCTGTAGCTATATAGTTTGAGAAACTTATTGTTTTATTAATTTATTGAAATTAATTTCTTATATTAACTGTGTGGTGTATTATTGCGACTATATAATGCATGATGTTAGTATATGAAGAAAACTGAACACAACAGTAAACAGTACAGACTTGGGTAACTCTCATTGTGCTTTTGAACCCGTAAGAAATACAAATTCATGTTTTTTTCCTCATCTCATTATATTCTGTTTAATCCTATTCTAGGTTCTAGGGTCATAAGAGATTTCCCATTAATATCCAGGGAGAACGTTTCGTGTGCTGGGCCCACGCACACACATACTATTAACGGGCATTTAGAGCAGCCAAACAGCAGCACAGTGTCTTACAAGTTAGCATGTCAGCCTCTCAGTGCAGGAAATTCACGTTCGAATACCAATCTTGGAGGAGTTTCTCATGTCCGTGTGGGTTTCCTCTGGGTTTTTTAAGTTCCTCCCACTGTCAAAAAAAACATGGATTCAAGGTCAATTGAATGCTCTGAATTGCTCCATATAGTGTGTGTTTGTCTGTGTGAGTAAGTGTGTGCCAGCAATAGATTGGCCCAAAACACTCTCCCCTGTATGTATCTGTGTGTGTGTATATGTATATGTATATATATATATATATATATATATATGTGTGTGTATATATGTATATGTGTATATATGTTTGTATATATGTGTGTGTGTGTGTGTGTGTGTATATATATATATATATATATATATATATATATATATATATATATATATATATTTATTTATTTATTTTTTTTTTTTTCATGTGTGTGTATGTGATTAACAATGAGATATTAAAACTATATATAACTATGTGCAAGATTTAAAATTCAGTCAGTCTGACAACCAGTCATTCTAACATCAATTAAACAAACCTGATTCAGCTCTTTTTTTGTGGTTTTGTAGCACAGTGTTGCGATCTTCATGTTTTATGTTCTTCTCTCTATGAACACATGAAATTAAAACAAAAAAGTTGATTTTGAATTTAAATGTTGGAAGGAGGTCTGTCTTTTCTCTGTGCTGTGACTAAGCTTGTTGGGTTAGTTGCATCATATCTGAATGTTCAGAAGTTGCCTTGGTAACATAAACTTATACTAATATCTCATCTTTATTATGTTTAGTGCATTTCCTGCTATTTCTATGCATGTGGTTTATAGATTCATGTTTTCTTTTGAAACTTTAGAATGATCTTTACTGGGATGACTGGTCAAAAATGGGCATCTATAAAGCACCTAAATCTGGGTCACCTGACAGTGAGCTGATCGTGGGCAGGCTTACGGGTGTCATGGACCTCAAGATCTTCTACAAGGGCAAAACCAAAGGTCAGCTGACTTTTGATACATAAGGAAAAAGGCAATGATGACCATATTAAGCAAATGCTGAGGACTTTATTTTATGCGTCGTCATGTTCGGGACGGGCAGAGGCCGTCTCTGTGACCTCTCTATGACCTAATGTGTTTATTTTATTTATTTGTGATTATTACTGCCATTTTTTCATTATGTGAGTTTAATTATGTTTTTCATTATGTGTGTTATGACAGGTCACAATGCATGTGCAGATCAGCCTTGTACACTGCTCTGTCTGCCCAAACCTGGTCATGCACATAGCTGTGTTTGTCCAGATGAAGTAGGCACCACCACACTTCCCTCAGGAGAGCTGCAGTGCCTCTGTCCTTCTGGATACCAACTGCAGAACAACACATGCGTCAAGACTGGTATGAAGTTTAAATGTACACATGCAGGACCCAGCTGCCAGCGTGCACAATCAGGCCTCTACAACTGCATTAAAATTCTGCAGCCTGGCTTGTGTTTAACCAACTCAAGCGAACTCATGTCACTCCATTACTCATCTCTCTTTATTGGCTTCCTGTAGCTGCTTGCATTCAGTATGCGGCACTGACCGCTGGGCAGATACATCCAGGACAGGGCACTAATCTATCACTGGGCACACATTCACTCCCACAGACACACACGAACACATTTTATAGGGGGCAATTTGGAGCATTCAATTTACCTTGAATCCATGTTATTAAACTGTGGGAGGAAACCCACGCGAACACAGGGAGAATATGAAAAACACCCCACCGCTAAAAGGCGAACATGCCAACCACTAAGCTATCATGCTGCCCTTATTTATTCTTATTTTATAATATTTTATTAAGTTAGCATTTGCATATTAGGTTTTGTTCAGTTTTGTATGTACTGCTATACGAATTTGTACCCAACCATAAATTTTATGTACCGTTACACAACCTCTTATTTAGAAGAACACTTACTCTTGTGTTCTACTTAATGAGGGGAATGTGAATTTCCCCATTGTGGGACAAATAAAGGTCTATCTTATCTTATCTTAGCAGGGCTTTCAACTACAAGTATTCACAGACAGAAAATGTTTTTAGTTTGCATGTGTACAAGTGCAGATATGCACAAGTGCCCTGCCTGGGGTGTAAATTGGGTTGTAAATCAGAACCTTCATGACAAATTGATTTGATATCAATTATTCAAGCCAAAATGTCGATTATTTCCAATATTTAAGAATTCCCCATGATACGATTTGATTCAATTCAATACAATTCAGTACTCTATATTATTTCCATTAAATCTATTACGTTTAAAATAAATTAACATAAAAAATTGTTTGCCTTTTTTTAATCAATGGATTTTGTGTACCGTTACACTCCCTGCTCGTACAGCATGGATCAGTTTCACCAGTAAAACTGCAGATAAACCGGGTTAACCTGAATATTCAAGCCTTATTATATGTATAGCGGATTTTCTGATTTTGCTCTCTGCTCAACAGAGCACACTTGCCTGCCAAACCAATACAGATGTTCAAATGGCAAGTGCATCAGCAGCATCTGGAAGTGTGACAGTGACAATGACTGTGGAGATATGAGCGATGAACAGGAATGTCGTGAGTGACAACAGCCCTGGGCTTTACCTTTAACTGTTTTATTCTGTCTGCATCTTACACTGGGAATTGATTTATTTTCTCACTTTCTCTCCCTCCCTCCCTACCTGCAGCCACTACCTCATGTGACCCAGCTGTGCAATTTCGCTGTGTGGATTCTGGCTCGTGTATCCCTCGAGCATTCAAGTGTGATCACGAGGACGATTGTGGTGACAACAGTGATGAGGAACATTGTGGTTAGTTTCATACTGGGGGAGAAGCCTCTATGGGTAGCCCTTACCTTATTTGTAATAACATTTTCCAGCATGTAGTCACCTGTCTGCTTTTATCAGATTTATTTATTCTATTACTTCTTAAGTTAAAAGAGAAGCAGAGAAATCTGGTATATACTACTTTATTTTCTTATTTAGTAGAACACCTACACTTCAACTACAAGTATTTGCAAACATTAAATGTCAGTTGTTAGCATGAATGTAAGTGCAGATGTTCATGGACATCTGTAAGACTTTTCCTGTCTGGGGTAGAAATCGGAGCCTTTCTGACAAATTGATTTGAATTCATTTTTCAAGCCAACGATTCCATTTTGATACTTTCTTACGATTCAATTTGATATGACTTAATACTCATAAAGACAATGGTGTGTGTACATATAACCCATGTTATAATGTATAATATAAATATTTATAAAATATTATTAAATATTATAAATATAATTTTAAAAAGCACAGTCAGGTATGAAATCTATCACAACAAAATATTCTGTACAGCCTCAAGAGATATATGGGGTATGAATTACTCTAACACTGATGTTTGATTCTTATGTGATCTTTCTTGCATGTCTGCAGTGTTGTTCTCTTGATGCCGTAGTCGACTGTGCACAACTGAAACACTCACCGACATGTTTAAGTTTGCGTTAATTTTTTACACTTTAAGGACGTTGTTTAGCATACATTTCTAGAAGGATTTAATTATCAAGCAAAGGTTTCACTTTTTTGCTATCTCCCTCTTGTAAAGTATAAGAGAAGTTGAAAGACGATAATGAGGTAGCGGCACCCGCAGCTTTGCAACATTCTAATTTGTTTTAACGTTTTTGTAGTGATGCTTTTAAAATTACTAATAATGTTGATTACATCATCAGGTAGCATTTCCTCTTTTATAGATGATTGGTTTGATAAAAGCACAAAGGAATCTCAATATGCACACTCAACAATTTTCTGCACATTAAAATTGTCCCATTCATCATGTCCTGTGTGGAACCTTCTTTTGTGTTCTAACACAAATAATGAAGAAACTCAAATTGAAAGTATAATATTCTGGATTTTTTTTTCTGGACATTGTAATAGCAAAACTAACTTGTAATAGCAAAAGTTTATTGTCAGGCCAATGCATGTTCAATTCGGAAATGTGTTTTTTGTGGTAATATTGCTGTTAGATCAATTGGCTCTTGGCTCTTCATGGAGTCTTAGCATCATGTTTTAAAAATAGCATCACAGGTACTTTATCATAGTTTAAAAACGTAATATTTTTAAAACTGTACCAAATGGTCCATAACCCCAAATCTTTGTTCTGGCTTGGGTAACATTGCATTCTTTGTAAACCATTTATTTTTGTATTTGTTGTGTTGTAGAGTCTCATCAGTGTGGGCAAGGGGAATTCACATGTGCAAGAGGAGTGTGTATCCGTGAGGCCTGGCGCTGTGATGGAGATAATGATTGCAGGGATTGGTCTGATGAAGCCAACTGCACAGGTTAAAAAACAAACCCACAGAGAGATGGAGAGCTATAATCTGGATTTACACTTAAATCGAACGGCATTTGCATAAGCTGTCAATTTCTGTGTTTGTGTCTCTCTCTCTTTTTCTCTCTTCATTTGTGCCACTTCTCATTCTTTGTTGTTCTCATTCTTCAGTAGGTCACCACACCTGTGAAAGCATCAGTTTCCAGTGTCACACAGGCCACTGTATTCCTCAGCGCTGGGTGTGTGACGGTGATGATGACTGTCAGGACGGCTCAGATGAAGAACCCAGTCGCTGTGGTCAGTGCTCTGAAACTCAACAAAATTATACACATGCATAATTATCCTGTATAGGAATGAGTGACAGGATTAAAGTGGAGGAGGCGGCTGCATCACGGGTATCTTTGTCTTCCCGTTTGCGAATGTCATTGACTCGATCGGTGACGGTGTTAAGCAGGAATCTCTTTGAAATATGATGTCTGCTGTGAGCATTGTGGTTTGAGCTGAGTAGAGGGAGCAGGTAGGAGAAAGCCTGGAAAGATCCAGAACACTGCCAGAGCACTACAGCAATGTTCTTGGAGGACTTTGATCTTTGTAAAGGATTAAAGGTGCTGGGACTTAAGTCATATGGGAATTCCAGGCAATGAAAAAGTAGACTGGATCACTAGAACAACAATAGAAGATACGATCACTACTCGACTCATTCCCCTCACAGATGCTCTACCAAAGATATTTACATACATTAAAAACAAATGGCAAAACGAATGGGACAATGAACTACACAATATGCTGCACAAAATCAAACCAAAAGTCTACAAAAACTACACAAGAATGAACTGTTGGAAAAAACAAACAGTCGTCACAAGATGCTAAATTGGACATAATAGACTCACACTCAAGCACCGACCTACCAACCATGTCAAACCACACTCATTTAAACACATCCTTATAGAATTCCTAGCATTTGATAAAGAAAAACTAAATATTCCTGGAGAAAACAGTCTGCAAAGCCTGCAAAATTCCTGAAAATTCTACATCACATTAACCTGAAACATCCTATGTAACCTAATTAAAAAGGTGTATGTAACGACATAACTCATGTACCGCTATTAAATAGCCTAAATGTGTTGAAATGGCATACAATACAAACAAACAAGCAAACAGAGGATTAAAGAGATGATTCTATGGTCTGTACTGTCTACTGCACTTTGTCTACTGCACTATTAATGCTGCTTATCTACTGAAGAACGAGTCACCCACTGATCCTTGGTCTTCACAAAGTTTTTTCCTTAAAAACACTACACCAGGGACATTTTTCTTGCCATTGTCACTTCAGTTTTAAAACCTGTTAAGATAACCTGTTCCAGCTTGTAAACCTGTTAAGATAATGTACTATTATAAAAAAAAAAAACGATATAAATAAATAAACATGAAATGTGAGAGGTGGAAGAATGCATTGGAGAATAAAAAGGAATGAGGGTTAGCAGAAAGTTTATGGTTTAAGGGAGGACATGCAGTTCGTTGGGGTTATGGAGAAGGATGTTTCGGGAAATGGCAGGATAAAGCATAATGATCCACTGTGAAGACCCCTAATGGAACAGCCAGGAGAATATTTCTGTGTCATTTTGCTAAAAAGAACCCGTAGAACATTTTAAAATGGTGCAAATTCTCAAAACTAAGTGATTTAGTGGTTTTTGGCTATTTCGAAATTCTATTCCTTATTCAAACATGTAATTTAATTTAATTTTATTAAAGTTTCTGTCTACACTTTTTTAACATCAACCTTGTTTGTTTTATTCCTGAAGAGGGGGCTCAGTGTAATGGCTTCCTGTGTGCAAACGGAACATGCCTGCCTGCCAGTGCTCACTGCAATGGAGTGGAGGACTGCCCCGGGGGTGCTGACGAACAACACTGTGGTTCGTATTAAAAGCCTGAGTGTGTGTAAGATGTGTAGATGTTTACAGGTTGAGTAATCCCGTGTTCGTTCTTGCAGACCCACTGTGTACACGCTACATGGAGTTTGTGTGTAAGAACAGAGCCCAGTGTCTCTTTCAGTCACTGGTGTGTGATGGCACAAAGCACTGTGGTGATGGTTCGGATGAAGACTCTGCCTATGCTGGTTGCTGTGAGTCAAAAATCCTTGTAACTTACTGACCAGCGTGCAATGCCTTTAGGAGAAAACACCAAGACTGTTTATATCACAACACTGAAATGTTATCTGATTATTTAATAATATAGCAGCTGCAGAGCCTGTAGTTATTGCTTGGTTGCTGAGCTCTAATAGATTTACAAAAGTTTCAGCAAACCTCTTTACAAGTTATAAATGGCTGAAGCTTCAAAGTTGCACAATGGAATATTTTTGGTTAGCAGGACCACCTCTCATCACTGGGGATACAGATTTGAATCCTGATCTGGGTGGTTTGTCCATGTTCTCCCATGTTCATGTGGGGTTTCACATGATTCTCCATTTTTCATCCACAGTCCAAAAACATGGTCCAAATTACCCCTATATAGTGTGAGTGAGTGAGTGTGTGCCCAGTGATGGACTGGCACCCTGTCCTGGGTGTACCCGCTAGGTGCACGAAAAGTGCAACCCTAGTAGAGGATTAAGCGGAACATATTGAATGAATAGATATTCTGTATTTTCATCATGGGCACACATGGGACAAGCTTTGCTAAACATTTAGTGATTAATCTAAACCTAATGGAGTCTCAAGGCTAAAACCACTTAAGCCACTGCTGCAAAGACTATTTAAAGACTGACAAAACTATTTGGTAAAGACAAAACCTATGGAGGTTGTGCAATGTTTCAGATGAGGTTCTGCTGATGAAGGGCAGTGATAGTTGGGGATTTAGAGAAATATCAAGTTTCAGGTTCATTTATGCACCATGTTGGGACATGTGCCCATAGAAATTCTTAAGGTGAGGCATCAGGATATAAACTCTACAAAGAAGATAAAATGAAATACACAATAGAAGAATTTAGGATTGTGGAAGTTCAGTGTGTGATGTCCTGGTGGTTGGATCAATACAAGTTTCAAAAGTGCTTCATGAATGTAATGGAACTTTAGCTCTGACACTTGCTTACAGAGGATTTTACAAAATGCAGTCCAAGCATTTTTGAGGTACAGACTTGCTTATGAGCACAACAGTGGCAGGGAAATGACAGAAAGTTTGCCGGTTTAATTCATTTGGGAATGGAAGTAAAAAGCACGCACATACATGGCATAAAAGAGGGGTTTCTGTAAATAAATCGGTAAATTTGGTAAAATAGGTGTTCGACATGACGTGAAGCCAATGCTATGCCGTTGCATCTTTTTTCCATTATTTAGTCACAATAATTCACGCATTATTTTTCTTAAATAATAAAAAAGCCATTTAGTGGCTGTATTACAGAACACAATTTATCAGGGAATCAGCTATACATTATATGACGTATAAGGTGAGCACAGGGTTAATCGCAGCATCCCTGGAGCAATGAGGGTCTTGCTCAAGGACCCACACTGGTAACTTTAGTGGACCTGGGATTTGAACCGCCAACCTTCAGCTTTATAGCCCCACACCCTAACCACTGAGCTACCACTGAGCTACGTAACATTATTTATATATTATTTATATTATTTATAACATTTTATTTATATATATGTGTGTGTGTGTGTGTGTATGTGTGTGTACACACATACACACACACACACACACACACACACACACACACACATATATATAAATATATATATATATATATATATATATATATATATATATATATATATATATATATATATATATAATGCTGCCCCCGTTATTATGCTAAGGTATTTATTTTAATGCAGAATATTGGTTAGTGCAATATTTTGCACAGAAGCAGGTTGCATCACCTTCATCATCACTAGTTCTTAGTTGTTTGGTGTGTCTGGGCTTAACGCCAGCTCTCTTCCAAGTGAATAATTGCCACAATATTTAGCCAACTTTTAAATTCAAGGTCAAACTTCAGGAAAGACAAATAAAACCCTTCTGTTTCTCCACCAGCTACCCATCCTGAGTTTGAAAAAAAGTGTGATCCCTACAACTTCCAGTGCTCCAATGGCGTGTGTGTGAGCCTGGACTGGAAGTGTGATGGCATGGACGACTGTGGTGACTATTCAGACGAGGCCAACTGCGGTAAGCTCCTTTCCCCGGAGCTCAGTTTACAGACATGGATCTTAGTGGTACTGATTGAATGTATGTTTTTGTTTTTGTTTAGGTACTTCTACCGATGAGCCGGGCTGCTCACGCTACTATCAGTTTGAGTGTAAAAATGGCCGCTGTGTGCCCACCTGGTGGAAGTGTGACGGGGAGAATGACTGTGGTGACTGGTCTGATGAAGCTCAGTGCACAGGTGAACACGGCTCATTGGTTTTTAAGTCTTTTGAAGCCTTTGACTGAGTCTGTTAACCATTGTGGTGATAGAGGATAAATAAAAGTGTTAAATGTTGGTTTTGTGTAGATTTTACACAAAAATTCTAACTAAAACATTGCTTAAATATAAACTTTGACAAAATACACAGTGATATCACATTCAAAGTGATAAAGTGATCTGTTTTGCCTACTGTGCTTACACACAGAAGAATTTTTCCTCCACATTTATCCCACCTGTGCAGAGAAACACACACACGCACACACGCACACACGCACACACACACACACACTGGTAAAGTGAGCACATGTGCCCAGAGCAGTGGGCAGCCCTGTATACGGAAACTTGGGAGCAATTGGGGTTAGTTGTCTTTCCCAGGGGTACTTCAGCAATAGTAATTGGTTGGACCAGAAATCCAACTGGGGACCTTCAGGTCACAAGGATTGGGTCTCTAACCACAAGCCTACAACTGCACCAATTACAATTTATTGTCTGCACTTAAATATGGAGGACATATACTGTATATATATAACGTTTATATATATATATATGTATATAACGTTTGTGTGTTTGTTTTTAGATGGAATTACCCCTCATACCCCTGCACCCCGCCCTGCTACATGTGCTGCTAACCGCTTCCATTGTGGCTCTGGAGCATGTATAGTGAATACGTGGGTGTGTGATGGCTATGCTGATTGCCCTGATGGCAGTGATGAAGTGGGCTGTCCCACAGGTATGTCTGCTACTTACACTGTCTTCCTCCATCTTCATATCTCACCATTTATCTCACTTATGTGTGTGTTTGTATGTGTGATAGCCTCCAACAGCTCAGTAACTCAGGTCCCCGTGTCCACTCATGCGCCTGACCCAAAGGGCCGCTGTGCCAGAGGACAGTTTTTGTGCCAGAAACCACCTACCTGCATCCCAGAATGGCAGCGCTGTGATGGCCACAGTCACTGCCCGGACAATTCTGATGAGTCCAACTGTCGTACGTCTTTACTCTGGTTTATATGCAAAATGTGTAAAGTGACTTGAACATGGCATCTGCTTTTGGGTTTGCTGGACATGAAATAACCACTAAACATCGATTTCTTTTTGCATAGCCACTCATGGTCCACTGTCATGTGTAAATGGAACACTGTGTGCTGATGGTGAGGCGTGTGTGAGTGATGGTGAAAGATGCGACGGCTTTCTCGACTGCTCGGACCACAGCGATGAGGACGGCTGCACCAGTGAGTGTGACATTGAGTATATTTTAGACAGTTCATGACAATTTAATTTGCCTGTCCTCATGCTCTCCCCACACATTTCTCCTCCTCAGCTGACTCCATGGTTTATAAAGTACAGAATCTTCAATGGCGCGCCGACTTTTCTGGTGCAGTCACACTCACCTGGTCCCGACCCAAAAACATGCCTCCGTCCTCCTGTTCATTCCTCGTTCAGTACAGGTAAATTACATTATTACCTCATGTTACCCTTCTGCAGTGCATCATGATCATTGAATCAAAGCTGGTTATGCTCACTCCAACTTCACTGTTTTTGATCTTTTGGCACCACCTGCTGGTTACTGCAGCTGCAGCAGGCAAAGAAGCAGAGATGCATACAAAGTGAATAGGTCTTTGTTAAAAGTAAATGCTTTTAAAAAACAGATTTAGGTTACAGAGCTATTGTTTTACTACATTTTAATATTTGAAGTGAATTTGTACAATGTAAGACTCCAATTACTCCAATTACCAAAAACAAAAAAATTGTGAAAAGGTTAATTTACAGACAAGCATGTGATTGCATGATTTCACACACTTTGCAATAAATCTTTGTCAAAAAATAGGAAAAATAAACAAATAGGAACACAAATCCATTATTCAGCTTCGCGCAGATTTTTTTATACTGGATGCGGTTCCTGTTGCAGACCTCCTACACTGATAACAAGTGGTCAAGTTCTTGATTGAAGATTTGTTGTAATGTGTAAGCTCTGTAGGCAAAATTTAATGTAAAAAAATAGGAAAAAAAACACAAATAAAGAAAAAATGTACATGAATGAATTAAAATTATCAGCCAATAGTGAGTAGTGTTGGTAAGATTTCTTACAATAAGAAGTTTATAAAAACTACATTGACCATTTCGGGCGCTGGGCAGATACACCCAGGGCAGAGCGCCAATCTATCGCTGGGCACACACTTTCAAACAGACACAAACACCTATATGTGTTAATTTTAAGCAATTAATTTACCGGTATCTTGAATCCATGTTTTTGGACTGTTTACATATTATGTATGTGTATACATAACCTTTCTCATGTATGGAGTTGAACTCATTATGAACGTGATACTCAGGGTCTGATTCTCATCTTTTTATTGTAGTTGAAAAGTTTTTAATGTCACCAGTATTCCATTTTAAGTCAATGCATAGAGTCGAAGTGGAAGAAAATTGTTTATTATTCATTTTGCATCCATATTCCCTTTTACCAGACTGGTGGGAGCTCAGCAGTGGACCACCATGGACACACACAGCAACAAGAGCAGCTACACGCTGAATGTTTTGAGGCCAGATACCACCTACCAAGTAAAGGTAGTGACTCAGTGCCTCAACAAACAGCACAAGACCAATGAGGTGCTGACTCTGCGGACCCCTGAAGGCTGTAAGAACCATCGCAGAGCAAAACTTCCATTATTTACAGCCTGAGTGTGTAAAGACTTTTGACTGTGTGTATGAACGTGTGTGTTTGCTGTAGTACCAGATCCACCTCAGGAGCTGCAGCTGAGATGTGATAATGCTGAAGACGGTACGGTGCTGTGTTCATGGAATCCACCAGCCAACCCACATGGGCTTATTAGAGAATACATCGTAAGTTTGTGTCATCTCCCGCAATTTTACCAATTCACTTAAAATGTATAACATTTTGATACTTAAGTGAATAATAATAGTTTGTAGAACAAATACATTTTTCATAAATAATGAGTTATTTATTGACAACTAATTTAAGATGACCAGAAATCTGTGTTGTCCTGAACAGGTCTCATTTTTGCAACCTCAACAAATAGCACACAATCTGTCAGGAAGACAATAAAACTTATACAAATTTAGAAATCTGTATTAAGTAAAATGGAAAAAGCTCAAATCCTATTGGGATTTTTTACAGGATTATATGTTTTTATGGGCGACACAGTGGCTTAGTGGTTAGCATATTCCCCAATGCTACGGATTCCTGGTTTGAATTCCAATCTGGGATTCTGCGAGTTTCCATGTTCTCCCCGTGTCCGCGTAGGTTTCCTCCGGGTTCTCCGGTTTCCTCCCACAGTCCAAGAACATGGATCAACTTAAGTGAATTCTCCAAATTACCCCATATAGAGTGTGTCTGTTAGTGAGTGTGTGCCCAGCCATAGATTGGCGCAATGTCCTGAGTGTATCTGCCCAGAACCTGAGACGCATGAGGAACCTCCCCACGACCCTAATAGAGGATAAAGCGGAAGATAATGGATGGATGCATGTTCTTATATTTATTTATATAGTTTTCTGTCTATTATGTACCCTACCTAGGTAAATTAATATCTTAACAGTGCTGACACTTAAAATTATTTTACCATTGCATATCATTAAAACAATGCTGCTCTGTTAGTAAAGCAATAAGGCTCTCAAGGTTGTGCGTTATTGTGAATAAATCAGGAAAGTGGTGTTATTAAGCACGATGTGTAGTGGAGTGTCGTTGCATCTCTTTCTCTTGATTTATTCACACTGATGCACAACCTTGAGTGCATTATAGAATTTATAAAACGGGTACAAACACACAATAAAAAAAAAAGTTTGATTGATAAATTAGTATATTAAAAGCAAAATTGTTTATTAAGTTGTCTTCTGCGAAATAATACAGTTTTTAAAGTACATGCTGAGTAACAGGTCTCTGGTTGTTCTAACAATCAATCACTGCAATCTACTGGCCAAATTACAGTACGCAGTTTATAAATAAACATTGGGAAAATAATATATTGTATATTACACATCGATACTAAGGTGAAGTGGTCAGAGGTGTGCAATATTGTCAGTAATGTCACAGCTGCACAAACGACTCTGCCAATCAGATTCAAGGATTGGAACTATCCATTTTATAATTTTATAAACTATAACATTATTAATTACTATTATTATATCTTTGCCACCAGGCAACCCAACTACTCAACACACACCCAGACTAAACTGATCACACGCGCACACACACACACACACACACACAGAATTGATACTAAATAACCTACCACAAACTCCCACACACTCAACACAGAACAAATTTAAACTGCCTCTAACGCTACCAGAAATTATGTTGCTAAATACTGTATAGTACCACTTAATGTATACCCTCTACTTTAGTACCTGCGACTACCAAATGTATGTCACCCTATATGTCATCTCTGCCCTTCAGGCTATGCTATATATGACATACTATATGTCGGTACCGTACCGTGCTGTCCTGTCCATTAAATTGTCAAATGTCTGTATTTATTGTCTTGTTCTAGCTTAATGTTGCACTGTTTTTCATGTCTGCAATGCACTGTTCTATGTTGTAACCTGAATGTATGGAATTTCATTCCACTGTGTACTTGTACACAGGAAGTAAGGATGGAATAACAAAAACGTCTTGAATTGATTTTTTAAATATATAATATATAATGTGTCAAATATATAATGTGTCTAGGCAATCGTTAGTTTTTCCCCATTATCTCAAGTTCAGTTCATAAATTGTTACTGGATTCAATTGTACAGACTTTTTTCATTCTGTAGAGAATGAGATTTTCACTAAGAAAAGTTCATAAAACATGGATTCAGCCCTGCTGTGCCAGAACCTTTTCACCACACTGCATTTTAATGTGCTTATAACTTTGTGTGCAGGTGGATTACAGTGAGAAGGGGAGTTCTGAGTGGTTTTCCCAGAGGAGCATTAGAACCAGCACAGACGTTAAGGGTCTTCAGCCTAGTGCCCTCTACAGGTTCAGGGTAAGTGAGTGTATTTTCTTAACATGTAAAAATTATATAATAGCATATAAATGTTTTAGTGGTTCACAACCTGAATATTCAGTCTACATTTGCTATATTCTCAGTCAGATTAAATGCTGTTGTACAAGTCCCTGATTTACTCCCTTATCTTTATTTCTGTTCACTTTGCTAAAGGTCCAAGCCTCAAAAAATGTCATCTGGCAGAATCATATATCAGGATGTTTCTGGAAATATCTTTGTTTTAACGTGAATTTGACCAGTAATTACACATAACTTGCTTTTTTAATCTGGTATTATGTTAAATAATTAACTCATTAGATAGACACTGCAGAAATCAGTCATCTCATTATCCTCTGCTTAATCTTATACAATACCCCATCCACATCCAGGGAAGAAAGTCTTGATCACTGGACAGATACACCAGGACAGGGTGCCAATATTGGGCACAAACTCACTCACACACACAAACACACATAATATCTGGGGCAATTTAGAATAACCATTTACCTTGAATCCATGTTTGGACTCTGGCAATACATAAATCCATCCATCCATTATCTTCCGCTTTATCCCACATTAGGGTCGCGGGGGGGGTTCCCCCATGCCCATCCAGGAGAGAACGTTTCGGGCGCTGGGCAGATACACCCAGGACAGGGCGCCAATCCATCCCTGGGCACACAGACACGCACACAAACACACTCTATGTGGGGAAATTTGGAGAATTCAATTGACCTTGATCCATGTTTTTGGACTGTGGGAGGAAACCGGAGAACCCGGAGGAAACCCACGTGGACATGGGGAGAACATGGAAACTCCACCCAGATGGGGATTCGAACCGGGAATCCCTAGTGCTGAGAGGCGAACGTGCTCAGTGTATTAAATGCACATCTAACAAAGGCTACATGCTGCCCCATCTGAAATTAAATTCAAACTTAATAGCAAATGGTATCTCTTTTTGTTTTTTTAAAAAAACCTTTGGAATAAACTTGCCAGTTATTCATTTAGGAATTTAATTCATATGTTGATGCAAGTACATCTATTTTTTTTTTATAAACCACTTACATAATTATTTCACTCTATAATTTATGAATTCAAAGTTTTAAAGGTGTTTAACATTGAGTTTTTGATTTTTTTAAATAAAGGTTGCAGCGGTTAACAGCAGAGGGATGGGTAACTGGACTGAGATCAAATCAATTACCCCTCAGAAAGGTAAACAGCATAACACACTTTTGCTAAAGACTTTCCGTTTATTTTCATCAAAAAGCTACATCAGTTGCTATGGAGCATTTTGTTTGGACAGGGTAGAGGTGGTCTAAAGTTCATTTTATTGATGAAATGAAGTTTAATTTATTTTGGACCTGTGGAGAAACATTTTTATCATCAAACTGGGGAAAGCAGACTGAACTTATTGTGTATAAAAACGTCAGTGACAGGTGGGGGATAAAGTGTCATGGTTTAGAAAATGTTTCCAGAAGCGTGAGATGGGCCTTTTATTCACCTACATGACAGAATAAATGCAAATGTTTATTAAAAACAACAATTCTCAAAAAACGAAAAAGGCTTAAGAAGTTTGTTGAATCGTTGAAATAATAAACTGTCCAGTTGTTAGCACATTTGATTTTAGTGCTTGGGATCCAGGTTTGAATCCCAATATGGATGGAGTTTCCTTTCACGTTTTCCACGAGGGCTTTATTCCTACCACAGTTCAGAAATATGGATTCAAGGTTTATTGGTTGCTCTAAATTGCCCCTTTCAAATAACCTCTAAATAGTATGTCTGGGTGAGTGAATGTGTGCCCTGCGATAGATTGGTATCCTGTCTTGGGTGTATCTGCCCAGCGCCGAAACGTTCTCCTCAGAATGGGCATGAGGAACCCCTCACGACCCTAGATAATGAGAAGTTTAATAACTGTTCAGTCTTGAACTGAACCCAATAGAAAACTTCAGAAAAATTCTTGCCGATGAACTTATGCCTCAAAAAACCCACTACAGTCAGCAAATAAAGATTAGGAAAAGAATCAAACAAAAGTAGTGTGACGAGTGATGTTTGGCTGATGTACTGAAGTTATGAGAAACCACCTGTACACTCCCACTTATTATTTACATTATTAATCGTCCTCTGTAATACAGTCATTTCTATTTACTAATTTTGATTGCATTTTTCATCAACTGAAGATATTGTGTCATTATCTTGATTATCTGGTATAGATAGTTCAAGAGCTAGATGGAGATAAAGCTTTGATTCAAGACATCCAGGGAGCATGTGTTGGCTCCCTCTGCTGGCTGCATGTTGTGTAGGCATGGCTGATCTGTACATTACTGTTTTTTTTTATTATTTTTTTTATTAGCTCTAGTTCCTCCTGTGATGAGGATCAATAACATCACACAAGACTCAGTAAGCCTGACTATCAGCTCTGACTACATGGTAAGTGACATTTGAGTGTGTGTTTGTATCTAAGGGAGCTGCATGTCATTAATGAGCTGTGTCTCGTTTGTTTACTAGGCTAAGCAGTATGTGGTGATCCTGTCATGGGTTTTTGACAAGCATGTAAAAGAAAGCAGGAACTACTCTGTCACTGACCGTCTCACAGGTACGATCTATATTGATGTCAGTAGTTTTATTTAAAGTTCACTACAAAATGCATTTTTTAGAAACATATACATTTACATACCATTAGATCATTTAGCATTTGGCTTATATCCCAAGTGACTTTAAGGATTCAAGGACACTTTCCTGTCATTTGCATCACGTGTGGTACATGAAATTAAAACACAATTGTGGCTCACGGACCCAGTTTTACCCTGGGTCAAGCAATTTCTGTTAAAGCAAAATAATTCTTTTTAAATTAAATATTAGATATAGAATAAAATATAGAAGTGAAATGTAAATTATAGCAGCAGTATAAAATATAAATACAAAATATAGCAGCATTAAAATATAAAATATAGCAGCAATGTGTACTATGTATACTATGACTTCTTTACTCTTGTTATATTGTTATATTTTTTTCTTAATTCTAGTGCTGCATTTTTCTTTTTTGCTTTATTAAGCCCTTATTGTTTAAATTACCACTTTATTCTTACTACATATATATTTTTGTGCTTTTAATAACTTGAGCAACTGTAACATCTGCAATTTTCCCCTTGAATCAAAAGTATTCTGATTCTGAGTATCCCAACATGATGGTTGGCGTAAAAACACCAGGTTGGCCAGGTTGCAGCTTTGTAACAATGAAGGTTAAGGGTCTTTCTTAAGGAACCACAATGGTAACCTCAGAGGACCTGGGATTTGAACCCACAATCTTTATATTGATAGCCCAACACTTTAACCATTGAGCTACCATACCCATTTATTTTACACTTTTTTATGGCCCATAAACATTAATTACTAATGAGACTGTTGACAGATGCAGTACAGTATAAAGTATTGCAATGTAACAGCATACTGCACCTTTAAAAACAATTATGTTTCAAATAGAGAAGAAGTTTTGCTGTTTCAGCATATATTCAACATCTGAGGTGTCAAAATAAATGGGCAGAAAAAACAGCAGTATGCCCCCAGGTTAACTGATATATTGCATTGTCTCAGTTGAAGTAATAAATTCTGAATCAGCAAAGATGTATTAATATAAATGTAAAATATCTGATGTCAGTTTCAATTAGACTTCTGCTTGTGTATATTTTTCTTCCTTGTGCAACAGCCACTAATCTGACAGCAGGCACAGTGTATGAGATGGCAGTGTGGGCCCACACTGCTGAAGGAGACAGTCCCACTGCTTTACACCGTCTACAGACTTTAGGCACTCAGCCATCTTCACCTCTGCTTAAGGTCCGTGCACTTAATCAGACTGCAGTGGACTGCAGCTGGACAGGTCCTCAGGCACAGGTACACACTTCAGACAGTGACATGCTTTTATAAGAGGTATGAATGTTTGGAAACAGTTTTTTATTGTGGGTTTTCATATAGAAAGCAGTAATGTCATACAATTCAAGTATTAAGATAGTTTACACATATGTAAAAATGTCCTTATGGTTTAATGGAGCTCTATTTTCACTGTTTGGCTGTAATAACATTATTATATGTAGTGAAAAAGGGCAAACATGCCTCACTTGACATATGGGGTGACGCATCATGTTGTGGGGGTGATTTGCTGCGGGTGGGACTGGTGCTTAATGAATGCCATTTATTCAAGCATACTTCCAAAGTTATGGAAAAATGCCAAATGACAAAAGAATGTTTATCACTGATCACTAACCTCATTTCATTAGGACGTAATTAGGCAGATTTGAAAAAGTATGTATGTGAGAGAAGACCTACAAATGAGTTACATCAGCTCTGACAGGAGACCTCTATTCACCAACATGTGTGAAACTGGTATTGGGTTACTTAAACCCCAGTTAATCAGTTTGAAGGCAATTCTTCCAAAAACGAACAATTTGAATATAAACGGTGGCTTAGTGATTAGCTTCTCAGCACTGGGAATCTAGGTTTGAATCCTAATCTTGGTGGTTTCCATTTACTCCCCTGTACCCGCATGGATTTCCTCCAGGTTCTCTGGTTTCCTCCCACAGTCAATAAACATAGATTCAAGGTAAATTGAATGCTCTAAATTGCCCCATATTGTGTGTGTCTTTGTGAGTAAGAGTGCTCAGTGATGTGTATCTGCCCAGCGCCCAACATGGTGGTTTAGAGGTAACCACGTTTAGAGGTAATCCAGTTTTGAATCCCAATTGGGGTGGAGTTTCCATGTTCTCCAATGTGGATTCAAGGTCAATTGAATACTTAAAATTTCCCCATATAGAGTGTGTTTGTGTGTGTCTGTCTGTGTGAGTGAGTGTGCCAAGTGATAGATTGGAGCCCTGTCCTGAGTGTATCTGTCCAGCACCTGAAACTTACCCTGACTGGGCATGGAGAATCCCTCCCTGTGACTCTAGTAGAGAATTAAGTGGAAGCTAATGAATGAATAAATATAAAGTCTCCATAAAAGCCTTCTTAAAAATCTTGACCTTTGTAAAAATTTGAAACTTCTGCTGCTATATACAAAGTAATATTTAACAATTTGCTGCATTATCCAGCAAGTTTTTCTTGACTTCAACAGTTTTAATACATGCAGAGCAACTCAATGTATGAATCCATAATTACAGTTGAATTTAAAAGGAGTGGTTTGAATCGTCTCACATTACCCAAAATACACCCTTAATTTATGACACTCCAGAGAGCTTCTTTTCTGAGAGTGTTCCTCTTCTGAAAGCTTCTTTTCATGTTGAGGTCACGGTTTTGAGTTTGTGCAGACTGGGTGTTTCTTTCTTTTCCTTTTTTTTTTTTGTATAATTGGTTGGGAAGTCCTTTTCCGTAACATTTAATTACCTCTTTTTATTAAAAGTAGCTGCCAGTCCTATTCAGCACATGGCTGTACACTGACTGGAGTGTGTCACTTACATGCAACTACATAACAAGCTTGTTCATCTGTGCAGCTGTATGGCATTTTCTATGCCACCTCCTTCCTGAACCTTTACCGGCAGCCGCACAGCGTGAACAGTGGCAACACCAGCCTGACTGTCACAGTGGAGAGCGACGAACAGTATCTCTTCCTTGTAAGAAAATCGTTTTCTCATTTTCACTTTGAAGTGGAGTCTGGAAAAAGCACTTTCATGTGTGCTAAACTTTAACCATGCAGGTGCGAGTGATCAAGCCGTATCTGGGCCCTCCATCCGAGTCAGCAGTGGTAAAGATGATCCCAAGTGAACGACTTCCTCCACGAAATCTGCACAAGGTCCAAGTGGAAAAAACACAGGCGACGCTGAAGTGGCAGCCACCATATGACTCACCCAGCTCTCCTCTGGTAAAATCTGCTTTACAGCTATGAGCAATAAAACACAATACAAACGAATGTACCAAACTATCTTTATATTTTCTTCTTTACCCTGTGTGTGTGTGTGTGTGTGTGTGTGTGTGTGCAGACATATGTAGTGCATGTGAAGGATACTGTGCGAAAGACAGAGCAGGATTACAAAGTGTCCACACAGAACAACACCATAGAGTACACCCTCAAAAACCTGGAGCCTGGTGGACGGTACAGTGTCACCATCCGTCTGCGCAACATGAGCAAAGAGGCCAGCTACACACTTAATACAGGTAGTTAACACTCAACTCCTCTTAGGGGTCCTGAGGGCAACGTAGCTCAGTGGTTAGGGTGTTGGGCTCTCAATCTGAAGGTTGGGGGTTCAAATCCACTGAAGTTACCGATGTGGGTCCTTGAGCAAGACCCTTAACCCTCATCGCTCCAGGGATGTTGTGATTAACCCTGTGCTCACCTTGTAAGTCGCTTTGGATAAAAGCGTCTGCAAAATGACCAAATGTAAATGTAAATGTAAACATCTCCCAGTGCCCTTCAGATATCAGCAGCCTTTAACAATCAATAACAGAAGTTTAGGCAGGGTAATATAATGATTTGTGATGATTTTCTACAGAATATTATATCCATAAAGCTGCACCAGGTAGTGCTATTTATTTAATTGTTTTGTTAGAATTGTATTGTTTCACTGGCTTGAGTTTAATAACCTTTCCGTTGAAGTTCATGCATAAAACATGTCAGCTCCTTTAAAGATTCGAGAATAAAACTAAAGAAATGAGACGTGAGAGGGCATGCATTGTGAATAAATAACGTGAAAGAGGTGTTAGGCATGATGTGTTGCGGAATTCCTGTTATTTATTCACAATAAAGCACAACCTTGAGTACCTTATTGCTTTAATAAAATGGATACGAACCCACTATAATGAAAACATGGATTGATTTATAAATGCGTTATTTTAAAACAAACTTATTAATAAACTGATCTTCCGGGACATAATTCCATCAGGCTTTAAACTGAACGTCGATCCCTGAGTAACAGGATTCCGGCTTATCGCCAAACAGCTTGTTAGTCATTCATTCAATCATTCATCCACTGCAGTTATGTGGGTCCTTGAGCAAAACCCTTAAGCCTCTTTGCTCCAGGCATGATCCATTGTGGTTGAACCTGTGTACCTGAATGAACTGTCAAGTTGCGATACTTGTAAGTCACTTTGGATAGCATGGAGCGTGGCACTTTGGATGCTGAATGAACTCATGTAACTGAATTGTCAGTCACGCTTATTATTATAGCCCAACACTTCACCTGTAGCAATGACAGTAAATTGTATTATTTGTGTCCAAACATCCAGCTCGAAATCCATTCAGTTCTAACACACCTTTTATTACCCAATAAGGCACTCTTGTGCCCTGTGCAGCATAAATTGACCTAAATAATCATCACAGCTCAAAGTTAATGACACCCTAAAGCAAAACAGACCCTTTTTATTATTGGCATCTTATTTACTCTCTCTTTCTCTCACAGTTCCTCTTCCAGCACCAGAAGCTTTAAAGATTCTTACTGAGCAGGATCATGTTTTCCTTTTCTGGAAGAGCTTGGCTGTCAAGGAACGAAGTTTCAATGAGAGTCGGGTTAGTCCCCCTTTAACTCCCTCTACATATGTGCTTCATACGTTCGTTTGTTAAATTTACCGCTTTTTGTGTCTGTAATCTACAGGGCTATGAGGTGTCTGTATATGACAGTGTGAGTAACTCCACTACGTTGTTGGGAAACACTACTGAGACCTTCTTTAGGATCAGTAGTCTTATGGTGGGCCACAATTACACCTTCTCTGTCCGTGCTTCCTGCCTGGTTGGTAGCCAGCTGTGCGGAGAGGCTGCAGTCTTGCTGTATGATGAACTTGGAAGCTTAGCGACAGGTACAGTCCACACCACCCTTTAAATTATTCTATATTAAGAAAAGGCTAGAAAGCTAGGTATGAAAAGTAGTGTAGCCAGTGCTGGGGGAGGAAAAGTGAAGCTGTCGGTGATGGACATTGATTAGAAGCAATTAACGCATCAGACCCTGGTTTGATTCCATTTGCCCACGAGCTTTTGATGTCATCTCTCCTCCATTCTCTCACTGCCGCTCCGATGGCCACGCTAAGGTGGCAGGTCCCCAGCACTTCGGTCGCATGCACTTTACATGCTGCCCGTCTTTTTGCCGCAATGAGCCACGCGCTCAGCGTCTTCTGCTCCATCTGTGGTGGCTTGAACCTCTATTTGCCCTGCCCACTCTGCTTTGCTCTCCGTGAAAGTTAAAAGAATATGCCGTGGCATGCACCCCGCTGGAAAACGTGCCCTCAAAGCTTGCTGCGTGTGTTCTCACCATTCTCTGTGTTTTGGTAACACGTGGGATAAGAATAAGGATTTCTCATCAATAGGAACGGGCTTTATTCAAATTTCCTGTAAAATCACATTTAAATACAAATGTGGGCCGATGTACGTCACTGAAAGTCCTGCTACAGTCATTACTAGATTTCTCATTCCATGGCATGCGATGTCACAGCTTTAAAAGGCTGCACGTTCATCAGATGAAGCCGTGTTAAGTACGTTATTAATTGCTTCAAATCAAAGTTACTCGTCAACGACAAGCATCACACTAAGCGATCAGCATTTTAAGCATTATGGTAGACTGGTGTAAAGCTCATATCGAGGTCAGAGGGTGCCAGGAGTGTTATCAGTTCCTATTGGGTCCTGTGCGACATTTTGGTTCAGTTGCACGTGTTAGCGTCTGATCAGCTCAGTGATGTGTTCTTTGAAATGGCGTTTTCTAAATTACATTTCCTGTCGTTTAAGCATTAGGTGCGGCAGTGCTGACTTCTCACTGAGTACATTTACATGTACAAAATAATCTAATAACCAACAAAAAATTCAATTTTAACAATGATTTGATCAGCACATTTACACGCACTTAAGTAATCTGATAATGGGGGAAACGCTACATCTCCATGAGCCTGGCAATAATCAAATTGCATGCGAAATATGTGACACATATACCACTACAGCTGCCTCAAACCTGCCAGTAAAGCTTCCGAAGAAGAGGAATTTAGAAGTCAAACTTTTCTTTATTAGAAAATATTCAAAGCTCTCACATTATACTACTCTGCAAGCTGCCCCTTTTCATTCAGTGTCATGTTGATTGGTTCTCCTTTTATTTTTAATGAAGACTATGCTTGCACATGTAGCATTGTCATTACTTTAAATCACATTTACATTTGGTCATTTAGTAGACACATTTATTCCAAAGTTTTCAAGTATCACAACTTGTTTGGGGTTAGAACACAGGGTTAGTCGTATAGCATCTCAGGATCAATGAGGGTTAAGGGCCCAACTCAAGGACATTAGTAACTTAAGTTGACCTGGGAAATAGTTCCATGACCTTCAGATTGAAAGCCCCACACCCTAAAACAAATAAGTTAGTGTATACTCATTTCACTAAATGTTTGTTACCTGTATTTATTACTAGAACTGTATTTCTTTCAGTAAAAATTTTTCCCACACTTTTTAACTGTCAATTTAACCCATTTACCTTTCTTTATACTTAAATTATTGTTATAGTCTTTTTTAAAATTGTATTCTGTAAATCTATTTATATATCTTTTGCTTTTGATGCTACTGTAATAATGTAAATATCCCATTGTGTGAGAATGGAAGGTTATCTTATCTTAAATGAACTCAACCTGTATGTGTGACTTAGGTCCCAGTGACTCCGCTGCACATTCGGGTCACTCGAGTGACACAGCCGCAGTGGTGGTTCCAGTGCTGTTCTTGCTGTTGCTGTGTGTGTGCGGTGGACTAGTGGTTCTGTATGTGCGCCACCGCCGGTTGCAGCACAGCTTTACTGCTTTTGCCAATAGTCACTACAACTCGCGACTTGGCTCCGCCATCTTCTCATCTGGAGACGAACTAGGTAAGAGCACAAAACATGCGTCCACACTTTCCTTCCTTTGGGTACATAAAGAAGTTGTCTTGTGTCACAATTTTATGTTGGAAAAAAACACATTAAACACCAAAATTGGTTCTGATGGGATTGAACAAAATTCTAAAGTGAATCTAGGCTACAGTTTTGTTAGATGTAGTGTTTCATTACAAAAAGAGGTTTAATGACTTTGTGATAAGGAGCATCATCAATTGTGAAAGCAGCTTTTACAAGATGAAAATTGTCATGATCTATAACTTTGTGCCATTATTAGCATCCCGTTTGCCTAGAAACTATTTATTACACCATTTGAACTGTGAGCACAAGGCAGCATTGGTCCATGAATTAATAACACTATACAGTGTTGAGCTGTACAGTTTAAAGCTCATATGCTCACTACAGTCTTAATAGAGTCTTATTGTTGGCTGAGAGATTTGCCCCAGTGTGGTTTTCTTCTGTGCTTCAGCCAAGAACTTGAGTCTCTACAGTAAATAGATTTTTATATAAGACACCAACCTAAAACATGGAGCCAAATTAAGTCAGCACATCTTTAGCTTTTTACAGGCCCTGCCAACTTTTTGCCTCAAATCCCATAGAAAATTAATAAGGTCTGAAGTTCCTTCAAAAACCTCAAGTAGCTGTCAGGAATAGAAGATAGTTTGCCAAGAAAAATAAGCAGAAATGTCAAAGCTCTTATTGTCTACAGTGACAAGGAATACATTAGCATCATCATATTTATTTATATTGTGCCTCTTTCACAATCAATGATGCTTTACTATCAATAATCAAACCAACATACACACCTGCCAAGAAGTTGCTGCTAGTTTACACTCAATGATTTTCTGCAAAACACGATCTGTTAGAATATACAATGTCGGTCTGTTCATGTAAGACATCATTCAGCTTCACACACGTTCACATAGTTACTAATGATAGGACAATATTTTATGTGTACAAGTACTTGCATGTTTTGAGAGGAAACAAAAAAAAAACACTTTTTGAAACAAGTTTCCGTTTTATTTGTTAGCTTCATACCCATTTTTGTTATATATGTGCATATGTAAGAAATAAAACACATTAAAATGAATTACTTCAATGTTCAATATTAAAGTGATGTTATTGAATACCTGCATATTTACACAGTTTAATGTAAGTACCTTTATTTATATGGGTTTGTTTCTAGTCTATTATTATATAAGACAACAAAAGATTATTAATATTACAGTATTAGTCTATAAGAAGGATGTAATTATTGAATTTGCCGGAGAACAAGATTTTACACAGTTTTATGTACAGGAAAATTAAATCAGTCATGAGATATCAGAGAATCACTGGGATAGGACACACTAATCTTTTCTATTAGTTTTGTGAAATATTAAATTTAGGTATTTTTTGTTTTTACGAAATCATGTGAGATGTTTCATCTCATATGGGGGAAAACATTCATTGGTGAACACATAGTGATCCCAAACTTTGGAAACACCTTTGGTCAAACTTTTACTGTTAATTTGTTACTTTTGTTAAATTTCTGTTACTGATGGTACAGTTTGTACCTCAAAATCTGCAATTGTCTCTTATAGGGAGTGTAGATCAGGTTACTAGTTTTCTCCCTAAACAAAATAGTGCTTATACACTGGAAAAGTAAATTTGACCTAAGCTGTACTGAATGATCTTTTCCTCCTAAAGCATTTAGGTGGGATTTGAGAAGTGCGGTATGAATGCACTCTTAGACACCTTATGTAACTCTATCGCAAGAGCTTATAGGAGACCAAGGGCGAGAGTGTAACTGGAGAGGCGTTTATGTTTCATCATACTCAGGTCTTTTGTTTGTTAAATATTTGCAAGATATCAGTAGGAAAATGAGAACATGAAATATAAACTTGGTTAATAAACACCAGACAATGTTGGGACGTAAACATGTCATGCGTCATGTGACAAGCTTTACCTCACACCTGCCACTTCATTACTTTGGTTCTGTTTGTTATTTTTTAAGGTGATGACGATGAAGATGACCCGATGATCAGCGGTTTTTCGGATGACGTCCCGATGGTCATAGCGTAGTTGATTCCTTGTTATTCATCTCTGCTCCTCCTTTCTCTCGGTCTCTCCTTTTCCATGTGTCACTGCAGTGTACGATCACCCAGTTAGCTGACTCCACCCATTCATGTAGGATTTCAGGATACAGAAGAAGAGAATACAGGACAAGAGAGATATTTTTTAAAATCAAAGATGCACTTTTTCAAATGCGCAATAGCTTATTTTTTTATATATTATATATTGTTTGTGGGTATTGGACTTCGGAGGCAGATGAAAAAAATAATATCCAACACAAGTAAGCTGTGAGGAGGATTACCAGCTGGGCCAAATAGAGCGGGGAAGAGGCCCCATAAACCCACCAAATCACAAACACACTGGAGCATTTGCTTAAAACGTCTGAATAAACACCTAGTCACACAAAGTCCAGCAAAAACAAAACAAAACAAAAAAAAAAAAAGGTATGTGTACAGATATTGAGTGGACTGATTACTGGTAATTTGAAGAAAGGGAAAGTGGTACCTGAGCTGTCTAAAGTAAATTGCACAGAATTTGATTGTTATATATTCTTTTGTGTTACTTTGTCAGTAGATGTGTATATTTGCGTGGTACCTTAAAGCTTCTTTTTTTGTCTGCTCACTCCGGGATCTGTATAGATACATTTTTCCTACTTCATGATGAGGTCATTCCACACTGACTTGCTGGCTGAATAATTATTGTACAGCACTGAGGAATGACCCGCAGATTGTTTGATGTCTTTAGTTGTTCCCTGAGTAATGGGAGTTTTCAGACCTCCGAAGCTGACATAAGTTCACCCTACTGAGGAAGCATTCCTGAAATTTAATAAGCACTGGTTTCTCTTACCCTCGTTTTAATTTTTGTGTTTTTTTTTTTCATAGCAATGGTGAAATTTACAATGCTCTCATTCGACATGCTGTCATTCTATAAGTCTATTAATGCTCTCAGGGAACTGTGTGAGTGTGAGTGAGTCTGTTAGGGCATCGTACCAGCATTGAGCAGTGCGAGATGTGCATTTGTCTTTTTGAAACTGTCATACAGTGCAGTGTCTTCATGTAAGCGTTATGCTTGTGCACATTGGTCATCACTTTTATCTTTGTGCCAAACGTGGAAAGCCGAGAGTGCTTTGTGTGCCACCTGTACTATTATGAGGTACATCACATCTGGACACATGTAGAAACCCATAGATCTTGGGTGGTGCTCATGAGCTTTGTTTATGAATGTATATTTTTAAATGTGTATTTTACTTTCTGTTGGTGGTGTTGGAGATCATGTGGAAGCTGGAACAGTAGGTTAGTTTTTCACAAGGATGTTTTTGGCATCAGTTCAAAAACTCTTACTTTGCTTGTTTGTGGTTGGAACTCATTTCCCATAAAACAACTACAAATTGCTAACAGTGCACTGATGGGAATTTGTTTGATTTCATACAATAGTGTACACTTTGAAACACTGTTAACACATGTCTCATGATATGAAACTGTGTGAAACATTCAAAATTAGAATTGTGCTTTATTCGTGGGTCTCATGCAAGTAATCTTGAAAATACATGTATTTTGTTATTATCATTTATATGTCTAAACTTTTCTTCTTTTAAAAATATAAAAATCTCTTAATCAACTGTAGAACAGAATGTTTCCAGCTGTTTAGCTGGAACTCTTGCAAGAATCTGAATTTGGGACGTGTATAATGATCTGACTTGCATCTTCTGCAGTGAATCCAGCTGTTAGCTTCGTATTGTGTTTAAAGTCCAATTTAATGTTTTTAAGGTTTTTATATTTCCACATCTATCACCATTTTCCATAACATTATCAGGGAAACCCATAAGAAATACTAAGACCATTTAGCACTTTATATACTGTATAGGTCCCTCTTTTACAGAAGTGTGGGTGTGTGTGTGTGTGTGTGGCAAGGGAAACCAGTATCATAAGCAAAGCATTTATCTTTAAAAATGTAATGTATGATGCAAAGTTGTAATCAAAAGTCACCTTTGCTGTTTTTACAGTCCTCAGTATAGTTTAGGCCGCAGAGTGCAATGTATTGCATTTTAACAAAAAGATCATTTGTAGTTGTATAGTGTGTTATTATATACATTTATTATTATTATATTATTATGTTATTTTAACATTTATTATTTTGTTATAACCAGCTATTTTTTAAGCACATTTAAAAAAAAAAAGAAATTTCAGAAACAACTGACTTTACAAAATATAATTTATCCACTATTTTAGCTATTACTTTATTTAAAAATATAATAATATGGATTAAATGTTGCTTATGGCTAAAATAATTATTCACCCCCTTAAACTTTTCCAGAGTTCGGATTTAACAATTTTACATTTTTTTTGTTTATGGCTGTAATATTTCCTTCCATGTCTACACATATATTATATCATATAGTTATATGTCCTCATTTCACCACAGAAAAATATTTTGGACTTTGCTGATTGTGCCAAATCTCTAACTGTTTATATTTCACTGGTCTTAAGTTGATTGACGTGAAGTTGGATTGTATGGACACATTACACTGGTTTATGTTGTTAAAGAATGTATTTTTTGCGTTGTTTGTTTAACATGCTGTTTAAAATCAGTGCTGTAAGTACGTTTTTACTGATGCCAAAATATCCTTGTGGATTTAGCTGCAATATAGGGAATGTTCTTTCTTTCATTTATAAGAGCAATCGAATTATTCCTGTCATCTATAGTTACAGCAATTCCACAATCCATGTTTATTGCATGTTGATCTGTATGACCTCACCTTCTCTTCTCATTTATCTACAATGCCACATGTGAATTAGTTCAACAATGGTTTGCTATTAAAGTGGCCACATTGTAAAATATAATATTCACAGCTATTCTGCAATAAGATAATGGCTTCACTTCTGAGCCTATCACCATTTCCCACTGTCTTTATCTTTACTTTGTGGCTTTGTCAAAAGAAGTTAAAACTGGTTGCTTTTTTTAAATTGTATGTGTAAGTCATGCAGTGAGGGCTGGGTGATGTGGCAAAACGTATTTAGTTAAGTGTGTAGACTTTTATGGTACTATTGTTCAGGGTTAATTGCCAATTAAACAGTGGAGGTGCAATTGAGAAGAGTAAATCTGCAAGATAAAGATTTTAAACTTGTTGAGAACCTAAAACACCCAGAAACATTTATTGCAATATAAATGTTTAAGCGAATTGAACCTCTTCTGCCAAATCACTCCGCCCTGCATCTGACATGGTTATTCACTTGCCTGTGGAAGGTTGTGCTGACATGAATCTTGTGAAGAGGTACAGTAAGAGGTGTTTAAAATACCACTTATGCTAAAATAAACATGTTGAAACATAAAACTTTTCTGGTTTTTGGACATAAAGGACTTATGATGTCGTTATCGCTGCAGCGTCTCTTTGGAATTATTTCAGTAAACGAATGATCAGCAAACCTCTTGGTGTAATGTGCTATTCTGATCAAATTGAACATGCAGTATACTTGGAAACATAGCTTACGTTACATAAATCAGTTTGTCCAAAATGAGAACATAAGAGATTTGCTTAAAATATGTAACCACTTGTATGTTATATTTTTGGGTTTTGAAGCAGCAACAAAAAAAGAGGAATTGCAGCTGTTTGTGCTTCAGAAAAAGCAGCCTGTCCTCAGACATGTTTATTCATCAGGTGGCTAAGCGTTTGGGCTGCAGTTGGACATGTTTATAGAGGGATAGCCCCTTCCTCCGCCTCCTACACTACAGTCTGTTCTCAGCTCTTGTTTGTTTGAACTTGCCTGTCTTTATTCATTCTCACATGTCACACTACCCCCACAGCTCCGAGACAGTTGCAATATGCTAGAAAGATGTTAGTGAGGATGACGCTATATGGCTGATGCTTTGTCTTATCTGAAGTGTGAATTAACACACAGCTTTTTTATACATTGTGTTTGATACTACTGCACACTTATACTGATCTGTAGATAGTTTTAATTGACGCAGGCTGAGGGGTCTGGAACCCGTTAATAATTAAGAGAATGGTCTTTTGAAAAACACACATACACTTTATATCTTCACTTGTTTGCCTTTGCATGTCCCTTGAGTGTCATCCCATTCTTAAAGCAGAGGGTTTAATATAATGTCCTTTCTTTGCAGCCATGACTTTAATTTCTCTGCAATGTCTTTCCACAGGTTTCAAGGTTTAGAAGCATTTATGGGATTTTTAGTGTGATTGTCATATATGGCAATATTTTAAACTATTGTTATCTGATTTTTATTATTCCACTGTTTTGGCCTCGCTTTCTTCTCCTGTAATTTTCAAGCTATCGACATGATTTTCGCAGGGCACATCCAGCTATATGGTGAGATGAGTGCATGTATACAGCTAAGAAATTGGTCAAACCATTCCCAAAATATTCAAATTTTTTCGAGCCAAAATTCCCATTCACATTGTATCACAGTGATTTACTCACTCCCGTAACGTGGCCAATTTTGGAGCTACAAAAACGAAATTTACTGGAGCCGGAGATGGCTGTACCTAAACCGGTCTTGTAAATTTGCAGAGAGATCACACTCTTCGTTCACTCCTGATCTCTCTTCAAATTTGGCTTAGTTAATTTCCTATGGGAAAAATCTGATATTCAAAGTGCCTTAACTCGTTTAATTTTTGAGCCACAAACAGGAAACTCACCACATCCCGAGTGATTTTCAAAGACACCCACTGTCTAAACTCACTGACTGATTGTGCACCACACACACCTTGTCATGTCCATTTTTGGTCCTTTTTCCCCCCCCAATCGATTGCTATATCAACGCCATTCCAATTATAAACTGTCCTGACCATTGATGTGACCATGGCTCATAGACACCTTATTACCCGGCCACGCCCACTTTTTAACCACGTTCACTGTTTGGCTTTGATATACGTATGCACCGTGTCTTCTACGGCCAACTGCAGTCACACTCATCCAGGTCTTTATTGATCTTGCTTTGTGCACTGCTGTGCAGACATGTTGGAACAGGAAGTGGCCCTTCCCAAACTTTTCCTACAAATTTGAAAACATAAAATTTTTCTATAAAAGGTATATTGGAACATTTATAGTTTCTTCCAGTGGAACTAAACATTATATAATGATTGAAAGAACCTGAAGGCCACATGATGTTTGAGGGTCTGCGTTTTTTTTTTACTCTGCAGAAGGTTGCACACTATGCGCTTCAGCATCTGCTGACCCACTCTGTTGTTTTACGTGAAACACCTCTTATTGGCTGACTTGTCATTTCCACTTTATTATAATACCACTGACCTTTGACTGAGGAAATTTTAGGATTTGACGTGTTTCACAAGTGGCATCCTATCACAGGACCTGTGGTCATGAAGATAATTGGAACCTCTGAATTCAATAATTTGGATAGGTGAGTGACGTGTGTATGTGTGTGTTTGGGTTGTTACCAGTTGCCACAAACAAAGCATTTATTTTAGAACATGTAATGTATGATGCAAAGATATAATCAGAAGTTACCCTTGCTGTTTTTACTGTGCTCAGTATAGTTTAGGCTGCAGAGTACAATGTATTGTGTTTTAAATAAATATTTGCAGTTGTTATATCAACATCATTATTTAGTCATAACCAGCTATTGTTTTAAGCACATTTTCAGAAAAAGATTTCAGAAACATCTGAGTTTACAAAATGTAGTTTATCCACTATTTTAGTTATTTAATAATATGGGTTACATGTTGCTTATGGCTAAATAATGATTCACCCTCCAAATTTTGCCAGTGTTTGAATTTAACATTTTAACATTTTTTTTAAATGCTGTTAAATTTCCACTCTGTTTTTCATAGTCCACCATTTTTATTATTTTTTTTTTAGAAATCTCCAAAACAAAATAGTGAACAATTCAATGCATAAGTATTCACCCCACATGCTGTAAAAGTGAATGGGCAACCAACTACCATCAGACTCCTGTGTCAATGTCTGTGAGTGTGACCATGGATCTGCTACACTTTTGGACTGGGAACAAGTTTGGGGCTTTTTCCCCACCTTTCAGCATATGAGAGCCTAATTTGATAAAATCCAAGTGCATCCCTGTGACTTTAATTAGGATAAGAGGTTTAGAAAGTAAATGAATTTGTGTGGAAGGTACAAGTATTTGAGAGAATTCATACAAAAAGCTATCAGAACAAGTCTAAAACAATATAGATATTAATGAAATAATAACTAACATTTTGGACATTTCGAAAATTTATATTATAATGAAATGGGAAATAAATAAAATAAGTAAATAAAGAAGCACAAAAATCTAATAAATGTAAAGGCCATGCTATTCTAAAGGACTTTTAAAGATCTCATACTAAGAAAGGGAAAGCTGTGCATTTTACAGGCTTAGAGTTTAAGAGTGATTTCAAAGAAATGGAAATTAATTTGTTCAAAATATAAATTTTTTGTCTCATTGATCCTTTAAAAAAATAGTCCTGTAGTCTGATGAGACCAGAATTTAATTTCTGGTCTTGATTGTTAAATTTATAGTGAAGCACTTACTGCTCATTACCATGGGGAGCTGGTTTTATTTGCAGAGACTGTAAAACTGAAAGTGAAGGCAAAATAGACTAGGACATGACAAACTTCAAAGTAAACCTGTTAAAGTCTGCAATCCATTCAAGTCTGTCCAAAAAAAGGACTTAGTCAATGCAATACCAATAGCTGTTTTAAAGTTGGAACCGTAGCTCATTAGTGTTGAAGACCATGGATGGACATCAAGCTGATTGAGTATTACTGTTCAGTGTTTTCTGACAGCTTAAGCAATTTTGCAAAAAAAAAAGTCAGGATTCTGATGTGCAAACGTAAATGAAACATATAAAAAGCAAAGTGCAACAACCAGGTATTATTTTAAAGGGTTATATATGTACCAGCCAAAAGTTTGGACACAGCTCCTTTTTGCTCCACTTATAGTTCTCTGTTTGTACTTTGTAGTTCCACATTTACAGACTGTATCCGATCAACTTGTGGACCACAGAACATGCTGCGTTAGTCAACATTAAATCAAATATAATTTGTCACATACACAGTGAAGCATAGTATAACAAGCAGTAAGGTATTCTTTTAAACAACTGTACTATTAAAAATATGCCTATACAGGGTTAAGTTAGTCCCCTTTACTCTATTGTCTAATGGTATGGACCCCAATAGAACCACCACAAAGCAGGTATTATTTTGTTGGTGCATTATTCCTATCCCAACAGGGTGAGGTGTTTAAATGAAACTACAGCCGCACTGCTGCACTAAAACCCCCTCACCACAGTGTCATTGCAGAACTGACAAACAATCCACCACCCAAATTTTACCTGTTCTCTGATGGACCAATAGAGAACAGAGAACCAACAGGGTACTAATAAAACTAAGAAAACAGATGTACTACATTCTGTAATTGTAAAACTCCAAAGTCCATCTATATGGTAAGTGGAGAAAATAGACAATGGAGCAAGAAGGCGGTGTGTCCAAACATGTAACCGATTCAGCACATTTGTACAGAAACAAAAACTCTTTGTTTAACAACTCAAATTAAATAAATTTGTTAATACATGAATGATAATACATGAATGTAAAAAATAAAACATTAATGAATATCAGAAGAACCAGCTTTTTGTGAAGATATATATAACCTATATATAGGTTTGTTGTTGGAACAAGAAATTACACTTGAAGGGATTAATTGTTGACAGGATAATATCAGATACATTTATTTATTAATTTAAGTTACCATTACCTTTAACAATGACCACACAAAGATAAATAACTGCATAATATGCTTTCTGAAATCTACCTTTTAAGGTAAGTAAGAGGAGACATAAAAGCCTAGCCCTCATATTGTCATAAAGAAGCAAAAAAAGATGTCATGTCAACATAGTAAAGCTGAACAGAGCAATCTTGTATGTGTATTACTAAAGTGACATGCCCACGTCATCACAGCAATGGTTGGGTAATTGATGGTAGTTGCCCAGTCACTGCCGTTAGGGTCAGTTAAGTTTTACAACCCGATAGTAAAACTAGGGCATATTATAACTGGGGAGGTTAATGTGCTACTGTGTCACTATCAGCAGATAAACAAAAAAAGGTCTTTATACAAATCACTGCATTATAATGTGATCAGTTATGATTCAGCATTTATAATAAAGATTAAAAGTTTTGCATTTCTAAACCATTAATGATTACGAATATTACAGAAAAGATTAAGTCATTTATGATCAACAGTCCCAGAACCATTTCATTTGTTGGAATAAAAGGCATTATGGTTATTAAACTACTATGGTACAAGATGTTAATGCGGTGACCTGGTTTGTTCATTACAAAACATCGCATGCAGTTGATGAATGTTCAAAATAATGTGCAGGGAAAGGACACAAAATGAAGTTCCTGCTGTTTAACACAATTTGGGATAAAAATGCAGCTGTGTAAATCAGGATTTTACCATGAAATTATTACCACAGCCTTTTACTGAATTACCAGTAGAGGGTGCAACTCTCAGAAACCAGGCAGAAACAGGATTTAATCTGTTCAGCCAAGCCCATTTCACAGACTCTGTTCTGCACGGTGCCACACAGGAAGCCTTAAACTCTGTCAAAGTCTGTATTCGATTGTAGTGGAGAGCTACAGGATTAAGTATCATAGATGACAGTAACTGAATTAAGATAAATACTGGTCATGAGTACATCCAAAGGTTTGTAATGGTCCAAATTCGTTTCAGCTTTAATAGAGATGGTTTTATAGGGTTTAGAAGACAATGTAGAGTTTATGGCACCTGGTGTGAAATATTCTGGCTTAAGGTTCAAATAAAGGATTTCCACTGGCAAATGATCAGAACTGGGGTGGATCTGATCAGCAACCGCTGAGGTACAGTTTCTAAATCACGCTCAGTTAATATGCCCTAAGGAAGGCACTTTGCTGATCCTGGCTAAAACCTATCTGCGTGCCTCTACAGAGCTGCACAGGATATCATATAGCACTTATTCAAGATATCAGGCAATCCAGTTGCAAACGACTAATCCAGAAGCTGCTTCAAAAGCAGTGCACTGTCCTTAGCTACAGAAATGCAGTAAAGTTATTATTGCTTAAAATTTGTTGTCAGAATATTAACAAACTAACAACCAGCCATATATTCCAAAAGATGACTTGTATCAACAAATATATAAAAAGAAATAAAATAATAAAGGTTAAGGATTTTCTATGGATTCTAAAATAATGTAATTTTTAACTAAAAAGATGTTTATACAAACTGCAATAATATAAAACATTACATTTGTGACTTTTATTGGATTTGGCTTGTGAGAGCTTTCACTGTTCTAAATATATTTTCTACGAAATTATGGAGTGTGTGACCTCTTTTCTTAGGTCTATATAAAGCAATAAGTTTAAATTGATATTGAGTTTGTGATGGTCTGGTTTAAAACATTAATGTCCAAGATATTTAGTTTGGAAAAGAAAATAAAGCCAAGAAAAATGGCCTTGTTCACTAAAAATTATAAAACTACATATATATTCTTTTTTATTTTAATGATTTATAATGATTTTCTTCAGTGGCAGCACAATGGCTCATTCACCTCTCAGTGCCTCTCAGGGGATCCAGGTTCAAATCCTGATCAGGTTGGAGTTTTCATGTTCTCCCTGTGTCCACGTGGGCTTTCTTCGTTTTCTACCCATCATCCAAAAACATGGGTGTAAGGTAAACTGGCTGTGTGTGTGTGTGTGTGTGTGTGTGTGTGTGTGGTTATCGTTGTGTGTGTGTGTGTGTGTGTGGGGGGGGGGGTTGTCGTCGTCGTTGTGTGTGTGTGTGTGTGTGTGGGGGGGTTGTCGTCGTCGTGTGCGTGTGTGTGTGTGTGTGTCGTGTGTGTGTGTGTGGGGGGGGGGGGTTGTTGTCATAGTTGTGTTTGTGTGTGTATATGTATATGTATTTGTATATTCACACCCTGTCCTTGGTGCATCTGCCCTGGAACCCCCCCCCCGCCGATAGGCTTTTGCAGAAGATAATAAGATGAGATGAGATTTTCCAAAGTTTAATAATAAGACTGGATGTCTAGATAGATTTGGTTACATAAGGTATTTTAAATGAATTCAATTTAGGAACAAACAATTTGTAAACATAAGTTTATTGGTATTTTAACTGTAGTTTTATTCATTTATGTTGCCATATTCTGGATAAGATTAAAATTCTTTAAAAAAAATTTTTAAATATGACCACTACTTAATTGTATTTCTATTTTGAAAATATAAACTAATGATGAATTTTATTCCTGCAATATGAGGTTATTTGCCCTTTTATCCAAAGCAGCATTCCTACTGTTTTTTTTGGGTTCAGAGCACAAAGTCAGCCATGATACATATCTACTAGAGCAATATGGGTTAAGGGCCTTGTTTAAGGGCCCACATTGACAACTTCTTTAAAAAATCCAAAGTATAATTCCAACTAAGTGTATCTTGGATATGAAAAGAGCACCCATTAATGAGACAAGCAAAGATGGTTATAGCACACAGCTTTGCAAACTTTATGAGAGAAATGACATGATGTTCAAAAGGAACTGCAAAGAATTTTGCCATGTAGCATACATAATGTGATCTGAAAAAGTTCATATAATGAAGGACTAAAAACCACGTCTGAATGTGCCTGACTTTGGAACATTTTACAAGACCCAGTCAAACTCTGATAATAAATATAGCCTCATGGTAGCGAAGGTAATTTGAAAAACCATTGTCACTTTCATGTCTCCCAGCTGTATTAAGAAAAGTATCCAGAAACTTTATAACTTGATGAAAAAGCCATATATTATTTGTATGCAGAAAGTTCGGGAGTTTATCTCATATGGTTGGAAAACTTTGGCTGGGACCAGTTAAGTTCACATTTCAACTTGTTTTTTTTTAAGTAGAAACAGACTTTAAAAAAAAAAAAAAAAAAAAAAAACAAAAGATGAAGGGGAACACTTCTTGACTAGAATCAGCAAAAGATGCAAAACGTAAAATGTGTCATGGTAAGAGGGTGTGTCAGTTTCACCATCATGATTTACTAGTATATGTGACAAGATGCCACTGATACAGAACCGTAGTTTGGGACATATCCCATTAACGTGACCTCTTTCTCAGGAAGCACGTGATTATGTAAACAAGACAATTCCAGACTTTATTCTGCATGTGCTGAAAAAGCATGACTTTATAGATTTGTTGCTTTGAATAAAAGTGTCTTTTAAATGTAAATATAATATAATACAAAGTATAAGTTTTTAATTTATTTATTTATTTTTTTTTATTTTAACTTTTTTTACAGTCTAGTTCTGCCTTAACTGAAAAGCACTAAAAACTGAAAAGTTTTGTAAAAAGCAGGAATAGATACAATTCTTAAGACAGCTCCTCTATTCCAGTTAAGGTCATCTATGTGATGGGTGCACCGAGGCAGTAATGAAATCATTACATAAAATCTAGTATAGTGTTTTTTTTTTAAAAATAAACCAAAAAAAAAAGACTAGCTAACCAAACTGTTAACTCCAAAAGCCCAGTATTCATGGGACACACTAATTTAATAGAACCTTTTATTTAAAAGTACTCCGACTGACTGATTTGCGTCCTGGTTTTTAATGATCCACCCATGAATCATTTTAATAAATTTCCATTTTAAAATATATGTTGTACTCAAAGAGCTTTAACAAAGATTTTATGCAGAACATTAAAAAACAGGTACCTTGATTATTGTTTTTATTTCTATCTAGACTTACAAAATTAAATGAATATAAATTAGATTTAACAAAAAAAATAAATCCTACATTTAAATCTGTTGCTTTTCTAAATGAAAACCCTGCTTTTTGAAATTCTGCTTTGGTGCTAAGCTTTGTGTAACAAGCACTTTGCTAAAGTGATGTGGATTTTTATTGGACCATCATGCGTGTCCTTATAGCCAATAGAAGCAACTGGCACACTGTCTCTCCCAGCAACAGAACCCCTTACCAGTGAATTAACTGACTCTCCAAATACTACCTAGTGAAAAAAATTAATAAATACACAGGTCGTATACAGGGAAGTGATACATAAACCCCCAGTTTTTGTAGTGCTTTCCTTCGTGTCTTTGATAATGTCTATTGATTTTGAAGAGTGCATGTCGGACAAAGCTCACCAAGCCAGAAAACAGTCTTGTCAATAGGGCTGGGTGATCCTGTTTTTACAGATTTTTACATCGTCATGTGTCAGACACTGTGCACTTCAGCATTGTTTTTATAGACTGTAATTGTATAAAGAGAAACAAAGTGGTGCGCATCTTCTTTAGAAAGTCTGCTTCACCTATAAAATTACTTTTGAAGCCTCTCAAACATATGGTAAGCAACGCCAGCAAACACAAAGCTTCTCTGTCTCTCATTACACATGGCCCCGCTCAAGTTGCTATGTTTAGATTCAGAGAGGTGTCACCGTGGCTCTGCCAGCACCAGCCAAATGGCCACACACAAATATACGGTGTAGCTGTGCGATCTAGCCACCCGTCACCCCGTACTGAAGCAAGTACAACAAATGCTGAGAAGCATCTGAGTGCGTCCCCACTGAATTCATCCTCCTCCTGCATATGTGAAGTCATTGTTTCAGTGATAATGACTTCTACTTTTAATAAAACACATCACCAGCACCAATAACAGATTGTGTAGCTATAACATCCTGTGTCCTGATGTTGAGTGTGAAATTTATTTTAATAGGTGGGTGGCCAAATGAGGGTAGCACAGTGGTGAGCACCTTTGCTTCTCAGGCCTGGGGATCCAGGGTCGAATCCTGATCTGGTTGTTTTCATGTTCTCTCTGTGTCTGAGAGGGGTTTCTCCTGGTTCTCTGGTTTCCTTCCACAGTCCAAGAACATGAATTCAAAGTTAATTGGCTACTCTAAATTGTCCATATCTAAATTGCTTCTATATAATGTGTGTTTGAGTGAGTGAGTGTGTGCGCCTAGTGATAGATTGGTGCCTTGTTCAGGGTATATTGAATTCTGTCCGTCCGTCCGTCCAAAACTTTCTCACCTGGATGGGTATGAGGAACCCCTTCATGACTCTACTATAGGATTATGCAGAAGATGATAAAATGAGAAGTCTGAAATAATATTCACATTCTGAATTCATAGTGCATCAAAATCTTCAGCTGTCAGTCTAAGTGCTTCCTGTCTTTGGGTGAGACATGTGTACATGCACCTTAAAGCTATATTTCATGACTGGGACCGCAAAGTGATTTGGACATGAAAGAACTCAGCATTGATGGCTGTAACCCAGATTCTGGGTCTAATTCACTCAGCAAATCAAACATTGTGTAAATGAAATACAAACTGGCTTTTTATCATCCTTAAGCTCTAACAAGACAAATGGGGGAAAAGGGATTATTATGAATTTACCTTCTATTACCGAAGCCTGAGAAAAACTGTTAATAGAATGTCGTTTTAGTGTATTTTCTATTTGTTTTTTCATCTTTTTTTTCCTTCCAATTTCTGTCTAATATTTAGCTACCACTGAACTGTAAATATTTACTGAGGCATGCTGGCTGACGTAGGTATAGTTTGCACCTCTTTAACACACTAAGTGAGAATATATCACAGTGCCAATATATCCCACATACACCTAGGTACTTACCACAAAACCTCATCATACTCAAGTCTAGCACCCAATTCTTTTTCCAAGCTTGTTAATGAGAATGATTAATAGTGCAATAATTAAATATGTACATGGTCCAGGCTTATGTTCTAATAAGTGTAGGATTGATGGAAAATAAAGTATTGCATACATACACACACTATTGTACATTAAAAAAATTCTGGGAATAGTATAGGGTTTAATTCCACGACGCTCTTATCCAACATCGCTGTATAATTACAACTTTGTATGAAAATTACTTCTATATTAAGGTTTCTTAATATAGAAGAAATCTGTTTGAGAAGAGAGAACACTGTAACTGCAGTTATAACTCCATATTAATGCATCCAATTTATGAATTGAATGTCTAAAAATCATATTATATCATGTATGATATATACTTTTTATAAACAATTTTTATTAAATAATTTTTTATACTTGTATAAATATTTCATAATCTATTTACAGTTTATATGTATCAGTGCTAATAGTATGGATTAGCACTGTCGACCTCACTATATACAATGCGTATTTGCACAGCTAAACTTGACTCCCTGTTTACACTGGTTGTTATCCTTTTTTTCATGCTCTACATATTCTTACTATATTTTATATTTTTATTTATCATGATTTCAATTTTACATTTTTTATATTTGGGTTTTATATTTGTATTTTTAAGTAGTTGTTTGATTTGTGCAAAATCATAGAGCTGCTGGTTGCCCTAAATTTCTCTTTGAGATCAATGAAGTATCTAGCTATTTATCTAAAAACACCATTTAGTGAAATTTCCATGTCTTAATATTTTGGTTTAGATGTCAAACTAAATCTGCCTTGTCACTATTGATTTAGACAACACTGTTTTTCAGTGCAACAAAAAAAAAGTACTGAACCTGCTGAAACCGATTTTGTGCTATCGTCCTACACAAATCTTGAAAATTTCTAGAAAATTTGCTAGAATAAATGCAGTTTTTTGAGATTTTTTAATGATTCACCCATTTTAACATTTTATAAATAATGATTTTAACTCTTTCTATGAAACAAATTCAAAGCATGCTTTAGTACATTGCCCTTTTAAATGGTTCCAGCCATTTGTTTGCTCTAGTGGCTGGCAACTTATCTTACTTAATCATACTGGTTAATTGACCTACAAGTATCCCGACTTGATGGTTGGGTTTAAATCCCAGTATTGGCCATTACACAGCATCCCAGTATCATGATGGCTAAAAGCCCTGCTTAAGGGCCCGAATTAACTTATTAATTAAAATAAAACTTGTTTATTTTTTTTAACAGGCTTTACATTGATATCTTAACATTTAACCACTGAGTTTTATGCCTATTCTCTTGCTGCTAAAAATGACAATTTATCAGTGACATAACAGCTTTTCAAAATATTTTGTAGCCTTCAAATAATTTTAATGGTGCTTGACTTGAATTTCCTTCATATATTTTAACTTTATACTCAGTCTTATACTTCTATTTGTTGCCTTCTTGAACTTGCATGTTTTTATATGTGGTCAGTGGGTTTTAGGCTTTATTTTAAGTGACATACACACAAGCTTACAAAAGAACAAACCAACTGCACAAAAAGATTTAATGTAATGTTAATAACATGCTGTGTTTTTTTTATTTTTAACTTAAAGATTAGGTTATGATTTAAACAGATGCATGGTGACCTAGCCTAACCTAACCGTGAATGAGTACCTGCATCCAGTCAGGATGACTGCCTCAGCTCTGTCTCTCACTGTACCGTCGTGGTGGCGCCTGGCTCAGATCTGCTACTGCTGCCAGGGACAGTGCAGATATTGTCATTTTCTTGCTGAATGAACCCCCCCACACACACCCTTCCTGCCCCCCTTGCCCAGTCGTTCCCTCCAGCACATAGCACCCGCTTTACATAAAAGCCACGTTTGTTTTGACCATTGCAGCGTGGACAGCCATTGTTCTGCATCTACTGTTAATATCCATCGCAAATCTGCTTATTTTCAGATTCCATCAAAATTGTCACACAAAGGAATAGCTATCGCACAGTGCATGCACTAACAGCATAAAGCAGGCGTGCAGGAAGGAGGAGGAGAAGTGCTTTAGCTGTGGTGTGGTTTTGCCTGAATGACAATGGCAGCAGTGTGCACCGGCGGTGTGATTGATAAAGATCATAGTCTACAGAGGGCGCTGGAATTGTCTCAATATTGCAAAATGGTTCAGGTCAGTTTCGGGCATTTGAGCACTGATGGCTCATCTCTGGACTCAGCCATTTGCAAGATACAGCACATAGAAAAGCCATCTCTGATGCATATAAACAGGTCTAAACTGATGTATTTGTGATGATTTTAGTATTTTCCTTATGGATGCATATTCATTTCTGTCTGATTTAGCTTTTTGTGGGTTATATATAGATGTTCTTGTTTTGTGTTGCACTACAGATGCAAAGGTCTAAGTACCTGACAGTTAACACCTTATAATAAACCTTCCCATACTTATCACCATTTTATATAATATAACAACGGTTTTGTTCTAATCAAGTAAACAGGACTTCAAGTGGTTTAGCCAAATTGCGTATTTTATGTAGAATTTGCTTTCTTGGATTTCCAATTTGGTCATTAAGCTTATTTCATGAGATTTCTTGCCAGAAAAAAATACAAATAATTTAATCAATAAATTGCAACTACAAACTTTTAATTGGACTGGCATTTCTAGTTGTATTCATTTGTTTCAACCTTTATTTTAGATCAAAGGACCTGATCAAATTTCATTTACTTTTACATTTACATTTAGTCATTTAGCAGAAAGTGACAAAGCAAAAATTTCATGCTGTGCATTATGGTTTCTTGTCTTCACTGCACTACAATCTGTTAAGACAAAGCATTTCTAGGGGACCATGCAGGTTGCAGAAAAATATAGATTAAAAATCCTATCCTAGTCATAGTATAAAAATGTATTAATTATATTTTAAAAAGCTATATTTTAAAAGGTGGCACGGTGGCTTAATGGTTAGCCCGTTCTCCTCTCAGCGCTAGGGATTCCCGGTTCGAATCCCCATCTGGGTGGAGTTTCCATGTTCTCCCTGTGTCTGCGTGTGTTTCCTCCGGGTTCTCCTGTTTCCTCCCACAGTCCAAAGACATGGATCAAGTCAATTGAATTCTCAAAATTGCCCCATATAGAGTGTGTCTGTGTGAGTGAGTGTGTGCCCAGCGATAGATTGGCGCCCTGTGGTCTATCTGCCCAGGTCTATCTGCCCAGCGCCTGAGATGTTCTCCCCTGGATGGGCATGGGGAACCCCACCGCGACCCTAATAGAGGATAAAGCGGGAGATAATGAATGAATGAATATATTTTAAAAAAGACGTAAAATAAGAGCAGGGTAAAATATTATAAACAGTTGAAGCATTATCTTGGCAGAGATTATGTTGATAATTGATGTTAATAATTCAAAATTTTAAATCCTTCACACCTTTGCTGAAAACAATCTTGCCAATACTCCCAAGAGCTTTTTTTATTAATTAATTAAAATGTGTATTAATTGCAGTTTATAATTTGAGATATACTGTATTTTTCTTGTTAGGAGAAGTTTTTTTTTGTTATAATATACACTGCCTGGCTCAAAAAAAGGTCTGTAATATTTCATAGGACCGCCTTTAGCTTTAGCTTTTCTGATTACGGCATGCATTTGCTGTGGCATTGTTTTAATAAGCTTTTGCAATGTCACAAGATTTATTTCTGTCCATCCATTACCTTCCGCTTTATCCTCTATTTGGGTCGTGGGGGGGGGGTTCCCCAGGCCCATCCAGGGGAGAAAGTCTAGGGCGCTGGGCAGATAGACCCAGGACAGGGCACCAATCTATCACTGGGAACACACTCACTCACACAGACACACTCTATATGGGGAAATTTTGGAGAATTCAATTGACTTGATCTATGTTTTTGGACTGTGGGAGGAAACCGGAGTACCCAGAGGAAACCCACGCAGACACGAGGAGAACATGGAAACTCCACCCAGATTGGGATTCAAACCGGGAATCCCTAGTGCTGAGAGGCGAACGTGCTAACCACTAAGCCACCATGCCGCCCGTATTTCTGTCCAGTAATGCATTCATTTTTCACCAAGGTCTTACATTGATGGATGATGGCAGTGTCTGGCTGCTGCACAAAGCGTTCTTCAGCACATCCCAAAGATTCTCAATGGAATTAAGGTCTGGACTCTGTGGTGACCAATCCATGTGGAAAAATGATGTCTCATGCTCCCTGAACTACTCTCTCACAATTTAAGCCTGATAAATTTTGGCATTGTCATCTTTGAATATGCTCGTACCATCAGGGAAAAAGTCCATTGATGGAATACCCTGGTGATTCAGTATAATTAGGTAGGCAGCTGACATTATTCTTTGAGCACATACTGTTGCTGAACCTAGACCTGACCAATTGTACCTGTTTGCTAAGTTACATCCACTTTTTTTTGTCCAGGCAGTGTATAGCTTATAATTAATACAGGTTGCTAAAGCAGCTGATGTACAATGTTTACTTAAATAAATACCGTGCTGTGCTTTGCTATCGATTTAATATAATTAGGCATAATTTTCGTATTTACATAGCAGTTTTCACTACAGTGCATTGTGTTAAGGCTGCCTTACAGTGTTTTAAGTCTGAACCCACAAAGAGCAGGCTGAAGTGACAATAAAAAAAAGTGTTTTTTTTATGTTTTGGGAAGAAATCTTTTCAGGACCGAGCCTTATTTAAAGGCTTATTTATTAAATACAGATTATGTACATATTGTAAATTAAATCTTCCACACCAAGTGTGTTGAATCATCAGTAGTTCAACTGATTCAGTTCAGTCTGCAAAAATTTAAAGTGCATTTTAATTTAATACAGCTTATAGCTAATTTAGAAAGTATATTAAAATGTATTTATTTGATTCTAAAAAAATCCACATAAAAATGTAAAAATTAAACATCAGTAATGCCCTTATATGGCGGCACGGTGGCTTAGTGGTTAGCACGTTCGCCTCTCAGCGCTAGGGATTCCCGGTTCGAATCCCTACCTGGGTGGAGTTTCCATGTTCTCCCCGTGTCGGCGTGGGTTTCCTCCCACAGGGTTCTTCGGTTTCCTCCCACAGTCCAAAAACTCACTCTGTGTGAGTGAGTGTGTGCCCAGCGATGGATTGGCGCCCTGTCCTGGGTCTATCTGTCCAGCGCCTGAGATGTTCTCCCCTAGATGGGCATGGGGGGCCCAACCGCGACCCTAGTAGAGGATAAAGCGGGAAATAATGAATGAATGAGTAATGCCCTTTAAAACTATTTGATATGTGCCAACAATTTAATGACGAACACCAGTTCTAATGAATAGTATATAATCTAAATTCATTGCCGCATTTACTTATGTATAATTAACAGTTTTCCTATTTTGTCTGATTTTAACATTAAATAAACAAGCTTAAACTATGAAGTGCATAAGAAAATGATAAATGTTCTTATCCATGGAAAGATAATCAGTAGTATTTCAAAACTGGGCATTTTCCAGTAGTTTGTGTTGGACATCCAATTACTTTAGTTGGAGTACCATCATGCATACTGAAGTGTAATCAGAGGGACTTTTGGCTCTATACAGGCTCATTCCTGGCCAGCAATGTGATTGGCTCGCTGTGTTGCTGTGTACCTGATAATGAACCACTTCTAAGCAGGTTCTTTCAGTAGATAGATTCAATGATAGCTTGTGTTTCCTTCTTTGGGCTTTTCCCTGCCCATTTTGCAAAGCTACATAGACAAGTTTGTGAATCCTTTAGAATTTATTTTTGTATTTCTGCTTAATATGTGTAATATCATCAGATTTCTCATCCTAGAAGTACATAAAGAACAAACAAAATAAGAAAAAATAATACATCATATAGAGCAATTACATTTTTGTTGTAAATGATCTAAAATCCTTACCTTTGAGGGGGAAAATTTTGTGAGCCTTTATAATTACCAAATAGTTTCAATGTGAAATTAGATGTCTTTTTCATTGTTTACTGTATTATTGTTTAACACCTGGGAAACTAATTGGACATTGATTTCAATTTAGTAGTTAGAAAAATCTTTGTTTTTTACAATGTGAGTTCATAATCATCTATAATTTTGAATTAAGGTAAATTCACAATATCAGAACTTAAACACATCTTAACCTTTAAATGATAAATGTTTAAACTTCTGTTTTTAGTAAACAAGTAAACTATTTTACAAAGCTGAGCACAATGTAAAAGTACATGAGGCGCGTGTGAGATTACTGAGGTCTTCAGAGACACATTTGAGCAGCAGAAGTCTTATGCTAAAGTCTCATTTTTCTTTTCATTTGATCTCATTACTGTCTAATAGAAAAACTAGATAATTATTATTAAGATAATTGTCTTACCTTTGGGATATAGTATAATTCAATTACTGAGCTCTTCCTGTTACCCTCTGACATGTCAAAAAAAATCTAATGAAATGCACCATTTTCTTTCCTACAGCACAAAATCCTATTCATTTAAGTCAAAAATATCTTTTATCAGCTCACTTCATACATGCAGTATTGTTTTTTAGCCTGCAGTGGCCATCTTTTCACAACTCACTAATGCACATTATTGTAGATTATCCAGCCTTATCCAGGTTAATGAGCATCAACAGCTCTTCTTCAAAAATATTCTACAAACGTGTTGCAAAATTCAGATTCCTGCTGTTTATATCAAACAAGACATCCAGTTACAAATGACTTCCATGTTATTGATTGTCTGTAAAATTGAATATGATGATAAATATAATTTCATTTTACTTCATTTGCTTCTCTTTATCTGCCTTCAGGACTGGATTGATCTCATGAAGATTTAGGTTAAATTAATGCAGAAATAAATTAATTAAACAAAGTTCACAAAATGTTAGACACCCACAAGCCATCTTAATGAAGTTTTATCATGTGAGTAAACTCACACATCATCCCACAGTTGAAGCTGTTCTATAAAAGTTAAGTAATGGGTTCTCCAAATAGATAAAGTAAACAATTACCAGAAAAATTCTCCACTGATATCTTGGGTCATGCTGATGCTGTAATATTAAAAAAGAACAAAGGCATCTGTCCATACTTGCAGGAAACAAAATAACAGCATAACAAGCATACTGGATCCTGCACATATTACACTGGATTAAAAGAGTAATATAAAATTTTACAGTGGAATCTAGAGATAATAAACATCAACAAACAAAATAGAAAGAGCATACTCATTTGAGCATACTAATGTCATTTACAGATACATTATCTGTAAGTGGGGTGAACATTTTGGATTAGTTCAGATCAGTTTATTTAAAGGTGAGATTAGAATCAGTTGTTTTTACATCAAGAGGAAAAACCATGAGGTGTGAGAGGGTGCTCTGTTTTATTTAAACACCAGTGATGCACACTGGGTTGGAAAATATTTCAAATCCACTTCTGAAGAGCTAAAGTACATTACTCCATAGTAAGAAAGATATGTATACAATTCAGGACTATATTAAACTCACGGTGAATGGTGGACCAACAAGGCTTAATATAAAAACACAGATTATAAAGAAAATAATAAAATAAAAAATAAACAAGTGTTTAAGCAACTATGTATGCTTATTTTGACAAGTGAATGTAGAGATTAATAACATCTTTATAAGGACATGGCTGTAGGGCAATGAGCAGTATGACATTGGTTCTAGTTCTGACTTTTCATTTTGGCAGATTTTCATGCTTTGGATAAAAGATTTCTATTTATGTTGATTAAGGCAGTAAAGTAGCTGTTTTTTTTAGGTAGGGCGGCATGGTAGCTTAGTGGTTAGCACTTTCGCCTCTCAGCACTGGGGATCAAGGTTTGAATCCCAATCTGAATGGATTTACCATGTTCTGCCCACGTCTTCGCTGGTTTTCTCCGGGTTTCCTGGTTTCCAAAACCATGGATTTAGGGCAAATTGAATGCTCTAAATTGAACCATATACCAATAAATTGGTGCTCTGTTCTGCCCAGCACCTGAAATGTCCTCCCCTGGATGGGCATGGGGAAGTCCTTGCGACCCTATTATAGAATTAAGTGGAAGATAGTGAATGAATGAATGAATGAATAAAAAGAAAAAATATTTCCAATAATGTTTTACCAAACATCCAAATACTTAAGGATTAATTCCTGCTACACATTTTCAATAATACAATCCTTCCTTATCTTCTTTACTGCATTCTTTTACTTTTCATATTTAAACCTATTATTATTTTACTAATAACCTGTTGCCTTGTATGTGATTTTCAGTGCTTTTGAATATTGTAAGAACCACAATTAAAAGCAGAGCAGAGCAGAAAGTTTTAAACACAGAAATTAAACACATTACAATTACTTGATTTTGGAAAATGTTCTACTGTATAGCTATGGAATAATAATAATAATAATAATAATAATAATCATATATATATATATATATATATATATATATATATATATATATATATATATATATATATATATATATATATATATAATATGAAGGAATATTCCTGAAACATTACTCAGTCACTGAGGATATATATCCAGTCATGTGCTTCTGTATGAATGTATGAATACATAGCTCAGAGGAGCCAGGCTGCATGTAATAGGGAAAAGGCAGCAAGGGGCCAGGTGTTGCTAGATTTGGCTTCTCAATGTCATTGGTGATGTGAAAGGACAAAGGCAGTATTGAGGGCCTAGGCAGTGGGCTGGGAGCACTCGGATAGTTTTACAGAAAAGCTAGTGTTTGTGCCAAGCCTGCACTCATATACAACAGCCACTGTGTTCTGCTGCTTCGCTCCCAGCTTTGTCCACATGCACTCACCTTCCCCCTCCCTGCATTTTTTGTTTCGGAACAGGTAGCAATAGCACTTGCATCTAGGGAGCAGATGAGAAAGCCAGATAGCTCACTGTTAAGAACATGCTTTGGCATTCAAGACCAGCTCTTAACATCCCACACAAAGACATGGAGCCAGTGGGAAACATGATAAAGCAATGCACCATCTCGTTCATGGTGCAGACCTACCGCTGATGCCCCCCCTCTCTGTTGCTCTAGTTCTTGGGAAGTTTCACTTCAATAGATAATATTTGACCAAGTACTTACTGGCCTGATGTAAATTTTTCACAGTGCTCTAAGACTGAAATCCAGCAATGGGTCCTGTCATGTTCTCACAGCCTCTCCAAATTAATAAGTAAAAAATAGCAATTAATATATTTTGACAGTATGATTTTAGACTGATTTAGCCAATTTTGAAAAATAACCCAAATGCTAGATGATAAAGAACTTTTTCAGAAATTTACTTAAGTTTTTCAGACTTCTGTAAGAAAAAAGAAAAATGAAAGAAAACAGTATCATACTGTTTATGGTCTATCCCACATAAGTACAGTTAGGATAATCATTTGGGAAGCATGTTGATCCTATGTACTCCTCCCAGACTGTGTACTTAATTCTACTGGTGCTTGCAATTCTGCAAAATTCCTTATAATCCTTGAGTAAATTTAATAGTAAATAAAAAAACCATAGAATTCAATTATATATAAATAACCCCAAGTATAGATATTGATCATCAAATCAAACAAAAGTGGAAAAATATTACAATTGTTCATTTGTGGAAATGTGTAATGGTACAAACAAACCGAAGATTGCTAAATATATTAGAAGACTTGAGTTCTTGATACTCATCCTACCAACAAATATTACAAAACAGTAAATATTTGCTGTAATAAATTAGAAAAATTTAGATAAATAAATAAATAAAGCTTCATCAGCTTCCTGGCACAGATGATGCAAACCAATCCCAAATCATAATATTACCACCACTGTGCATCACTGAAAGAATACTGTTTTCAGAATCAGATTTTTTGGTGCAGGTGTCAGTCAAAATATATACATAAATATTAACATACATACGCACATTTTTGATTAAGTTTTTTGATTAAGTTTTGTTTAGGGCGGCACGGTTGCTTAATGGTCAACACATTCGCTTCTCAGCACTAGGGATTTCCGGTTCAAATCCCCATCTGGGTGGAGTTTCCATGTTCTCCCCGTGTCTGCGTGGGTTTCCTCCGGGTTCTCCGGTTTCCTCCCACAGTCTAAAAACATGGATCAAGTCAATTGAATTCTCAAAAAATTGCCCCATATAGAGTGTGTCTGTGTGAGTGTGTGCCCAGCGATGGATTGGTGCCCTGTCCTGGATCTGCCCAGATCCAAATAGAGTGTGTTTGTGTCTGTGTGAGTATGTGTGTGCCCAGCAATCGATTGGATTGGAATGGATCTGCCCAGCGCACAAAATTGTTCTCCCCTGGATGGGCATAGGGACCGCCCCCCCCCCCCCCCCCCCCCCAAATCTAATAGGGAAAAGTAGAAAAGTGGAAGATAATTGATGTATTGAAGTTTTGTTTACTGAGAAATTTAATCTTTTTTTTTTTTAAATTGTACGTTTCTTATACTCTGCATGGCCAAAAAAAGGTCACACATAATTTTAACTTTACCCCTAACCCTAGATTCTGCAAACACATTCATTGTGGCATTGTTTTTACAAGCTTCTGCAATGTCACAATATTTATTTCTGTCCATTGTTGTGATGATTTGTATCACTGTGCAAAGTCTTCTCTAGCAGGTTCAGGTCTGGACTGTGGTGGCCAATCCATGCGTGAAAATGATGTTTAATGCACTACTCTCTTCCAATTTGAGCACGATTAATCCCAGCACTGTTATTTTGAAATATGCCAGTGCCATCAAGAGAAGAAAAAAAAAACATTGATTGAGTAACCTTGTGGTTTAGTATATATTTAGGCTGTCAGCCGTCCTTATTATCTGGACACATAAGAGCCGACCAACTGCAGCAACCCCAAATCATAGTTCAATATGATTGATGAACTTTGTTTTGGCCAGCCAGTGTATTTAATTATATTTGGGCATAAAATATGTGTCAGGTAAAGACAGAGAAAACAGAAACGTCTGTGCTACATAAAACATTTTTCATGTCTGTCCTTCTCTTCCACAACCTTAGCCTCAGCAGGGAAGCTCCCATGAGTTGCATCCCTATACTGTACTCTCTGTTAATGCATAACCATGTGGAACATCACAAACAATATCATAAAGTTTGCTGAAAGCACCACAGAATGTCCTTTCTAACTTTTACTCATGCACCACTGAGAGCATCTTGTGAAGTTACATAACATCCTGGTTCCACTACATGAGTCTACAGAAAGTAGAGTTGTTCGCTGAACTAATCATAATTAGAAATATTTTTGTTACACAAATAAGAATGTCTTACTATATTTTATTAAACCTTAATTTAGTTTCTAATGCTGCAGCTCAGGTTCATATTTACAACCTACAGATCCATATTGTGAATGATATTTATTATAATGATGGTCATAAAGTTATGATAAATCATTTTATTAACTATATAGTTGTTAAAAAAAGTTTAGCTAAAATGATCATTAATTATAAATTTCTGAGATATAATGTTTTATTATAAAAAAGGAAGGCAAGGTAATTAAGTTCTGTTTTTCTAATCAGAATTTTAGAATTCTAGAATCATTTTCGAATTCTAGAATCATTTGGTTCTTGGTGAAATACACATTCTTACATAAAAAGCGACAAAAAACAAAAATCATCTTATAAAGCTATTAATGACTGAAATCTCTAACTATATCTTCTGACTATATACACACACTGCTTTTTGCAACTGATATTTAATCTGTGTTCTTTTTTGAAACTGTTATCTGCTTAATCCTCTACTAGGGTCGCAGGGGGGTTTCCCATGCCCATCACAGGAGGAAGGTTCTGGATGCTGGGTAGATACTCTCAGGACAGGACGCAAATCCATCTCTGGGCACATTCCTACTACACACTCACTCACACACAATATAAAGGGGTCATTTAGATTAGGGATATTTAGAGCAGCAAATTTATCTGAATCCATGTTTTTGGACTGTGTGAAAAACCAGAGAACTCAGAGAAAACCCACACAAATACAGGGAGAACATGGAAAGTCCACCCATATCAGCAGTCGAACCTGGATAACCAGCGCTGAGAGGTGATTGCGCTAACTACTAAATCACCGTGCCGCCCTGAAACTGTTATATTTTATATTGTGTAATATCTACTATTATATATCAAGAAAGGTGTAGTAGTAGAGTACAACCTACAATATTTTTTAATAAAATGTAGAGAAGCAGAAGTATAAAGTAGTGATTAAGTACACTTACATCACTTAGAAAGTAAAGTATAAGAATTACAAAGATGTATTCAAGTACCGTACTTGAGTGAATTAACGTAATTTAAATACTTATAAGAGGAGCTACATTGAAAGCCCATTAAATTTCCCCTTGATTTCCCATTATAAAACATCATTGCTGAAATGCACAGTTCATACACTGTACTGATGTTCTAACTGGAGGGTTGTATCCAAAATATAGATAAAAAATATTTTTTTTAAAATCACGTCATTGCTTAGTGCAGTTGGTGTTGAAAACTCAGCAAAAACCACATTCTCTATAGCCTTTACAATCAAAATATTAAATGAATGGTCTTTTATGCCTTAGTTTTTGATGTTTTTTTATTTTGTTGATGTATTCTAAGTCCGGTTGTCATGCCAGGAGTGTACAAAATCCACCAAAAAATGAATGAAGCTGCACCCACACACAATCACACTCTCCATGTCTTCTTTTAACTTGGTTCATTTGTGTATGTGCAGCTGGTTGGATCCTCTCACAGGGGTGTGAGCTGCCTGCTGAATGAAAACACAGAAAAATAACACTGATGTGTTAATGAGAACTGACCCAGCGATCCAAACAACTTACATTTGCCGGTCTGGCGTACTAAGGAAGCTAGTGATGGTGATGCAGCCTTTCTGGAAATTGGCCTGTGTCCTGTTACCAGTCTTTAACTCACTGCAACCTCACCCTTCATACTTTTGCTTACTGTTAGCCTTTGTTTAGACTTTAAGTCCTTCGGGCGCTCAATATAAACCTGTATAAGCAAATCCTGAAGTGTCTAGTCAGCAGTACAAGCTAGACATCAACAGTGTTGAGCCGTGCAGTGACTGATCAAGCCAAGGACGGCAAGTGCCCCCTGTGCAAATGTCAGTCATCGACAGTATTGCATCATTCAGATATCAGATTATACATCATTTAGTTTTCCAAACTAATATGAATGACAGACACAAAAAGACAGATCCATTCAATTATCTACAGTAAGGCATTTGATGATGTTTGGGGTGAGCTTGTGGTTATGGAACCAGCCCTGTGACCTAAAGTTCCCTGGTTAAATTTTTGGTCCCACCAAGTGCTGTGGCTAAAATCTCCTTGGGTAAGGCACATAACCCTTATTGCTCCCCAGGTACTGTATACAAGGTTACCCACCAATCTGGTTACCTGTGCTCACTTCACTTAGTGTATGTATTTTTGAGTTTTACTGCATGGATGGGCTAAATGTTGAAGACAAATTCCTCTGTGTGTAAGCAATGTAGGCAAAAAATAAATCACTTTATGTTAAACATTGATTTATTTCATTCAACTTTAGAACACCAGTGCAACACAGTGGCTTCACCAGCTCAGCTACTTCCTCAACTGCTGAAGCCAGGCTACGGCTTTAATGCCACCAACATGGTGATTGACTCACCACAGGAAATCTAATGATGTCTGATGATGTGTGAACCCCCCCCCCCTTCACACCCCACCCAAAAAGAATATTCCATGCTACTTTGTGCCTTCCGATTTCATGCAGAAACATTAACGAGAGCTGACACTGAGGATTAGTGGCAGACAGCTGGAATGCCCGGCCCTTTTGTGCCACGTGAATCTCAGCCAAAAGCTTCCTCACCGAGGCCAAGAGAGACCTGGGAAAGAGACTTCTCCTTGGAAATAAACACAGAACTGGCTAACGGAAGGAATGTAAAGCCAGTGAAGACAACATAACAGCCAAAAGGCTTTAGCCTGGCGATCTCAAACACCCAAGGGTCTGTCCTACGAGAAGCGAAAGGATATCATCTACATCAAACATGTTAAAAAGAGGAATCTCCCAGAAACCTTACCAGGTTTCTCATAAAGGTGGCGTTTATCTGTCTTAGAATTAAAATGATATCATGAAACCACATTATATAAATGAAGCCCTCAGTTGGTCAGTCAATCAAGTGAACCACCCAGAGAATATGTTGCTAAATATTAATCTTATCTCATTATCTGCAGCTTAAGCCTTCTAGGGTTGTGGGTGCCCCATGCCTATAGAGGGGAGAATGTTTCAGGCACATTATATAGATATACACAGGACAGGGTGCCAATACGCCGCTGAACACACTTACTCACACATACACTATACTGGGGCAATTTAGCGCAGCCAATTCATCTTAAAATTGTATGGATATTTTATGGACTGTAGGAAGAAACCTAGAAAAAACACTCAGACACGGGGAGAACATGGACATTTCAACCAGATCATGATTCGAACCTGAATCCCCAGAGCTAAGGGGCAGATGTGCTAAATACTACACCACCAAAATGATTTTTTATCCAAAACTGGTTCCAAAATTGAATCTATTAAAAATTGATCACCCAGCAAAATACAGTGATTTATTTAGATTTCATTGAATTCATTCATTCATTCATTATCTTCTGCTTTATTTTATATTAGGATTTTGGGGGCGGGGGTTCCCCATGCCCATTCAGTGGAGAACATTTCGGGCGCTGGGCAGATACACCCAGGACAGGATGTCAATATATTACTGGGCACACTCACTCACACAGACACTCAAACAAACTTCATGGGACAATTTAGAGCATTCAATTTACCATGTTCAGAAAAATCCATGTTTCTGGATTGTGGGAGGAAACGGAGAACCTGGGGAGAACACAGGAAGAACATGAAAACTTGATACAGCCAGGACAGGACACCAATCTAGCACAATCAACAAACACGTTTATTTGTCATATGGATACCTCGATCTTTTGTTACAAAGATATAAAGCAAAACAGAAGCCATAAAGGCTTTTTCGGTTAAGGATTTGGCTGAAATTTCTTTTTACCAATTGACTACTTCTGAGTTACAAAATAGCATTAAAAATATAAGAGGATTAAACAAATATAAAATCTTTAAATACTTACAATAACCATTAAAATGACTGCTACTCACAGGCTGTAGTAAGTACATGTAAAAAGAAACATTTCTTCAAATGTAATAAATGTGTATGGTATTTATTGTGTTGTGTTTAATGTGTAATATTATGTTGATATTTACCATCGATAACCAGCTTATTTCAAATGACATGCTGTATAATCAAAATGTAATACCCAATAAGTTTTCTTCAAAAGAGAAGTCCTGACTTGTGCTTTGGCTGTTTAAGTGCCGGCAATAATGACAGTGAAATTATGTTAGAGGGATTTGATGGCATTGCAGCAGCTTGGTTGATGTTTCTATGGAAACTCATAAGTCTGGTCACGCCTCATTAAAGGACACAGCATGCTTTTGCGTAACCAGGATAGTTCCGGCATCTATTCTCTCCATGCTAATTGCCTTCGGATGCCATCAGCTCGCCAAGCACAGCAGTGTCACACATCCACAGTAATTCTCTCTTGGGGCAAACGTCACTGTTTTGATGGCATTGATATTTTTTAATATCGGATAGCTTTGCGTCTCAGATAATTACTGAATACAGACATTAATTTAGACCAAGAACTAGAAAATCATGTCCAATTAGATCTTAGTACTTTTCGAAAACATCACATAGATCAATATAAACCAGGACACATTGCTTTAACTTAACTAATTATAATTGGGATGACAGGAATGTATAAGCCAAATACTATCAGATTTAATATGCCTTTATTAAAGTATGTGCATATAACATAGAAGGAATTTTATTAAATAAAGTATATATATACTTTTCTTTTTCAAAATAGGATTACAGTTGTATTAAAGCAAGAAACTTCTGAAAACTGCTTAGACATTTGATGAAATTACATAAATCTTTTACAAAAACATTTTGTAAAATGGGAATATTAATGTAGGTATTGTAGATCAGGTATTGAGTCTTTGTCAGATTAGAGCAGAACCATGGAAATTTTGTATAGCATCCAGATTGCAGTCACACATAAAGTATGGAATATGGGGTATGAAAGATGTGTTCATTATTAGACTAGAATAACAGTTCCAAGTAAAAAAGGCACATGGGGGTGGGTTGAAATAAGGAAGTTAAGATGAGAGCAGAGTGCAAGAAAGAAGGGGGAAACTTTAAAGTCAGGGGCCAGTGAAAGGAGAGAAGCTAAAGAAGGGGGAAGGGACATGAGGCAGCTTTGCTCGGACACATGAAGACAGCTAGTTTCGGGCAAATATAATAATAATAATAACAATAATAATAACAATGTCATCACAGAATTTATATAAAATCATTTTAATCAATCCAAGTGGCTGGTCAGATGTGTCATTTTTAGTAGCATAGATACATTTAGAGTTTTGTAAATAAGGTGACAGCATTACACAAATAACAATAATTTAAAGAAATAACATGGAGAAAATAAGTTTTAAAGGAGCCCGTTCATTCCTGATTTAATTAAATGCTTTAATTGCCTCACTAATTTCAAGCAGTATTCACTGATTACATTAAATAATGATGGATTTCCCAGCCAACAGTGTATTTATCACAGGTTTATGACTAAGTAAAAGATTAGATATCAGAGGCACTATGTTTAGGCCAGACAAGAGATGATAAAGTGGATTTTCAAATTGAGCCAATCCAAAGACTTGCCAGCGCTTCTTATTTATTTTAGGAATAAGGCACCACCCTCAGAACTGAAAAAAAAAAAAAAAAAGATTAACAGGAATAGGATACTTCAATATACACAAGCTAACACATTCCTTTCAGGCAGTGCTCCATCGTACAGTCTTAGAATGCTTTCCCAGGAGGATGCAGGGTGTGTGTATTATAGTGTGAGTGCCCATAGCAGGCTGTGTTTAAGATCGGTGCTTGCGGTTCCACTGTTTTCATGCCTGTGGTGTGTGGACACAAGCCCGGCCGACGCAACTACTGCGCTTCTACTTATCTCCACGGGGACGTGGTAGAAAGGATGAGGAAACTATGTATGCCAGGGATAATGACTCTGTCCCCTATAGACTACGGCTCTGTTTATATAGTTCTACCCAATTTGATTTAAATAACTTGCAATACAAGTGTTATCTGATGGCATTTGCGTAATTGTTTTATCTTGTGTACACAAAGCTGTTATGAGGTAATAGCCATCACCTACACGTGTGTACACTTTTGTAAAGTCACAATTCTTACTATGTTTGGTTGCAAACATGCTTTAAACTTGTGCTACAAACCCCCCCCCCCCCCCCCCCGTGCGACCATAGAAGGGGATTAAGTAGAAGATGATGAATGAATGAATGTTTTTAATTATGAAGCATAAAAACAACAGTACCCAAAACCCAAACCCCCAACCAACGTCCACATACACGAAGAAATAAAAATGCCTGTATCTAAAACTATATCTATACACTGCTACAAACACTCTCGATTATAAAGGTACAGTCTACATATATTTAAAGCAATGCCATAATTTCTTAGTTGTTAAAACCTTTTGCATACTGTTAATTATAATAAAAATTTAATGCCATTATATGCGTGAGAAACAGGTATGGCATTCTTAAGTCATAAGTGCAGTCATATTATGCCTTTTAGGGTTCTTTTGTGTGTGTGTATGTGTGTGTGTGTGTGTGTGTGTGTGTGGAAATTGTGCAGCAACAGTGAGATTTGTAATGATGGTCCTCAGATATGTGCTCTGTGACTGATAAGGTACTCTTTTTACCATCTCTTTAACGAGATCGGTTCGGTTCGTTGCGTATATATGGACACACAAACTTGTAATACAAAGTGGTTTATTGTCATTTATTCCACCATTAATGAGTAAAGTGCTACATTGCATGCTTGCATTGACTCAGGTTTCTTCTCACCATTGTCCACCTGCATGGCCCTTCTCTATTAATCCCTCCCACAAGTAGGTAATGGGTTTTCATTGAGCACTTGGGAGGCTGTGTGTAAACCACAAGCTGAATAAGAGCGCCTTACTTCTCCCTCTTCCCCACTCTGAACTATCACTTATAGTGCTATCTCCTTTCAGTTTTTCTTAGGGCCTATTCACCTGATGTTTTATTCCCCAGTGGGCTTTCTGACTAACTTTTTTATTCCTCAATCTTTTTATGCTTTAAGCCACATATGATTGCATGTCTAACATCTGGCATTTTTCATCTAAGAGTGTGGGTTGACCCCTGATGTGCCTTCACATTGAAGGACATATCAGGATAGGCGGGTACGGTGTGAGTAAGGTGGTGGGGCATGAGCAAAGCCCTTTTGATGTATGCCCCAGTTGGGTCATGCCTGTCTGCTTGGCTCATGGCTCAAGGGACTCCACAGGACTTCACAACCTCCTTTCAGAAAGGCCGGTTTGAAGCGAGGGACCTCCCGTAGGGCACAGTGAATGGTTGCATACCTAGCCGATGGCCGTTTGTGAAGCAGTGCAGTGGCAAAAGAATGGCAGGAAGTGAAAAAAAAGAAAGGGGGAGGTGGAAATGTGCACTTGAACTTGGCTTTCACCATCTGCTATTTCCTTTTGGACCCCCTTTTCTGCAGCAGCACTGCAACCCCTGGTGTCTCAGCACTAACTAGCATCGTGTAATCTTGAAAAAAGTTTCAAATTAAATCCAGGCTCGGGCTGCTGGTGTGGCTGGGTACTCACACCCACAAATATCATGTTCTAGATCAAACGCCTGTGGCATGTTCACATCTGATGATTATATGAAGTCCAGTCAGTTGTTTTACTTCCAGAATATCAGCTTTCAATTTTAGCTACTGCGCTCAGACAATGCCTGGTTAAATCATTGGGTTAAATATGGGAACTTGTTTCTCATAATAATAAACACAAGATTTTTTCCATATCTTTCACCAGCTCATTTTCACCATTTCTGCCTGTGTGTTAGGGGTTTTTCATAAAAGGAGCACACGAGGAAAGAAAGGAAGAAAAGAGTAAGCAAGTTCAACACCCTTAACACTTCAATAGAGCCCCCAAACACACACAACTCTCCCTCTCAGACTACCTCTGACAAAGGACATGGGAAATGGGCAGATCAAAGATACACAGTCACTACCACACACAACCCGCCTCCTCATGTGTGTGTTTGTGTCTGAGTGCTTGTACAATGTGTGTCTATGGTGTGCGTGTGTGAGAGTGTGTGTGGTCATGTATAACCTCTTTAAAATTCTCAGTGAGCTGCAGGTTAGAGGTTTATAGACATTTACATTGAAAATACAAAGGTTTAATATTGACCAATTATTAAAAATTCATTCATAAAATTATTACTTTATTGTATAATTGCAATGCCAACACTATATTAAGTTATATATAATTGTTTTATATTTCTATATTAAATTGTTTTATATTTCTATATTATTAAATACATTGTTAGTATATTACAAAATTGTGTGTAATTTTATTAGTCTAATACCCCATAGTTGAGTGTAACAATTTTACTATATATAAAAAAGTTAATGTTGTGTTATATGCTATAATTTAGTAGAATTTAATTTTTATGCTATAATATGTTAACTTTAAGTAATGATAATGTTGGCAACTGAAATAAAAGCTTTTATTGTTGTACTACACTATAATTTAGAATAGTAATTTAATGATTCATACAGAACGACAAAGAAAATGATACAGTTTTTTATAACACTCATTTAGTTTAATAATGAAATATTCAATGTTAAAACATGAATTGATAAAACATTTTAATTAATGGTTTTGTGTGTACCATACCGATTATATGATGAATGTTGTAAAACAGTTTATTATAATCAGTCTTTTGGGTATCTAAAAGAAAAATAGCAGACTGACAGATAGACAGATTTAGATTTATTATAAAAACACTACAGAAGTCTGGAGTTATGATTTACAACAGATAAAATATTGTTATGAAAGGATGAGCAAAGTAGAGGAGTAGAGCATTTTAGTTGTTTTACACGGATAGTGTAATCGTTGTAATCAACTCAATATTTTAATTCCATTAGATGTGGTATAATTTAAAAAGATTGTGGATAATATTCAAATGTGTGCTGAATAAATGTGATGGTAAGCAGTAAAAAAAACATTAAAATTAAATTCATGTTTATTTATTTATTTAATTTATTTAAGAATATGAAAAGTTTGTAATACATTTATACATTGTTATACATTTTTGTTTAACATCGTTATACTACTTTTCTTAACATCTGGTACCCAATGCATGTTAATATTTATTTGTTCTATATTTCCTATTAACTGCCAACAGCAACATGCATTACATTGTATATCCACTGTTTAGAGGTGGATTAATATTTAAGTAAGTTTTCTATAGTAATTTCTATGAAATATTGAAATATTTCTATAAATGTAATATTCAGTTCACAGTGAAAAATAAAATCACTTAATAAGAACTTCTGTCATAATATATAGTAAAATGAAATATGATTTACCTAAATCAAAAATTATAAAAGCAAAAAAACAAATTTTGGTTTATTATATATTTAGAAGGAAAAATTAATCAAAGCCAAAAAAGCTTGTTTATACAGTTTTATCTGGATTGTTGCTGTTGATGTTTATTAATTTTTACGCATATAATAAGGTATATGAAGTTTACAGACATAAAAACAAAGTCCAAATTAAACACATTACATTTAGGGTAATTTTCAACCGTGTTGTGGTAGTTTAATAACACATATGTCCATGATAACGCAACAAATTTACCATGTCAGTAAGGTCTCTTCAAAAAGACTCATAAAAAGGCAAAAGGTTTTAAATATATTTTTACTGAGCTTTGTTCATAATCAAATTCCTAATAATTTTTTTTTTACGTTTAACAAGTAACTTTAAGAATAAAATTTTAATTGTTTTCAAAAGGCTGTTTAATCTGCAAATAATTAGTTTTAAATCGATTTTTTATTATTGTTTTGCCTCTGCATCTGCTCTGAAGAAATACTGCCGGGCAATAAGAAATCTACCAATTAACCTACTTTTTCATTATCATTCAACAACAATATCAGTGTTATAAAAATTAGATAAATATATTTTTTAATCAAGCAAATTCATTTCCTTGAATTATACAATAATATACAATGGCAGACAATAACCATCCAAAGTAATACCACCCAAAAGCATAGATTTCTTTTTTCAAAGTAATACAAACACACAAACACTAAAAATAATTTAGTTTATATTTATGTATATTATTTATTTGCTAAAAGCTGCAAGTTAATAACTTCTTTCACTTTTATTTAACTCACAAAATTTATAGTTTTAAATTGACAAAGAAAATTGCATTTTGTTAAAAAAAAGTGATATCAGCAATACCAATAAAAAATAAAACAGCTAAATAAAATGAAAAATATTATGATATTTAAAATATTAGCAGTTAAGTCATTATGGAACATCCACAATATAGTTTTAACTTTAAGTTGTTTGTAGTAAGGACGGGAAATGATTCAACAGCTGGTGCAAAACTTTGTGAAAGAATGTTAATCAATTTAAAAAAAACACTGTTTAAAAACACAAACATAGAATGAATTTAAGTATTTTACCAAGTACAGTTTATAACAAAAAGAAAATTTAGGGAGTCAAAGAAAATCTTGGGGCATTAGGGTTAAGAGTCATGATTTTTCTCCAACAGTTTTGTTTAACAAATAGTCGTGCTACTTTAATAGACATTGTCAGATGTCTATTAAAGCACAATAATTAGTTTTATGTAAAGAGGATGCCATTATACATTTCTCAAATAATAGTTTTGATAAGTTTTGTGGACTCAAAGTCATCTGATACGTGCTGAAATACAATGTGAATGTCTTGTAAGGTCAGATGAGTCCATTTCACAGTCTATTTTGAGGAAAAATGGATGTCAAATTTTATGTGCCAAATATAAAACGACCATTCAGACTGTTATCAATGAAAATTGCAAAATCCAGCGTCTGTAACATCATGTGATGGGAGTTCAAATTTGTCTTCAAATTGATGTCGTATCATAAAGAAGACAATTAGACAACAGAGACAAAGGACAGCTGAGCAGTCAAAAATAGGCATCAAAAATAGGAAAAAAATCTGCTTACAAAATTGCAACAGTTAGTATCTTCAATTCCCAAATGATTACAAAGTATGATTTAAAGAAAATGTAATGTGACACATAAATAAATATACTTTAGTACCTAGATTTTTCTCTGACTGTATTGGAGGCATTGATTTTTATTTTGCTAATATTTAACTTATATAACCAAATAAAATTGGGTACACCACTGAAAACACTTAAAAAAACATTTATATTTATTTTATAAATTACAGACATTTTAGATTTAATAATATTTTTAGAAATTGTCACAAACATTCAAGAAATGGTGTTTGTAAATATATAGATACTTACTTATATATGTTTACTGACACAGAACAAAGTTATCAAATAAGCCCCGAAAACTGAATACATTAATGAAAACTATATTTACAATTCCTGAAATTTAAATACTCTTGTCACTGTTGTGTTGTATTGGAGCCTCTTCCCCTGATTGTCTGGTAATTTGTAAACTACACTCTGCATGTGGCACAGGTATACATAGATAACCTGTGCATTATCTCTGTGCTTCTGTGTTACCATCGCTGGCTGCTGAAGGAGGATGAGACCCTCATTGAGCCTTCATTCTCACAAGGTTTCCCCAATACTAGGTTTTCAAACATTTCATGTTTGGCTTGTTTTCTTGGGGGTTCAGTCTCACAAAACTATACAGATTACGGAACTAAAACGCATTTACACTATGCACTGTTGTAAAGTGTTACAGTATATATAAAAAAATTGATTTAAACCTGAACGGTTTGATTCATTTCAGTGAAGTGACATTCATACTGTTTAACTAACTGGAACAGGTAGACAGATAACACATTGCCTGTTTTCAGTTCACCTGCTAGCATGTTCTAGAACTGTGGAAGAGAACCAGATCTTAATAAAACCTACAGACATGAGAACATGTAAATAAATTTACATCGTCTTCCTCACCTAGAACATTTTTGCTGTGAGATAAGATTGCTAAAGAACTGCACCATATTACTGAGAAGGCAATAATATTAAAATATTTCCAAAAATATGCTTATAGTTTCAAACTTGGTGAGTGAGCCAATAAATCACTAGCATGGACATATTATGTCTGAAAATGATCAGCTTTTGGAACACCAATCTTACAAGTTTTACATAAATTTGGGTTATATTATAAAAATAAATGTGGTAACATTTGGCTAGAAGAAAAAAAACTCTTCTAAAAAAGGGAATCAGGAAACCACTTTTTTGATTTTGAAAAATCTAGTGTTGTCATCATGTAGACACAAATATTGATGGTTCGATTATTGTCTAAGAAATAATCATGATTATATGATTACTATAATTATTATGCAATAATTATCTTTACCAAAATAATGGAAATCACCAGACCATTGCACAGATGTGTGTTATTTGTTTAATATTAACATGAAATAACATTTTGTTATTGAATAAAGCAGAGCTTTGACAGAATATTAACACAAATTATTCTCTATCACACAAAATAATAAAATCTTTTTGTAAGAATTTAAATAATAAAAAGTCAGGGTCATTAGAGTACATATTTATATTTGTTTGAAAGAAACCCATTTTTTTTCTGTAAGGACAAAGTAAACAGACAAGTGTGCTCCAAGAGGAACATTAATTTTGTTCTGTGAGAGTTGTTTGGCTTAGTTTGATGTTCCGGCTACTGGCATAAAACAGATTTTTATATAAAGCAAACACCAACGAGCAAACTGCAAATCAAATAGGTTTCTTTAGGTTTTACATAGTGTAGACTATGCACAGAATGGTGTTTGTGACAATGGAATTTGACCCTCTACAATTGTCAAAAATTCAGTGACAAATTCATTAACTTAATATCAGTTAAATTCATCTTAAGATTAAGTTAAACATCCGTAAATTAAACTTTTCCAAATGCATTTGTCCAAACGGTTTGTTAATAAAGTATTGTAATTAACACTTGATTTAAATAAAGACATTCACACTGGAAAAAACAGATAGCAGAGCCGAAGTGTACCAGTGTTAAGTAGCCACTGCATGAACATGCATACTGACAGATTAAAACATCTTTGAAGTGACTTGAAACTTCTATCATGGTTTTAAGCCTAATAAGCTTAAATCTTCCAACAGTGAAAGCTGTTCCTACATGAATTTTTAATCCTGCCTTTGATGGCACAGGCATTTTCTGAAAATGTTTCTCTAAAACTTCTGATATGACACCAGCCCTATGTCTGGAAACATACACTGTTATTCAGACCGATAGAGAGATATAAAAAAAGAGAGGAAATACAAACACATGAAGGAAAAAAGATAAGAAATAGCAACAAATAATGTGTTTCACCTCTAACAGTTATTTGGATTTTACGAAACCATTGAAAAACACATTATACTAATTTGTGGAAAAACATTTATACTTCACCAGGAATTGTACTTTCTAAGTGACTTAGAGCCAATGAAATATCAGGGCATGTGGCCCATGTACTGTTGCGTAATAATATTATAAAATAACTTTCAGATGGCATAATAAAAGGCATTTTAATGACTATTTTACATTTTCTTCCCTAATTTAAAAAACACAGTGTAGATATTATGAAGTTGATAATAGATTAACTGGAGTTAGCTTCCTAATTTCAATTTTCAATCTCCTTAAATGATAGAAGGCTAGCAAACACTGATGAACATTATATAACATCTCATCTCATCTTATTATCATCTGCTAAATCCTCTACTAGGGTTGTAGGGGAGTTCCCTAGGCCCATGACCACCCAGGACAGGACACTAATCCATCACATACTCATACAGACACTATATAGGGGCAATTTAAATCAGTCAATTTACCTTGAATCCATGATTTTGGACTATGAATGAAATCTGGAGACCCCAGCGATAACCCATGCGAATATGAAGAGAACATCCACCCAGAAACTCTACCCAGATTGGGAACCTGGATCCCCAGCACTGAGAGGCAGATGTGCTAACCACTACGCTACCATTGTGCCATTTATTATTTATTACGCCACCATTATATTTGAGAATAGCATACAATATTTTCCTGGATATTACTGGATACAAAGAAAAAGATGACAACATATTTAACATCTGTATTAACTCTGTATTGTGATCCCGAAGTAAACATCACACTAAAATTATTGCTTAAAAATATTTATTTGAATTTGTTGTAATAAAAATAAAGGAATAACATTATTAACAAGTTACCATTATTATGTTATGTTTTTTGTAATATTTTTATTTTTTATTTAAACAGTTAAACAGCATCTACAAAACATGATTCACCTTTAGGATACATACTACATTAGATAAAAAGTTAAGAAAGAAATAAGACAGTTGCATACAGCACAGACTGCACTGGATCAGACACACCAGTGCTATTAGAGTATTTACACACCGTGTCCCAGTTACTCTGCATGCCATTAGACCCATCTACCTATTTGTTAGTTATCCTCTATTCCTTTGTCAGTGCTCACATCACTGCCTACCGAATATTGATAACTGGTTTAAATTGGTGGATAATTGATTTTTTCTTTGACAAGCACACAAATATGTGACCTCTTTCAAATGTTAATTTTTTTAACATGCACATACAGAAAATTTTCAGTGTTGTAATTGTAAATATATATAATTCTAAATAATTAAAAAAAATTATAAAATGCAAATCACTACAAAAGGTTAATTCTTTTTAATATTACGGATACATGGTTTTGCAAACTAATGTCTTCATATTGTTTAGATAATTAGTTAGTTAATTATTTTAATTCACACTATCTACTGGGACAGTCATAGGCTTGTAATTAAGTAATCAGCCTTGTAATATGAATGTCCCTAGTTCAATTCACATTCCCACCAAGTACTATACCCTTGGGCAAGGCACCCAACACCAATTGTTCCCTGGGTGCCGCGTACAAGGCTACCCACCGCTCTGGGCATATGTACTCACCTCACTAGTGTGTGTGTGTGTGTGTGTGTGTGTGTGTGTGTGTGTGTGTGTGTGTGTGTGTGTGTGTGTGTGTGTGTGTGTTTTACTGCACGGATGTGTTAAATATGGAGGACAAATTCCTCTGTCAGCACAGGAAGCAAAATAGATCATTTAATTACTGTATACAATATTGCTAAATAATTGAAGCTAAATAAATTTCAGTAAATTAAAGTCAAGGCCAAATATCTGTTTCTATGAGAAAGCATAATGCTATTGTAATATAGTAAAGCTATAAAGAATAGGAAGGAATACTTAAGCAATTACATCAGTCAAAATAATGGGGTGCATTGCTACCCATGGCATGGATGGCTTTCATGTCTAAAGAGACAGAGCAATCCTAAATGAATACATGCATTTGTTACAAAAATGTACTATTGGATCAATAAATATATACAGAGGATCAAATTTGCTGTGAAAGTTATTTAATTTGGTTTTGGTGATCTACTTTTGGGATAAGAAATTGTTTAAAAATCTGCTGAAGTCAAATTTATTCAGAAACAACCAATTCTAAAGTGTACACAAATTTTAAGCACCACAGTAATGTATATATCATTTTATTTTACTTTATTTTATATGTAATTGATAAGTTGTAATCTAAGACTTAAACTACTAATACTAATTAAAGAATTTGATTAAAAATATTTTCAGGACAAACAAAACAAATTGTGTAAATGCCATGCAGTGCTACTATCATGACCTGTGTTTTTTTTTTTGCATCCTTTAAAATCCAGATTGGCAAAAAAGAAGAAAACAAATAGTTTTTTTCCTATTTGCATTTTACTGGGTAAATCTGAAACTAATTCTTCATTTAGCAAATGTGTGTGTATGCATGAAAGTGAGTAAGACAGAATGAGAAAGGAGTAGAAAAAAGAACATACTAGTTGAATTTGAGCCCCCATCGCCAGCCCCCTTAAAGAGGCTCATTACAGGCCGACAGGCAAGCAATGCCTCTGCAGGTTCACTGGGTTTAAGTGTAAAGTGGCTGTATAGAGTTATTACTGTAGCAGGCCTGAAAATTGAACACCCATCTGCAACAGAGCTATCCAAGCTTTAGCTCAACCTCTACACTGCCATCCAGTCGCTGTTTAACATCATTCAGGAATTTGTTAATCTATTTCAAAATCTCTCACAGATTCTATGAATATTTCCATTTCCATTATTTGTATGATAACTCAACAGTTATTCATGTGCATGGACTATAGGCTTGTGATGAGAAATTCACAACCACATAGCACAACTTCCAATTACTGTTTCTATTCAACGGATCCAATTAAATAAATAATCCCTACAATAAAAATTCCTAGTTTATAATTATAGTGCTTTCATTCAGTTTTTTTATGTACCACTGCACTTAAAAATGTATTGTCCTACAAAACTAAATAAGAGTTAAATAAGAGTAAAATTATCTAGTATCACTGTTAATATTTCACAAATATGTCACACAACAAATTTAACCTGTATAAATAGTAAAAGTAAAATCCTAATGGAAATAAAAATAAAATACTAAAGCATTAGTTCATGAGATAATTTTAATTTGCATTACATTATATTATTCCAACAGAAATGTAAAATGGTCTAGTTTTCCAAGTTGGTTTAGACTTGCTACAGATGGTCACTAGTCATAATTCAACTTAGCAAGTGGCAAAAAAAAACTTTAGGACTGTTGCAATATTCCCAAAATGTTTACAAACTTATGTAAAGCAAGTGTCTGTCTGAGGACTTATCAGCTTAGTCAATTAAATAATGTGACTAAGGATTTATATAATGAGGTGATTGTTTATTATTTAATTACTATTGTTCTACATGACTTTAACTTTATTACAAGTATATGCTGTATTTAAAAATACAAAATAAAAAAATGATAAAATAATTCCACACAAACCTTTCATTAACATAAAATATGTTTTCATGTTTTTCATGAAAAAAATAAAAATAAATCAATATAAAAAACAGCTCTATTTCTCAATAGTTCTCACTAAATCAAACCCATTATAGCTTAAATATGTGGTATTACTTTTGCATGTTTTTAGAAACAATAAGTGGCTCAAACATTTGTGATAAAGTATGAAAGTCTCTCTCTCACACACACACACACACACACACACACACACACACACACACACACACACACACACACAGAGTCTCTGGCTCTCCTACGTACAAATTTGCTGCATCTCGTTGCTTCAAGAAGTAGGCCAAAAGCCATACGGGGACAGAATTTTGAAAGTGAGAGATGAATAAAAGAAAATGTTAAAATAAATAAATAAAACAGTCATACACAAACTGAGTGGGAAGGAACAAGCATCAGTAGGAAGGAAGAGAGCTTAAAAAAGCTATGAAAATGGGCCTGATTCTATTTTATGTACTGTCAGCTAGAGGCTAATCTGCAGAAGCTTTTCTTGGTAAGATGGCAGGCTAAGACCGGGCTAAGTCACTGAGCCATCTCACGAATGCCTCAAACTGCTTAACAAAACTTACAACATACCTGAAATAGAGCCCACAATCCCACACAGCAGCAACAACTGCCACCGAACCCCACAAGCACAACAATTCTGACTGAATACACAAAATAAATATTAAATGAAATATTTCTTGCTTAAAAACATTTAGAATTGATACAACTCTGTTATATGAAATGTTATATTTTGACATGAAATATAAATACTAATACATAAGGAAAAAAGTAAGAATGCAGTGGTCGTGTGTGATTCTCAGAAATTAGTTTTATTAATAAGTTGTACTTCAGTTTTATCATCAGGAATAGCAGAAACAGCAAAGAGTTTAACCATAATAAAAACAATACAAACATTTAGGTTTTTTCACTGACATGAAAGCTACATAACAACAGAATTTAAACAGAATTAAAAAAAATTACACTTACATTTTAGTATTTTTAAATAATATTTTTCTGAACATGGTAGATAGACAGTACTGCTGACACACTATTAGTCTTCATAACAATCTGCACAGACATGAGAATGTAATTATGCTCATCTACTATAAAAAGAAAATTCAGAATTTAGGACAGTGGCACTGCTTTTTAATATATTTTTTATATTTGGCATTTAATTTCAATTGATGTGTTAATCCTAAGTTATGTCCTCATTTTCACTAAACCAAATGCTTAGAAATCTTGTTTATTTTTTCTGCAGAGGTGGGTGCCCAGCGACAGGACAGCGGTGCCCATTGTGATGTGAATCCACTGCTTCCGGTTTTCCTCCATTTTGGAGAAATGCACAGCTACTTAGAGGAAGAAATACACAGCTGATCTCATACTAATACAGGTGAGTTAAAGACAATACAACAGCCTAAATCTTAACAGACAGCACAGTTTTCTGCATAGGCCACAAATAATCAACCCCTCAAATTGCAAGAATAAGAATCCTGAAATTACTATTTTTTTACTTAAGTATCAAAAAGAGTTCATTAATAACGTATATAACCACAAAAGCCTAAAAATATACATAACACAAAGTAATCCACACTAATTAATCGCCATCATTGTTATATATTCAACTGAAAGTTGAATGTGTAACTACCAATAATACTTAAGATGTACCAGCGAGCTTTGAACAGAGCTTAAGGTTAAAAGCTTCCTCAGGAAGTTTCAGCATCGGGATTTGAAAGAAGTCTGGTGCCACAGAGAACACACACACACACAGTGCAAAAGATTGAGCTGCCAGCACCCGTTTCTCACCATCCAGAAACCTGGCTCCTAACTGTTACTGGTGAGCTACTGAGAAACCATCGTCAGCCAGTGTCATGCTAATCAGAAAGCCTGCATTGGAGACTCCAGCATCACTATAGTTACAGACTCAGCCTCTTCAGAGAAAACACTGACAGTCTGCATATTAATGACAAATTAATTAGACTAATGCAAATCCACCAGGAAAAGATCTGAAACGTGGTGCAGATTTGCCATGTCTTGACAAGAACAATATGGCGGGCATATAGCAGGCTCGTGACTCTGTACTTCTATGTACATGAAAAATGTGGTTCTGAATAGCCATGAATAAGAAATAAAAGAAATTAAAAAACTGCTTAACAGATTTTAAGCATTCATGCTTTAGATATAGGTCATCTTTACCAGATACATATGTTATTCATGGATAAGTTATTTAATGCGAACTTCACTAATTTAATGTTAGCAAACTGTGTGTGTGTGTGTGTGAATTCCATGGGCGGGCATGATTCATGTGGAAGCAGTGCACTGGTGGTGAGCCTAGCCAGAGAGACAAGCCAAATAACCATGCTGAGCCATGCCACAGTCTCGCAGGGGATTTCCACTGTCTTCCCATGAGGTCCTCGAGACCTGAGTATGCACCGGCCACAGAGAATAAGTGACATAGCTTATCGATGAGCAGACTCTTGTGCTGGACAGGATCTGCGGCTAAAAGACAAAAGCTTGGTGACATGTTTCTTCTGTCCTAATTGGGTTAGATTCATGCTGGTTAATCACGCTTGGTGTGTAGAAGTCACTTTTAAGCTCTTTAAACTCAGCCTAAGCTATAAGGAACCTTGGTTTACTGTTCTATGAGAAGGTCAGGTCTCTGTGTTCAAACAAGTGCTACATCTTATTTGCAGGCTTCTATAGAGCACATACAACAGTGGCCATCAAAACCTTTTAAAAATGTTCTAACTCATAGAGCTTTGCAATGACCAAATATTAAGGAGAAAGCATTCTGCAGTCTTGTAGATATCAGCGATAAAGCAGAGTGTGAAAATATATCAAGGCATCCAGCAGTAGCCAAAAGATACAACCTTGATAGCTGAGGTAATTCTGATTCATGAATTACCATAAAGTCTTGCTACACACCCGATTTTGCCGTTTTCTTTCCTTCTGAAAATTGGCTTTAATTCTTAAATTAAATTATTCTTATTATTCTTTAATGTAATAATGACATTTATTTCACACACCTCAATGTAAACTACAAAGTATCAGTATATTTTTGCAGTCAAGCCAAAAGGGAATTTCTTTCAGGACAACATGCCATCATTGCCAGTTGGCTAGTCTACGTGCTGTGTGTTGTCTGAAACAGCTTGTTGAGTATTCAGCTTTTTTTTTTTTTTTTTTTGCATTCAATGCAAAAGCTTTAGCATGTGTAGCCAGATGAAGAAATATACTGGAGCCACAAATTAATCGGAAATCACAAAGCAAATTCTTTAAGAAATCAGTTTGTTAAAATGATTTAAACTGCCTACCATACATGTATGTGGCTTTGGATTATGTGCAGAAAAGCAGAGGAACAGGGCACATATCTGTACTCAAGACAAGTATAGAGCCTATTTTAGATTAATTAAATAAATGTAATTCATGTGAAATTGTAAGTCATTACATCACTGGAAATGTTGTGAAATTCGAGTAATGCATTACTTAGAATTATTAGTTAATAGTAAAAAGAAACTGGTAACTGGATTTAGCTCAAGACCACGTGCTTTGGCACCATCTTGTCTCATCTACCTACACAGGAATTCAGAGAAAGCTTCAGCAGCTGTTTGCCCCAGAATATAGACCCAGATTCCTTGAAATGCACTAAACCAAAATCAGTTATCATTTATAACTGTGCTTTATTAGAACTTTAATGTGGATTACATCTGTGATGCTATTCTTAGAATGTGGGACATTGTAGCGAACCGTGTCAGTTTTATCTTTTGCGGATAAGCCCATGCTGAACTTGTGCCGAAAATGAGGCAGTGATGTCGGTAAACACCTAATCATATTTCTAATGAAACAGAAAATTTGAGCACCTAGACAAAGGCTCGGAGCTCTCCAGCTATGGGCGTCACCCAGTAAGGATCTGCACCACTGTACCTGCATAGCTTCTCTCACTGCGGCAGCCTTTTGTTCTGGGTACCTGATTCCACCTTAAAACGCTCGGGCCAGGTTCCTGTTCCAATGACCAGCCTACCTAAACATAAGTCTAGTCTCCGTGCCGCTGCTCTGTTCTAGAGGAGTGCAATGTGAGTGCAGAGGGAGAGAGAAGCGAACAATAGAGGTCCAGCTCAGACACCAAAAAACAACACTGCAGGGACAGGAGAGAAATCCATAGTGCCGCTCTCTCTCTCTCTCTCTCTCTTTCTGTGTCTCTCTCTCTCACACACAGAAACCAAACCTTTGTAGAAAAGGTTTGGTCCATTATACTAGACATCCAACAAGCAATCTAGGCAGAGTGCAGCAGACAAATCCTCTTAACCTATGTCTACCTGGGCACATCCAGACAAAGCCCCTCATCACTGCCTACTTCATGACAAAAAGCCTGCAATTTATATACATTTATAACATTTATAACAGCAGTGCATGCAAATAATCAAGATGGTAATGATTTTTTTCTATTGTATTATCACTAATATCAGTAATCTCTCTCTGTATGTAGCTATCGGCAGCCATCGGTACGTTTACAGTTATAATTCCTCGCAGTAGTGAGTAAGGCATTATGCATAGAGATTTCTTTGTGATTATATTTTCTCCCCCTGTTGCTTGTTAAATATGATACTAGCATCAGCACACTCAAACACTTTCAAAATGCAAATATTACATTTGGATTATTGCTTTATATTACACATCTTAAATATGTAAATTGTATTTGCCCAACAAATTTGGTTTCGGTGGCAGGCCAGCTCTTTAATCACATGCATTGGGTGGATAAATTTGTCAATGTGCAATACTGAGACGAAGGAGAAGGAACCTGAGGAGAATTTTTCAGTTCTAATATTATTGTTGAGGTTTTGCTTTTTTTGTCAGGATGAGATGCAACCCACAGAAGTCCAAATCCTTTGCAGCAGTTTGTCAGAAGATTATTTCAAGCAGAAATCACTGTTTAAAAGTGCCAATATTATATATTAAATCAGCTGAAAGTCATAGCTAGCTAGATCAAACAGAACTGCACATGCACACACACACACAGGCGGCTGAAGAGCATAGGTTCATGTCTTGAGGTTGAGGATCTCACTGAGGTCAAACACAAGTGTACCGAGCAAAATGCGTCACGCTCTCACTAGTACGTTGTGCTGCTCTCATTGCATTAGGCAAAGACCAGCCAGCTATGAAAAGACAAAGCCTTCACAGAGTATGGCCTGGCTGAAGAAAAACCATACATGACTCCTCTTTCGCTCCTTGTGGTCGTGCATCGAAAAAGAATTCTCTTCTCATAACTCGTCTCATAATGATGCCTCAGCTGAATCGGCCCACCGAAGTGTCACATGACCCTGATGCCAGCATTCCATCATCCCTCCCCTTCCAAAGTGCCACATTCTGCTCCCCCCATGACAACCCCACCCCCTGGCTAGTTAATAGCCTTTGCCTTGCAGTTGATTCATTTCACTCTTGATTTAAGAGTTTAAATGGCTTTGTCTCCCACAGTGCTAGGATGATGGAGTACCCCTCCCAGCTCCCAAGAGCCTAACCCGTGCACATGACAGCAAAACGTCACAAGTTAGGGTCTCAGGGATTGTGAGAGGCACATGGTCAAAAGAATCTGTTTCTGCTTTGGACACACCTGGAATAACAAAAGCACCATCCTCAAAACATAGTGAGCCGTCAACAGGCCATATAGCTTTGTTGTAGGTAAAGGAAAAAAGGAGGAAAGAAAAAGTAGCAAATATCTAACCCGGCCCCCACTGAAGCATTTCCTCACGTCTTTGGTTCACGACAAGTGCAACCTTCAGCCAGACACAACACTGACATATTCCCCTCCCCCACATCTCTCTGGCTTCTCGTCTCATCCAGCGACCCCCCCCCCAGTCCCTGATGCCTGTCTACAGCACGAATGACCCTGGCTCACAGGTAAGGTTTGGCATCACATTAATAAGCTCCTCTCGCAAGCATTTGCGTAGGTAAAGTCATTGTAATAGACATCGAACTCTGGCGCCAAGTTGTCTTTCTGCTTCACCGATAATAACTTAACTAGAGCATTAGGTGCACTTATTAAAGTAGCACTTAAAAAAAGGGAGATTAGTGATGAGGAATCATTCAGGTAGCAGCATGATTCACTGAGGATGCTACCTGGCAAGATCACGCTGGACTACGCTGGCACAGGCAGTTTTTTGAGACAAAGGTAATCAAGATTTGAACAGATGCTGCAGCTGTAGGTGGGAGAGAGGAGTGAGACACAGCGAGCACGCGCAAGAGTGAGCGAAAGGGAAGGAAGCGAGGGAGGAAGGAAGGAGAAAATCGTTTGAAAAACTCACCCGGGTTTTGCTAGGGTCGGAGCTACTGCCGGACGCCTTCTCTCACAGCCTGCTGGACAAAAGAAAGATGAAGAGCGATAAAGTAAGACGGGCAAGGATGAGAAAAGCAGAAACAGAAAGGGCGAAAGAGGGAGAAATCGAAAATTAAAACTTTTCGTGGGAACACCGGGCTGAGTGGGTGGGGAATTAAGGAAAGCACAGTGCGAGTGGCCTGGCGTGGGGAACAGGTTGGCGCCAAGACCAAAAAACGGCTCCCATTCAACTCTTCAAGGCCACGAGGCAAGCCAGGTGGGTCGATGGTGACGGCGGCAATGAAGACGATGGTTTTTGGAGCATGCCGGTCAGAAAGGGCAAAGATGAGTCAAGAAAAAGGCAAGTAGGAGGACCCGCCAAGTAAGTAGCGGCTGTTGGACAGGGCCGCAACACGGGCTAGTCATACCAGTCTACTGGATCTCAGGAGAGGGGGGAGCACATGCAACCAGCCGCACACACATTACACACATACGCACGCACGCGCACACGCGCATGCACACACATGCACACACACACACACACACGCACACACACACACAAACGCACACCAACACACAGTTACTTCACCTCACTCATCCAGAGTTGGCTACAGAGGCTCCATTTAAGTGTAAATCCTTGGTTGTAGACCCGGCAAGAAAACTGACGACAGTAAAATCTCGAACCTCCCTGACGAGAAAACAGTGGTGAATGAAAGAGGCACAGGCATCAGTGCATTGTGCTGCTTCTGCTTCGCTCTCCACACCCCCTTCTTCTCTTTCACTCTCTCTCTGTATCTGTCTTACATTTCTCCCTCCCTCCCTCACTCTCTTGCTCTCCCTCACTCTCGTGCACTCACTCTCCTGCCGTGCACACACACACACACACACACACTCTTTTCCCCTCATTCCATCTCTCTCGGAGCAAAATTGAAAAGGAGGAGGTGAGGTGGAGGGAAAGCATGACATACCCCCCCACCAGTCCATGTTGAGTGGCAGAATGGAAAAAAAGGGGGAAAAAAAGTTAAACTGAGAGGAAAAGAGAAAGGAGAAAACAAGTATCATCCATTAATTTGCACGCACAGCTGTGGTTAGTTAAGTTGGAGGCCCACCTCTGTGCCATATCATTCCCACAGCCAGACAGAGAAAGAGAGAGCGAGCAAGAGATAAAGAGCAAAAGACTATAAATGAGAATAAGAATGTCATCTGTTTTATTGTGTTTACTCCTCATTCTTCCTTATATTTATGCCAACATCTAAAAGGTGCCTGGGTTGGCATAACACATTTTCAGTTTGCATGTCACAGATTTAGTATAAAGCATGAACGAGAGAAAGAAAGCTGGTCCTAGAAACATAGCTACATGATGTGCTTGGCTTATGGAGGCTACATTTAATCTCCACTGGCTCCCCCAGGCTTGGGCTGAGAGAGGGGGAGAGAGCTGCCAGGGATGATGGGGGAGGGACAAATGAGAGGGAGACGTCGACATAGCACAGGCTCAAATCAGCGACGTGGTACCCAGGGAAAAAAAAAGAAGAAGAAGAAGAAGGAAGGAAGGAAGGAAGAAAGCTTCCAACATAATTCCCTTTCCTTTCTTTCCTTTCAGTGGGCTCATTAATCTGGCTTATTTTCAGTCTGATCTAGCCCTGCTCTACAGCACTTTTACCCTACTCTACAATGTGGCATAAAAGTCACAGGTGGATCTTCGGTTTGAAAATGTGGCTCCGGAATTTTTTTTTTGCTTTAATAAATTTTACCCACAGTAAGAAATTAGATTGCTTACATTTAAATGGATTTTCATCAGAGGTTAAAGGAAATAATTCACTTAAAGAACAATACACACATTTAAAAATAAAAATGTTTTCATGGCCAGCGGTGGCTTTGGGTGTACAATGTGAGTTTTAAAAGATGTTTTCCATCCAAAAACAGCTGAATCATTTCTAAATTCCTGAAAATGATACGAACCATAAAAGAGGGGAATGAATAATTTTATTACAAGTCACGGGATAAAATAAGCAGGATGAATAAATGTTTTTAAAGCTAGAAGCCTACTGCAAAACTACATATAGAACTGGAAACCACAACTCCAACCTACAAGCGAAACATTCTAAATGTACCTGAATGAAAACCATCTAAGACTCTACAGTATTCACTTTCCTATTAAAATTTGTTTTAATACGATTGGTCTAATTTTAAGTCTGGAATTCTACCGGGATTCGTCATGAGGATCCTGTCTGAGATTTAGTACACTATTTTACTCACTCTTTATCTTGGACAGTCGGTATCTCCTCTAAATTTTTCTCTACTGCATAACCCACCCACCCCCTGCCACTGCTGCTACCCTCATTTATCACCCTCTTCTTATCCAGATACAACTAGCCATCAGCCAGACGCTAATATTAGACTCTCTTTGACAGTGCCGCTGGCTACTGTGCACCTCTAGTATGTAGACACGTGCACCAAAACATACTGTGCGCATGCAGGTCAATGTGTCTGCAGAGTTTAAAAAACAAAAGGTGCACGCTAGTTAAAATAAACACTATGTGCATGCTTTCAATTCATTAGAAAGCACAAGTTCTCATAACAGCTAAAGGACCGACAGCTGTCACATCAAACATACAACACTAATGGATAGTGGGTAGGTGGACACTGGCTTGAAGGATCAGTTACTTTTTGTAGTACAATAACAGAGCAAAGCTGCCAGCTACAATACATTTTCATGCTTATTATGAGCAGCACTGGTCAAATTACACATTGGTGGCTATTTCTCGACCAGACCAGTTACAACCAATAAAGTGTTAAGTTTTGGAGCTTTTTAGTATCTCCAGTTTAGAAATTGCAATGTTTTGAAAAAAGGAGGAGAACCAGAGTTCCCAAAAGGAAACCAGACAGACACACCTAGATGAAACCCAAAACTGGCACCTTCAAGCAGAAGCATTAACAGCTTTATTTCCATGTTGCCCCCACTTTCAGCTGTAGTAAGGAGTATGTTTTATTAAAATAAATTAATTAAGAATACCACCAGCATTATAAAAAATATAGAAAACTGAAGCTATAATGAGAATGCCTTACTTAAAGAATGGTTCCATTTAGAAGTAATGCTGCACTCCTTAACCCAAACGAACAATCAAAAAAACAGGATGTAACCGCTGGTACAAATACACAAATAAAAATCTTATTTAAATGGTTATCTTATTTTAATAATTCAACCCTAGAACAAACAAAACATTAGTCAAAGGATTAAAGTTCCTAGAGTTAGTTTTACAAAAAAAGGCATGCAAATCATTATAAAATTTTGAATAGAGTTCATTTTAGACCGACATTTAGAAGAGAAATCCTTGATGCATTGTTTTTTGTTAGTGCATCATTTGAGGTTATTTCGCATGACAAACACTTTTTTATTGTAAGAATTAATTAATTGAAAAAACGACAAAATGTCCCCTCTCCTTAAATGTAATCTAGAACAGTATTAGACATAGATTTAAAAAATATGAATTTTAGAAGTGATAGGAATCTGCTGTAATTGATACAAATTTGGCTACAGGCATCTCCTAATGTGGCTGGGGTCGTTTGGCAACATGAAACAACCTTCTAATGGTGCTGGCTGGCAAAGTGCACAACTTGACTATAATAAGGAATGCAATCAGTCTATTTTTATTAGAGATTCTAATTTCTTAGATGCTACTGGTTATTTTTTAACACATGTTATGCATGTTACCTTAAAGCAGTTTCTCATTTAAAAACCAAGTCTGGGCTCTGTTGGGTAAAGGAGCTCCTTAATGCTGTTAGGATTTTATAAAAATCTGTGGCTTGACTACAGAATTCCAAATATTATACATGTGATATATACCTATACAAAATCTATTCATGACTTTTCCAGCCATTTTTATTTTATCCAGCATGGATTGGCTCAATTTTATTTCCAGCACAATTTTTCATAGTATTGATTAGTTATAATAAGTATCAGATGATAATTCCAAGTAATTCTGGGGTACACTGAGAAAAGGTGTTGAACTGTTACAAGGCACAGGTACAAATGGCTCTGACACCAATCAAAACTATTTTAACTTTTTTGTGAGCTTTAGGCTGGGTCATTGCTCCATGTCAATTAAGTGGTTTGCGTACTTAAGTATGGCCCTGGCTCAAGGGATCATTTGCATTCTGAGTTATCATTAGAGTTGTGATTGACAAAATGACATTTACCCTGGGGTTTTCCTTAATTGCTTTTATTATAATTATATTAATCCATGTCTGTTACAGAACACATATGCATATGTTCAGAAACAAATGCAAAATAAAACACTTTGGCAACAATCAGCAAATATTTGTTTAAGAAGAATATAAACCCAACACATGAAAAGAACATCTTGCTGACATCAGAAAATTTATAGACAGACCTTAAAAGCTTGCATGCAAGAAGACCTTAACACCTATAACAGCACCACAGGTGTTGAGCAAAGAATGAATAAAATTCCAACTACTGTTATCAAAACATTTGTAGCTGAATTCTACAAGTACTTTCAAATCTGGATTTTTGGCCAAGGGCCAAGATTCAATCATTAAGTAATAAATCTTCTAATCTTCAAGTCTAAATACCTTTCTTTCCAGTGACTGTGTATTATGGTTTGCAAATATTGTGTTTTATGTTAGTCACATAATGTGCGTTATATATTTAATTTGGTTAACAAGCATAAGACTGCATGACTGAAAAGAACATGAGGACCTGTTACTGCACTATTAAATATATATGATACCATGATTTACTCATTTTTAAAAATATTTATAAAAGTGCCACTACATAATCTTTAGAATTACAAAGTTCATTCTCATGGAAATAACACCAATTTTATAGACTTAGTCATATAGATTGGATTATAGCGTCCAGACTTCAATTAGAGATGTTGGAATAAAATTTTGTCAGCATCCTTCACCCTACAGACAGTTCAGCTGTTTCAGATCTTTTAACTATTATTTGGATTTTGATTTACATTGACTTAAATTTGTCATTAATATAAACAGTTTCCTTGTGTAAATATGCTTGTTAATATCAGAATCAGTCATTTCTGTACACGTAGTAAGAAAGACATGGGATTAAAATGTCAGGTTAATGTTAGATTTTGTGTATTTTTCTTCCTAAATCAATAGAAAAAACAGAGTACAAAGATAGAGCTTTGGATTCTCTCCCACTCTAATAAGGATTCTGCATTTGAGAGCACAGAGTACGGTCCTGCATTCCTCCTGTGAGTAAATACCTACAAACAAGACTTCTGGTGGTTTGTCAGAGGTGAAAAATCAAGATGCAAATCCAAAAAGTAATCAGGGATTACAATACTCTTAGATTACTGATCCACAGCAGAGTGGCCATCCATATATGCTGGCTCGGGATTAATGAGTAGCAGATTTAAATTACACCATTGGAGGGCAGCCTTCTGCTCTCTTTGCGTACTAAAGGTAAAATCATTTTATTTCAGGAATCAAGATCGGTAAGTAACATTTCTTCCCCAGATTTAACAGAACATAAAAAAATAAATAAATAATAACTTGATGCAAAATAAAAGCCTGATGCCAGTAATCCAAATGTAGTTTTGTTAATTGTATCAGTACAAACAAAACAATTTCTGTCTCTAAAATGAAACAAAATAAAAAAAAAATTGGGTTGTATAATCTAAAATATTCTGGATGGGTTTTCCAGCCACTTGCTTTGATAACTGCACCTATAAGGCACTTGCAAAGCTCTTTAGTACACTGAATCTTAATACTTTTATGTATTAAGAAGTATTATTTTCGATTAAAAAAATAATTTTTAATCGAAATAAAAAGGCATCTTAAAATTTTCTTTATGGCCTGTAATTCCTCTAGTAGTAAACGATCAGCACTTTATATTATCAATGTGGATGCACAAGTATGTATATCAAAATCATGCATGTCTATGTATATATTTGTTTTTTGAATTTTAGGTTTTACTCAAAATCCAGTTTGCAATTTAATGGAATATCATTAAAAAGTACAGATAAGGAAGTTTGCAGTTTAATTATTTTTAAAAGATCTCAGGTAAATTCATCCCGTGTTCTGTTTAATCCCACAAATTGGCCTATAATATATGGAACAACAGATTTGTTTGTTTTTATGCCATGTAATTTCAAAACTATGAACTAACTATAACTATAGAGATAAATCATAGAGATCAATGGCTGTGAAAATTACATAGACAAATGCTGTTTTGCCAACTTATTCACAATTACAGAGCAATTGCATCATAAATAACACATGTCCCTTGAAAACCTTTATTGCTTAAACATACTTTATTGTGAGAATTCTTGTTGCTGTTTGTTCACAAGTTGCATAAAATATAACACTGGTCTTTCAAGATGGGGTTAAATCATGGTTTTCCCTCCTGGCATGTACAGGGCAACATTTTGGCTTTCAACTATGCCTTTGTTCTACGATCTGTGGTTCCCCTCTGAAATCAAGCACGTGTTTATATAATATTAGCAATCAACCGCAAGATTTTTATGCCTTAACTAAAGCATCTTATTAAGCTTAACACACCTCTATTTATCTATTTACAGTCATTACAAACTTTCAGCTTTATCCAGCAGTTTTTTGAACCTTTCCCTCTAAAAATACAATTCCCCTGAGAGCTTGAGGCATGACAGTTCAGTAAAAAAAGTATGTAAAGTATATCAAGCATTTATTTGAATAGCAGTTTTTGAGATGTTTTACTATTAGGTTATTTTATCATTTATAATTTATATAAAAATAGGTTTAATAAATAGCTTGAATTAGCCTGCATAAAAACAATTGACCACCTGTTCAGTCAGTGCAGTTCTCTGGCCAAATATTTATTCAACAGTATATTAAAGCTGTCATACTAATGACATACCACAGAAGGAACTGACAGTAAAGGCAGTAAACTTAAACAAAGATTATCAATTTTAGCTTTACAAGCTGTACAAAATAATAAAAGACGATAATAATGAAATATTTTAATGAAAGAGTAAAATATTGGATGTTCCTAATTAAATGTGGACTGTGTTGTGCTATATCAGCACAGCTAACACTACCATGTCACTATTATTTTGATTTGTATTGAGAATGGCCCATTCACCCAAACAATATCTAGTCAGGGGTGGTCTCTTTTGTTAAGAATAGAATGCTGATAAATTCCCCCTTGAAACAAAGATGATTTGGAATCTTTAACTTAAAAAATACAGCTTTGTGGTTTAAAAAAAAAAAAAAAAAAAAAAAAAAAAAAAAAAAAATATATATATATATATATATATATATATATATATATATATATATATATATATATATATATATATATATATATATGTGTTAAAATAAGAATATGGTCCTCTTAAAATTGAAATACAAAGATGATGACAATGCACTTGATCCTGAAACGCAATATGGAGCTTATTCCTCTTAATAACCTCTTGATTACCTTTAAATATTTCAGATATATCTGCTGAATCCCATATGTTTTATAACATAAGTTGCATCAAATTGCATCACTACAGTTTTTAAAATCATAGAAATTGTAATTGAAATTTGTGAAATCCTATATTTTCCCTTTTGGACCAATAATGTATCTATATATCTTTGAATATGAGATATATATCTAGGAGATATTTAAAAATGAAACAACATAAATTGACACCAAAATTCTACAACTTAAACATAATAAAATTGTTTTATTTGCCTTGGAGATAATAATGGAGATCACAGAACTGAATAGAACCCTGGGACCCTGCAAGGTATAGATCTTCTGGATTTACTGGAACTCTACTATAAATAAACCAACAACTTTAAATCCAACTTACTGGCATGCCATTGGGGATCATAGATTTGGCAGGTTTATATTATACAATTAATAGTTGGATTTCCCATATTACACAATCAGTTCCAAACACTGACACTCAGTAATTAAAGATGAGGGGGGAAAGGGTAATAAAATGTCTCTGGTAAATCAGCTTAATCTTACAATAGAAGAGAAAGAGTTTGATATTAATTACTGGCACTTTTGTATTTTAGCACTTTGTGCAACCTCTTTAACAGAGCTGAGTGTATAAAGTCTTCTGTGACTGAGGATTACAGATTGTGATTGTGTACTCTCAGTACACAATTGTTCTTGAATGATTTACTTTACAGATAGGGCTTAAACAGGTAGGGTCATGTGAAATAAGTTTATTTTTTAGTTTACACATAATTTCTCGTCCATGTAGATTTATGCTTGATGCTTTTAGGAGCTCGGTGCAATTATAAACAACAAACTTACCATTACAGACTTCTTCTGCCAAAAGATCTATGTACATCTGATCTAACCTCACAATATTTTAGATTAAGAAACAACCTACAGGTTTAGACAAGTAAGATAAAATACAAGTGTTTAAGAATTTGTAATTCCACTAAACAGCACTTAAAGACACATGATACAGCATGTGATTATTTACTACATTTTGCAGATGTTATTAGAGTTAGAGTTTCATGTACTGCTTAAACACACGCATGCACAAACTCACACCCCTCTCTGTGTGCCAAAATTGGTCGAGTTGTAAACAAAAACTCCTTATTTGTTTTTTATTTTAAACATGTAAAGCATTTAAATAACTCTGATTTTTTTATATTTAGTAAGAAATATGTTTTATATGTTTATTAAATGCTTTGTATGTTACATATTTTTTTTAATGACAAAAACACAATATAAAAATAAAAATATATATACCAAGGTTTTAATATAGATTTGCTCACAGTAATTGTTATTGTAATGAATGTTATTTTTTATTTGTATATTGGTATATTTGGTGTAAACATTTAAGTATGTTTTTTTACATTTGTACGCAGTCATTAAAATGTCAGTCACTTGATATTTTCATATAGAAACTAAAAGCACGTTCAGCCAAAATCCATTTTTTTTATATTACAACTAAATCTGTCTTTTGAGACAAACTTAAACTCTTTTTTGAGTCTTGAACATAATGAATACACATTTTATCTTAACATGGAATTTAGTTGAACATGGAATGTTAGAGTTATAAAGATTTTAAAAACATATTCTTTTAATGGATAAATAAAAACATTTTAGACAAGTGAAACATAAACTTGAAGGATAAAATACATATGATTTTAAATTACAAAACCCATTTATTTCTAAAAATAATTTTTCCCTCATACCTGCAAGTCTTGGTTACCCAAGACTTGTGTGTGGCTCAGTAGTCAATGATTACAGTCTGATTCTCTTCTTTATGATGCACCATAGATTTTCAAAAGCAGACAGATTTGGACTGCAGGCAGGCCAGTCATGTTTTTATGCCTGTAAAGCTATGCAGTTGTAACTCAAGCATAATTAGGCTTGACATTATCCTGCTAAAATAGACGTAGACGACAGTATAGCTCTGTGGCAGCATATGTCTCTCAAAAATACAATTACACGCCTCTGATTCAGTTATTTTATATATATATATATATATATATATATATATATATATTATCCATGGCATTGATACTGATGCAACTCAATGTTATCACAGATGCTGTTTTTTGCACTTTTTGGAATTTGACTTCTGCATTTTCTGTTGAAAAGTAGAGTAGCCTGATTACAGAAAATCTTTACATTAATTTTATGTTTATTTCCATCTTTGATGAAATCAGTCCCAGAAAATCATTAGGGATGATTCTTTATAAAATGTGGAAATAGGTTTATCTTTGCATAATACGGTCTCAAATTGAATTTATTAAAGCAGCAGCAGCAAACATTTTTAAAACTCATAGACACAGCCATATATATATATATATATATATATATATATATATATATATATATATATATATATATATATATATATATATATATGGCTATGTCTATCATGGTAGCATGACAGATTTCTCAGTAGCACATCTTCATGACCATATAGCGAACTTTTCAACTTTTCCTTGTGCTTTACACATTAGGGTTCCTTTTTTTACTACTATAAACTGCAGATGGACATGTAGAATAAACATTTTGTCATGAAGTTTCCTGAAAGTGGTGAACACAAACCAATCTTGTTTACCAAGCCTTTGGTCCCTTTGTAATTTATACCTATATATTAATTTTACCTGTTAAACTTCTGTTTTCATTCTTATTGACCTGTATATTAACTTTTCTGAGTGAGTTGCAGGCATAATTTTCTAAATTATTCCACATTTAACAAAGACAATTAATTTTGTCATTGAAAACACTGAAAATATTATTTTCTTTTTTGCTGCTATATAAAGAATCAAGTGAGTTAACATTTATTTTATTGAATGGTGCAAAGTAATTTTGCATTATATTAGTTTATTAGTTTGTGTATAATATATACAGTTGAAAGAATCTGTTAAAAAAGTTTTTAGGAGGTAATGATGTAATCAGGAGGTAATAAACAACAACATACACATCAACACAAACACCATGTGTGTATGATTGAGTACAGTGAGTTACTTGTCTTCCAGCCAAGTAAGTGCAGTAGCTCCCTCTATTGATAGCAATTCTGTGTCCATCAGATGTGACACAGTAAATATCAAATTAGGATAAATTATGATTTAGTGTTTAAAGTTCAATGTTATTATTATTATTATTATTATTATTATTATTATTATTATTATTATGATGCTTTAGTTTTTTTGTTGGATATTCATTAAAATTATTTCATCTTTAATATTACTTTTAAAATTTTAATTAATTAACATTAAACATTTTATTTAACATTTTGAACTTCTACACACATACAACTACAGTATATGGACAAAAAACATCAACACAAAGTAAAATTAAAAAAGAAAATTAAATTCACATGCACATTGACATTGGGGCACAGAATGATATCACAGTCAAGTTATCACTCAAAGTCCAACACAGCCTGTTAAGATTTTATTTCTAAGGAGTCAACTAGGGTTTTAAGAACTCCAAAATTGGTCTCCATATCTCGCAAATTTCTGCCAGACACCCCATAGCTCAATTTTGAACATGAAGGACCCCTGTCAGATTCCATAGCCAGTCTTTAAACTGAGGTGGATTCCACAATTTTGAATCCCAATTTGGGTGGAGTTTCCATGTTCTCCTCATGTCTGAGTGGGTTTCCTCCGGGTTCTCTGGTTTCCTCCAACAGTCCCAAAACATGGATCAAGGTCAATTGATTTCTCCTAATTACCTGCGACCCTAGTAGAGGATAAAGCGGAAGATAATGGATGGATGGAAATAAAACAAAATTTAAAAGAAATAGATTAAGCAGAATAATTTGGAAAAAATATTGTGAACTGTTTTATTTGAGTTAGAGCTCTACACTGATGCATGTTATGTATTAATATAAATAAAATAAAAAAATCTAAATCGTGCAAAAGAAATTCAATTAATTATATTTATTATATTTAGAAAGCAGATTATTAAGCATGGTGTAAAGATGGTAACACCTTAGCTACCTGGACAGTTATTATTAGGCTAAATATTAAGACAGCTTTGACTATTTTTTTAGTTTTTTTGTTGTATACAATACAGACAACGGTATTAAGAAAACACACACACACACACACACACACACACACACACACATATATATATATATATATATATATATATATATATATATATATATATATATATATATATATATATAATTACATTATTTTCATGAAGCAAAAATATGGAGTAGATTCCTTGTTTGCAGCTATAACAGCTTCCACTCATTTTAAAAAAGATTTTGGAGAGTGTATGTGGGGAATTTTTGTCCATTTATCTAGATAAACATTTGTGAAAATAAAGCTCTGAATTTGGAAAAGAAGGTCTGGCTCACAATTTATTTTCTATTTCATCCCAAATGTGTTCGTTAGAGTTGAGATCAGAGCTATACTATTCTCATCCAACTATGGCTTCATGGTTCTAGATTTGCAAAAAAGGAACAAAAAAGGAACAAAAAAGGTTCCTTCCAAAACTGTTTTCAGACAAAGCAACAAATAATTCTTCAAAATGTATTGGTATGTTTAAATAGTAAGATTCTCTTTTATGGAAACTAAGGAACCTTCGATCAACCATTGAAAAACCATCCGTTTCATCAGCAATCTTTTACCAAACTTTACAGTTGGAATAGTGTAATGTTTTCCAAACAGTTTCCAAACCCAGACCCATCGATCAGACTGTCATAGCGATGTGTAAGTAAGTATTTTACAGAACACCTTTACAGACCACCTGCTTCAGAGTCTAATGGCTTCAAACCTCTTCATCCAACACATAGCATTGTGCTTGGTGATGGAAGGCTCACAACAAGATGCTGTGGATACTATCATCACTCACAGTTAATCATAGAACATCAAGCAAGGAAGAAATTATATGAATTGGTTTGGGCAACAATGGCATTCTATTATAGCACCACTTTCAAATTCTTTAAAATGATTTGTCTTTGAAAAGGCAGACTGCATGACTCAGTGCTTAATTTTATACTCCTGTAGTATTGGAAATAGATTAAACATTGGAATTCAGTAATTAAGAAGTGTGTCCAAATTCTTGTCTATATGGTGTATGCTGTAATGATTGTGCTCATTTTGGTATAGTTATAGCTACGGTACGTCTTACTAGTTAACAGTAGCATATTAAAGGCCAGCTTTAAAAAAAGAAAAAAAAAAAGTACAAAAAAAAAAGTACCAAAAAAAAAACAACAGTAACAGTATCTGAATGCAATCTGGCTGCACATTATGTGGGAAAGCCAGATTGTGGAATCTCCACCACCAATGCAACATTAACCTCCGAACAAAGGCCATGTTCACACTACCATGCAAATTTGACTTAAATCTGATTTTCTGCCTTAAGGTGACACAGATATGATCATCTGATGTGTGGACATTGCCAAATCCATTAAGATTTTAAATCAGATTCGAGTCACTTTAATATGTGTATCCAATTCGTAGACATTCCATTTTAATGAGAACTGTCGAATCGAAATTTAAGAGTCTTTTTGTCTATGCGCACTCATATAGCATTTTTTTTTACAAGCCAGCTCCAGTGAAGCAGAGAAAACAACTCAAACTCACACACACACACGCACACACACACACACACACCTATGCAGCAAAAAACGTCTGGAATTTTTCTCCATCTCAACCTGATTGTGTCCAACTGACAAATTGTTTGTTATCCTTTTCCCCAAAATGTGATGCTTATCCTTCTGAGACTCACAAATTAATTTTTGTCCACTTAGTTACTTATTCATTCAATATCAATATCTAATATTCTACAAGGGTTGTAGGGGAGGAAAACATTTCAAGCGCTAGGCAGAAACACCCTGGAAAGGCCACCAATCTATCGCTGGGCACACTCACAAACACACCTGCCACCTCCCTTTACTTATGTTTTTGTTAAAATTTCTGATACAGTTAATGTAAAAGAATAAAAGAAATACAGTTTCAGTCAACAAATAAATTCAAAGGTCACTTGCTAATAAAAATATGAACTGCTCAGATAAACAAGGGTGTACATTTAATTTCATTGTTGGAAAGAAAAATATGCATTATTTAAGGTCAACTCCTGAGGGGAACACCAAAGGTGATACCAAAATTACTGATGAATTAAAAGTGTACACTTACGAGCCAATTTAATTGCATTTCACTCTATAATGGATTAAAATTACATAATTATGTTTATAATTGTCATACACCTTTCCTCCGCTCAAAACCCCCCAGGATGGATTCTCAACCCCTCCCTACATAAATCTTGAAATGAACAGATAGGTGAATGAAAGTATAGGTACAAGTGATAAAGTGCAGCTGTGAAGTGAATGCCCTCTACACAATAAAAATGTCCTGTTAATAGAAATGATTGGGATGATATACTATAGCAATGACAATCAGCAAAAACATTATTGATTTTTAATCGATAATTCTTCATGGTTAAACTACCTATACCTTCGTTTAACATTTGTTTTCAGAAACAAATGCATGAACACACACTTTGGGTAACCTGCAGGTAAATTAATGATCAGAGAAGTAAATTGTAAATGTCATAAACTAGGAATATTAGCATTTCTCAACATCCTCAACTGACCTTTTCATGTTTTTAAGAAATAAATTATGGCAGTATTCTATGGTCAAATACTTCAAAATGATTTTTTTTATTTCAGTCTTCAGTCTACACACCTTTTTCGGCACACAAATGCAAGTCTGTGCATTATAAACATAGTCACTGAACAAAGATAATGAAAAATGTTGTTTAAATAAAACAGAATACCCATGGAAATGATTGTGAGCATCAGAGTAAAAAAAGCTAGATTCACAAATGCTTCAGCAAAAATTTAAAGCATTAGAAAACATGTATAACATAGGGTTTTATGTCTTGCCTAAAAACAAAAAACTACAAAAAACAAATGCTTAATTTAGGGTGGGGTTCAAACACGCTTACCTCAGGGAAAGCTAGGAGGTTGTACAGTTATCTCCTATGGTATAATTCTAAACTATACAACCTACTACCTCACCATGAGGAGCATAAAGCAAAATAGCAATTTTACATCATTTTGCAAACCTGCGGGCTTCTGCTACATATTATCAGAATAAGATGGAGTTAGCTACACTGATTACAGCAGTATCATAAATGAAAAGACAGTTGAATTGACTGGTGAGGCAGTTGTGAAGGCCAGACAGACAGATACCTATAGATACAAGCTTGTGTGCACAGTCACCACAAGTTCGGATCTACGGGTTTGTGTCAGCAGGCAGGTTCAGCCATAGTAAAAGAAAAAAGTAAAAGATGATTGTATAATCTGCAGAATAATGTATTTGAATAAAGGGCATGACTCCGGCATGTATAGCTAACATGCACTGACTGAACAAAAATGTCTTTGTGTGGATAAGGGGTGTTAATGCACAATCTGGCAATTTTGATTTCTCACAGTATGAATAGTGTTAGATTTTATAAGCAATGTGTAAGAAATAATAGAGAAAGACTTAGTGGTTTGGTATAGTCTTCACATACGAAATATTGGAGTGTTGGTGGAGTAAAGCCAGGAACTGCATTAGGGTTTGAACACAGCTGATGTTTTATCTTTGGCAAACATCAATGATGTACTCAACTGATCAATTTGTTGTCTCCAAGGTCAGGTAAAATTCGATACACCACTAGTTTGTTCTTTAGGTTCTTACAAGCACCCATTCGATGATATCCTTTACATTCAAGTGACATTAGAAAAGAAATGTCCGATTTTGGCATCATAAGTCTATTAATAGAAACAATGTATGTAGAATCTACTTGTTTACAGGCAAAAGTAGTTTTTTATTGTAAACATATATATATATATATATATATATATATATATATATATATATATATATATATATATATATATATATGTGTTTACAATGTCATACTTACCAGAGTAGGATCAAAAATGTATATGTTGAGAAACTGTATGCAATTTCTTTTAAACACAGTTAGATTTTCTCACCCTGGCTTATGGACAGTTTCTGACCACTGCTTAATGTTGTATGGATATTGACTTAAAAACAATAATTTCATTATCTATTACAGGTTTACCCAATAAAGCAGTCAGTAAGTATACACTGTTTAAAAATTTAGTGACGCTGTTCCAGCACTTAAACTAGCACAACACTCCATGTCAGTGTCATAATTTTTAGAACAGTGTGATAATTTAACTGATTTAGTTTTTTTTTTTTTTTGGACACATTTGTACAAAAACATTTGAACTGGATTTTATATTGTGGTTATTAATATGATACTAGTATTCTAGAGAACTCACACGGTTTATACGACCTAAGTCAATAAGCATTGTTTTGTCTGAAAGGGCTTAAATTATGCTTTTCTTTTTTTTTTGCATTATCTTGTACCATCTTTAGTTTGCTTCTCAGTTTACACCATGTGGTATGCAGACTATAGATGTAGCATTAGTTCAGCTGTAGCTGTCATAGTCAATCACACTTTCAGAGTACTGTACCACCTGGTTGGACAACACATAGATTCCGCTAACTTAGTTTTATTTAATCTCTAGAATCATGAAATCACACGTCTCTCGGTTCATGGGAAATCCATAATGATAAGCATAAAGTTGCACAGAATGACTAACCTATAATTCGAGCTGCTTTACCACACACACACACACACACACACACACACACACACACACACACACACACAAGTAGCACAAGTACAATTTGCAACTGCTAATATGCTAAAAATACTTACATTTACTTAATCTTTAAAGAGATGTCATTCTCAATAAGGAATTATTGTAACTATAACTTCATATTATATATTATGAAATTCTACATAATTTGTAATTAATATTGTGTAAAATTTACAATATGATGCCTTGTTTGTAAAGCAGAAATCAGTAATCACACCACTGTGTAAAAGTTGGCTTCTTTACTAAAAATTATTAAAATACTACTTGTATGACAGCTACTGATACAATACATCAATATATAACCAAAACAAACAGACATTATTGATAAATACATTATATTAATAAAATATACTTAAACTAAATAATAACTAGATATTAGTTTTCTTTTTATATCTAGAGGCTAAACTGTACGAGTCAGAAGACTGAATCAGAAGTGTTTTAAGAATTGTGTCAGAAATAATCAGTGAAAAAACACCAAGTGTTTATTAGAAAAAAAGAATATAGAAAATATCAAAAAGGGAAATGTTAAGAGGGAAAGCAAATAACAATGGCAAAAGTGAAAAACAATATGAAACTATAAAACAACCATGTAGAAACAGCGTGCTGCTGCCAGCTAAGCACTGCACTTCATTCATCATCTAAAATATTTTTACAGACCACCCATGGCGGAATCTCATAAATGCTGTAATCTGAAAAATTCTGATCAAATCCAAATGAAAAACTTTTTTTAGCATTAAAAATGAACCTATGTCTAAATTTTACGTTTCATAAATGTTCTGGTGAAGATTCGAGAATGAAGGTAACAATAACAAATTATTTTTGTATGCACTAGCCAGATGGACAGATAAACTTAAGTGTTTTCTAAAGCTATGATCAAAATCCAGTTATAATACTTGTTATATAATGTGCTTGGAAACTAAAAACTACTAAAATACTACTAGCTACTGTTACAATACATCAATATAACCATAACAAACAGACATTATTCATAAATATATGTGTAAAAAATTGAGATGATTAATATTTGGATTTATGTTTTGACATTATGACGCATAATGAAATTATTGTTTTGGTTGTTTTATTTCATAAATTCCAAAAGTCACATTCAGCTGTCATAAAACAGAACAACTTTAACATTTTGATTGATTTCACAAAAATTTTAAAATAGGAACTCAAACAAGTATGATTAAATGGTACCAGATGTTTTTACAGAAATTTGGGACAGGTGTCTTTACTTGTTCCCCACCCACTCAATAATCTTGGGTTTGAAGGCGTGTAACAAGTGTGTGATGAATAAACAATATTGCTAATTAGCACTAAAATCTTTAATCCAAACACTGGCTTGGTTTTTCCAGGCATACATAAACATGTTTAAAAAATAAAAGTAAAAATTTAAATACTAATATCAAAGTGTTTAATTGTACATTCATGGGTACCCCTTTTTATCCATATCTATAATTTTTAATTAAGTACTAGCAACACCATATAGTTAATTAACAGCCTTAAACAGTCACAAAATGACTGTGTATTTGCAAACAAACAAAAATAAACATTGTTTAATCACAGCAGAGGAAAAAAAAACTTGGAATCAGAAACACAATTTGCACAGTTTGCATTCAACATTTTAAAAGCATGTGAAACAGAACAGATAATCATCACTGAGGCTAATAGAGATGTGAGATGTAAATGTGGCCCGAAAGACTGAATACACTGTTAACAAACGGCTCAGTGTGACTTTTCGTTATGGTGAATTTAGACTCAGCACTTTTATTTCTGATGGACAGTTTCCCTTTCACCCCCTACCACTTGAATTTAAATGGCCAGATTTTGACTTTGATGCTGGAGCCAAGTTCCTTCAACTATGTTAGCAGATTGATGCCAAGAAGTTAGGGCACCCTTTCAACCAGCTGAATAAGAGCGAGAAAGAAAAGAGAACTGTGTTTATCCTGCCATCAGAAGTAAGCACTGGAGTAAAGTCTTTCATCAGGGTGGGGAAGAGGTAGACCAATAACACCCCCTACTCCCAACACAAGCTTGTGGACGCATGCACGCACGCTTACCAGACAAACACACACACACACACACACACACACACACACACACACACACACACACACACACACACACACACACACACACCAGAAAATATTCCATACAACACAATAAACATGCAGAACCAAGACCAAAGGAACAATGAACCACAGATGTTTTGTTATCAGTAAAAAAAAAGGTCAGGATGTATAGTTTTATGAAGTGAACTGCTGCTAGGCCTTAATATTAAAACCAAGTGTTTAAATGTGGGCTAGACTAATAAAAAAATGCAGAAAACAGACAGTGAAGCACTGTCTTTTTCTCTTAGTGACTTACCAATTGTTTGTATATTGTTTCCAAATGGCCTCTCTATACTCACTGTGCCTACAGCGTTTTGCAGGAGGTTCGAAGAATCCGATCCACTGTGGCCCACGATGCAAAACATGCAACTTCAAAACGATAACGAAAAGAAAAGCGCAAAGAAAGGCGAAAGAAAATAAGACGAAATGTCTTTCAGATTCCTGAAATGCAGTAAACAATTAGCCCAAATAAAACAAAGAATCCCTACTTCTAAGAGACTATTTCCCCGAGAGTATCAAGTCTAAAGGCACCTTGTCTTTAATGCCTGTAAAACCTGGATGGTGAACTGGATGCCTGCTAAACGACCAAGTGACAGGCAACATCTGTTTGTAAGAAAGCCAAGATCGAGTCTTTAAAAAAAAAAAAAAAAAAAAGAGGCTTGATTCTCTTTCACTCTCTCGCGCGCGCTCCCACTCTCACTTGCTTTCACTCACACTACTGAATAAAAAAAAAGAAAGAGACTGGAAATTTGGGGAGGGAGGAAATGGAGTTGTGCAAAGTGCTGTCACCCCTTAACCTCATCCCTTCAGCTCGCTCTTCTTCTCCCAGCTACAGCGAGAGGCAGTCCAGGTACAAGTTCTCAACTGTCCTCCTGCTAGCCTCTCCCAGATCCGCTACTCGACCAAACCCCCACCCTCTTACACGCACATGCACTTCTTGGAAGACTTCCCCACGTCTAAAATAAGTACTAATCTGTGGTTCTGTTTGGCTCCTAAAATGCTTTTTTTGGACCTATGCCACTTTGTACTAATATTAAAAATCTTCATGATGTAGCCATTTCGTCAGGAACTGACCACACCAGTATGAGGGCAAATTTATTACTTCCCCGCACTGCTGAAAGCTTTATGTTGCACATACAGAGATTAGTAGACTTTACAATTGTTTAAGTGAAGTCATATTCTTTGACCAGATGCATGCCGACTGCAGGGTGGATGACAGTTGAGCAAATCCTTGCAGAAAACAGAGGCTACCACTGTGGCACATATTCTCAGGATCAACTGCAGGCAAATATAGCACAAGGCAATGCAGACAAACATAAATCAGAGCATGCACTGTAAATACATTGGCAAGAATAAACCCAGTGGTGACTTAAGCTAGCACTGGCTCAGTCTGTAGTATGCTGTCACTACCAGAGCAGTCAGGGGGGAAAAAAACTACTGTATGTCATTTTATCAAGCTAGACCCTTCAAGTCCTGCCTCCTGTGCTTTAATCCCCAGCTGTCTGTTTCACTCATTAAAGTGCGGCTGACGCTCAGACACCCAAATTATCTGAATGCCCTGGAGGCAAAGGCAATAGTGTCCCAAGGGATGCACAGCAAGTGGTCAAACATGACGAGGCATTTCCCCAAACTCGTCACTCCTATACAGACCGCCAAGAAAAAGGCGGGAGGGCATGTGTGTACATTTAAGTAGGCAGGAAGGGGGACTCCTTCAGTGATGACTCTCTTCACTGTACAGCATCACCATACGAGTTCCCACAACAGCACATTAGAACAGCACGGTGTCTCACCCCTTTAAATTCCACGCCTCTCCCCCTTTCTCGGTCTCCCACACTTGCTGACATTCTGCTCACGCACAACTGCGGCAGCCCTCCACCAATCCCTCGCTTTAACCCCCAACTTAGCTGGATGGGCCACTGGTCTGCCCTGACGCACACTCTCCCTCTGCTGCTCTGGCTACTGTCCTACCAAGCAGAGTTAGCAGTAGCCTCACGCCGCATGGGAAAGACAGTTTCAATGCGAGGAGAAGAGCTACAGGTTATGACAGAAGAAAATTGCAAATTGCAAAAATGCAAATGGATTATAGGTCATTAAGCTGAGACGTACTCTAGATGACACATTACTGTGAACATTTTTCTGAATTTAATTAAAACAAAGAAATTTATAAATTCTTCATTCCTTTTATACTTTTTTGCATTTCTCCAAAATAAATATAACATAGTAAATTAATTTTAACTGTCCATGAAAGTTTGTTCCCTGTAGGAACTTAGAAACTTGCTTAAAAATAATTAATAGAATAGGGATTTTGCCCAGATGTTTGTATAACACTGTATAATTACAAACATACAATAATAAAGCTTTCCATTTGAGCCTGAATTAGACAAAAGGAAGCTCAAGGTCATTTGTTAATGGTGAATATTCTATAAGTTCAGCTGTCACATTCACAATAAATAAATCCTATTAACTAGAAAATAACTGAATCAAAGGCAGCCAGACGAAGCAACTGAGACATCCCAGAACAGCTTCATTATTGTGGGAAATGAAGCGCTCCTCTGAGGCTTTCTGTTTTTATTACAATGTTGTCTCAGGCCACGAGTGAAATACACAGGTGGATTAATTAGTGTGTCATTTGTGTCGAATATGTGGTAAAGCAGCACTGTGTTTTAACATGACATCTCAATTTTTTCATCCACAGTTCACATCTGGTCACAGAAAATACTCGAAACAAAAAGGCAATAAGCGAAGCAGAGCAATTTAAGTGCTTTATATGAGAAGTTGCACGAACAGCTTGGCAAGAATGAAAAGTTTCTTTGTTTGCTTCCCAAAAAACCTTAGTGGGTCAAACTGTCCATTATGTTCATGCAATACCATGATGTTCTCTGCAGCCCTGTATGTGAACTGTGAATGGTCCGGGGGGCTGTGGTGGTGGTGGCTAGAAGGTTAGGGGCTGTTTGCTCTGCTTTTCCCACATTGTCACAGGGTCATAGTGCTCCGTGTCCCCAGCTGACCCATCTCACTTCAGCATGCGCACGCGTACACACACCCACACACACACAAACACGCCTCTAGCACGAACACACAGCAAGGCATCCCTACCACAGTCACAGAAATGAAATCTGTGAATTACTATAGAGTTCATCAAACTCATTTAATACAGAGGCATTAATTTTCCTGAAAAGTGGAAAAAACAGTATTTAATCGCTGACTGTTAATGAAATCATACACACCACGTTTTAAAACAATGCAGCAATATGCACACAATAACTACTCTTCTTGCAATAAAAAAATAAGCATAGAGATTAAAAAGCAATACAATATAGACCCATGTCGCTATAGAATTAGCGAGCAAGGATTAGGCTTACTTAGAAAACCGTACCGATTAAATGATGAAACAGTTTGCCAAAGGAGTGACATGTATGTTATAAACCTAATATGTCATAAAACTAATAGATGTTAATGAAAAAAACAAAGTTGCAGTTTTATTATTTATTAAGTGAATTAAAGCCATTTGAATACAAAATTACATATTGTTGAAACTATTTGAAAGACCAACATATTAAATATAATTTGTGTGATGATGTTCTCCACTGTAGTGACATGCTGTGGCAACATTTGTAAACACTGCAAATGCTCTATAATTAAATGCAGGAGCTTATTTGTTGCTGGTTTTTCAGTCTAGTAGCCTCACTGAAATTCCAGCAGCACTGTGGTGTCTGAACCACTTGTACCAGCTTAACACAAACACACCATCAACATGCTACGGAAAGGCTAGGAAACATTTACTACCTTCCCTACTGAACTATTACAGAGTATAAATAGTAGAACTACAAATTCAATTTATTATTATGGAAGTTGCAAATGAATGTAAAAACAAAAGGTTTCCCACAAGGGCACATCAATTTTACTTTTAATCATAATGAATATTGGGAAATAAATTAATAGGAAATATTTTTGCAGTTTGGCTAGTGGAATTTTTGCTTATTTTAAAAACACTTGAGCTGCTCAACAGTCTGTGCTCATCATTTCCAACCACCCCACCTGATGCACTTCACTTTTTTCCTAGCAGACAGATCTGCAGACAGGCCAGTCAAAAACACACAATCTGTATCTTTGAAACACACAGATTGAGGCTTGGCATAGTCTTGGTAAAATTGACTGAGTTTTTTTTTGGAAGAGATGCCAGTGTATGTCTTGAAAGCTGCAGCTTTATGGTGCACAATTCTCTTCAAAATACCAAAATAAGCCTATAAACCAATAATATCTTGCTTTCTATATAGATAGAGATACATAAATCATTTATAGGCACTGATATGGATCCGATGTTATGACAGGTGCTGGAGTTTGCATGTTTTTATTTATACCAGATAGTGTGGTCTATTTACCATTTTCACTTTATTATTACAGACTTCCTTAAGACCAGAAAACTAGCTGATGTTTTTTGGTAAAATGCATATATGCCTTTCTCTTAGCAGTTGCATATCATGTTGCGTGTCTAGATGCAGCAGTATTGTGTAAAAAATGTGTAAAAGACAATGAATTTCAAAAGTACTCCTGAGCCATTGTGGCTATATCTATTACAATAGCATAACAGTTTCTTAAACAATATCATCTGCTTAATAGTCACACCGATTAATATATGAAATAAATAAATGAACACATGCTCCTCTTACTGTGGCCGATACATGGAGCTGCCGTAAAAAAAACACTTAAAATATGCTCCATCAGGCTACTAATTTAGTCTGATGCAGCTGGATTAAACCAAAAGAGAGTTTATTAGCAGGCTAATTGGTTGTGACCAGCAAGGAACAAGGCTTATGAAGGAAGAAGTGAAACAGGGATCTGTTTGCTGGCACAGTAATAGAAACGGCGAGAGCTCTTATTTTCAGACTGTTCGCTTGAGGCACAGAACAAAAGACAAAGCATTCAAGCTGAATGATTTTTTGTGGAAAAAGCATCAGAACACATTATAGACCTCCATCATCTTAGCTGAACTGTGCTTTCCTCAGGAGCCACGGCATTCCAACCCTCACTCTCGCTTCTCTGCTATTCTTTCATCCAAATTACAACGCCGCCCTTTTCTGTCTAGCACCCTCCATACCTTCTCCTTTAGTAGTGGCCTTTGCTGTCCCTCTACCACCCACTCTCTCCTTTTCTTTTTCACATTTTCTGTCTCCCTCCCAAGCTCAAGCCTTCCTTTTAATTTACCAGTGCTCCAGTGAAGGAGGGGCAGGGGGAGCTCCATGGTAACCTGGCACCAAGCCATCTCATTACACCGCCAATTGATTCTGGCCCACTGCCACACTGCTGTCCCTTGCCAAACCACTTCCCATCATGCACCTGACATTCCCCCCAGCCTGTCCGTATCACAAGAGAATTAGAGAGCACATACAACCTGCACCTTCTTGATGTCGCAGTAGAACCAGCTAGCTTGATGAAAACCCCTGTATTTACAAATGTTACTATTTTAAAAGCATATCTGTTATCTAAAATTTAAAATGCGATATTAAAGTTGACATGACGATATTCATATTAAATATTTCAAGCATTTTATTATAATAACGATGTCCCATCACAACAGTTTAAACAAAAGTGGAATTACTAAGACAACTGGTTTATACAAACAATGTAAATGGCTCATCTGACTGCAGCTGGTAAGGGGATGTTGGCAAAGCATCTTAAGATCTTTGCCAATGACAGGGGCTCTAAGCAGCAGCAAATGCCTTGACATGCATTGTTGCTTGGGGACATAGGCGTTTGTGTGTACTGAAAGAAGACAGATGAGATCAAGCCCTGACTGCCTGGAAAACATGCAAAGGAGCTTAAGAGCCAAAAGTGTACAGATGAGGCAGTCCACCTATAGGTCACAGCTTAACATGCACTAAAAACTTTTTTTAAATGTGTATAAGCAACACACAGCAACATCCTATTTGTAATAAAAGTTTTAAATTCTGCCTTTATATTTGCCTGCCTTCATCAATAATGATTACACTACCTAATAGACATGACATACCAAAGGCACCAAGTTTTTTCAATGCTTAGTAATTGAAGTTATTTGCTGAAGACACATAACATGCATTTTTGTTTCAAATAAAACCTAAAGTGACTAACTACCTGCCCATCACATCCCAAAACAAACTAAAACAGCAACTAATATACTGATATCATCCATCCATTATCTTCTTTTTCATTCTTTACCCTACACTAGGGTTGAGGGAGTTTCCCATGCCTATACAGAGGAGAACGTTTCAGGCATTGAGCAAATACACCCAGATACCAAATCACTCACGCACACACAAACCAATATATATATTATTTAGAGCAGCCAATTTACCTTGAATCCATGTCTTACAATTTAAAAAAATCCATGACTGGAAGGGAACCGGAGAATAACTCAAAGGTCAAACCTGGACCCCTAGAACAGAGAGGCGAAACAACTGTATCTCATAGATTGAGCACCTCAAATGTCAGAAAAACATTCTGAATTTTTTGGCCAAATAAGTTTAATGGTGGTATATTATACTTTGTTACACATCATGCCATCACATAGACATTCAGTCTTATACCATGTACACATCCATTTAATGAGTAAAATGTTCCAAAATACTCCAATGTTACCTTATCTTCTATTGGAAATATGTATGTCATTTGTACTGTATGAGACTTCTTATTACGTTACAATACGTTATGATAAAAAATATATAATTAATTAATTAATATTTTTTTCTTATTTATTAATCATAAAAATAATATTTTCAAAAAAATCTAAGGTTAACAGAATATAAACTACTGCATTCAAACCTGCATTTATATATTTTAATCAAAATCAGAATGCTTTATTAATTCCCAGGGGTTTACCCAGGGGTAAAACCCCAGGGGTTTTAAGAAATTGCTAATAGATTACAGTTGACGAAATCTTCCCTTCAGTGAAGGTGTTGCATTAATTGCATTTTTAAAACCTACAAAATGTGACATGGGATAGCCAAACTGGTTGTCTCTAAGACAACATTACTTAATCAATTTTAGTGCTACATAACCAGCAGTTTGGAGATGGTGCGAGGGACCAACTCAGCCAATACTCAACAGGTGCATCTCAGGTGAATCTCTGCAACCCCCTGCAGCTGACTCATTTGTAACCACTCTATATACAATTCTACAGTACTATCCCTTCTGCATTGGTCCCTAAACAACCCATTTAAAACATACCCATCAGCAGAAATTCTGGTCACAGCATGTACAACTTGATAGGCAGAGCCAATACTTTGGCAACACAATGCTCCAGATATCTCTATTTTAGCCACTGTTTTCCTTGCATCTTTATGTACATGAATGGTAATTACTGTTGCTATGGTGAGCTGAAGGAAAGATGGCTAAGCCTACGTATAAACACATGTTTTTCATTCATTGTTCAGGGCCTGAGGGGAAACTTAAAACAGGTCGGAATTAAACTAAAAAGACTAAAAAAGAAAGTCTCCCTTTTTTCCTGTTAGCTAATGCAAATAATCCCCATCCAGTGTGACTAACGGATTAAAGAGATAAAACAACATGCAGGAAAGACTGAAGACTGCACCATAAATGTGACTAAGGAATGTTAGCTGACCTTCCGAAACTTTATAAACTGTGCTACATGCTCATTCTCACATCTCATCTGCAGCCCCCATTAATAAAATTCCTTCTGTGCTACAAAATGATAATCTTTTGAGATGGTGACATTGACATCTATACATGAACTCAAATGCCCTTATCCATGTTCTTTATCTAGCCCTCCAACTGCTCTCTCTTACACACAGACTCTCAGTGCAGTGCGCCAGGCCCCTGCTGGGCTGGCTTTGTTTATTAATAGGGGCTAATACCCAACCCTGGTTCCTTCCTGTGGGGACAGGGTCTATGAATGCCCCCACTGTGTGCCTCTCTCTCCCTCTCCCTCTCACTTCGACGCTCTGTACCCTACTCATTCTCTCAGGGAATGCCAATGCCATGAGGTAAGAAGCCTTTGTACCACTCCAACCAGTATTCAGACACGAATACACACATGAACACACAATAGGCTACGTTCTGGTGGACCTATTGTAAGCCTGATCTCTCTCACACTCACAAATAAGACTGACGACTGATGTGCTGCAGACAAATCCTTGCTTTGGTACTTTTTGATGTATGGGGGGGATGTTGTATGAGATCAAGACCGCACGCAGGCAACTTGTATTAGGCAGATCACAGGACAGTTCAGGATATTAAAGAAAAGATGCTCAGGTTCAGTGTCACATACTATATGAAAGACACACAGTCAGGTGAAACCAAAAGTGAAAGAGGGAAATAATACCTTAAGTATGACATGAGTATAAAATTTCCATAAAAGACATTAGAATGAAAGACAAAAAGAAAGAGGGGAAACCAAACATAAAATAAGACCATGCTGACTGAAAAAAAACACCAGCTATTCATAACGCACATAACATTTCCACTTGCATCCACTTCTGATACAGCACATTATCATACATAATTTTATATGCAGGAGTTGCTCGGTGATCAACACCAATAAATCAAAGGAAAAACACACTGACCTTTATCTTCTCACTGATTGGCTTGACAAATCCATAGCTCTGAATTGGCAATAAAACCTATAAAACAAAGATTGTTGAGTAGGAAGCACCAGTTATAAAATTGTGCTTTCTATAAAACACTACAGAATGTTTCATAAATACCCAAAGCTTTATTGTTAGTGTACAGTTAAATATACATTTAGATATGATGGCAATCTTCTACCATGAACTGCTTAATATTACACATTTTGAAGGTCCCTATGTTATTTACATTACTACATTCTAATTAATTTATCTTAGAAGGTCTAACAATCTGATGGCATATTCAAAAGGATTTTTTAAAGGCAAGGAGAGCTGTTCTACATTTAATACTGAGTGAATGAATATTGTTACAGAATGTGCTATTAATTTGCCTTAAAGTTTTTTTTATTTAGGTTAAAATCTGTTCAGAAGTGTCCGACAGTGTCAGAATTACACTGAACAAGATTTTCAGGGAAGATTTTATATAATAAACGTCAAGCTACTGCATATATTTTTTTCTTGTGACCATCTGAAACAACGGTTGCCACTACTACTATAACACCTCATGAAAAAGAGTTGCCACAACTAATGTAATCCCTGATCAACAATAATTGCCACAACTATTATGTCCCCCCACAACAATAACAAGGAGTCTGTGCTTTGGTTTTAGGATTACTTCATTATAAATTCATGAACAAAACTTAGCAAGTGCAATAATTAATTAAGTATTAATTAAGTTTTTAATTCCATAATGATAACAAGATGTGATGATAATTTACCTTATAGCTTTTTGGGTAAATGTTAATATTTAAATCTGCATTTTGTAATGTTTAGCTTTTCTGGTATTAATCAGAACAATTAACCGCTGAATTATAATTTATAATTATATTATTAATAAAGGTTTTGCTCAATTGATGTTTTTGCTAAAGCAGTTACTGAATGAATAAATTTGATATGCATGTTGGCATCATACATTTATTTAGAAATAAAAAAAATGGCATAACAGCGTTCCAATGATTGAGTGCCATTTAATTGGGTTTCTTCACAATGGAAATTTGACTATGCTTAAGAGCTTTCAGTTTGTATATAAAAAGGGTAGAATGTTTCTTAACTTTGTAATTAAATACATATGGCTTTTTTCTACTCCAAAAACAAAAATTTGTTGATCAACACTTTGGAGGATTGATTCACTCACTCAAAACAATTTTTCAAGGAACAGCTATTGCTTTGAATTTGTAAGCATATAGCCTTCAATGTCTAATTCTTCATAAAAGGAATGCAACAGTGTTTTTCACCAATATATCAAATTGTATTAATTCTAAGGCTTTAAAAATGGCTGATAACATTAACCCTTTAGGAAAAAAAACACATCTGTTTCTAGTAATTTATTTAATTCCCCTTATTGTCAAAGTTAAAGCAAAAACAACCCTCAAGTATGATTGAATTATTTGACAGTAATACCTGATCTGGCATAGAATGAAACGGGGGTCTGTGATTCGCAGCTTTTGCAGCTTTTGCTTCCTATTCTACTGTAACATAATTTTATCACTATGTTTTAATTTCATTTAAAGACAATTTAAAATACATGCAGCACCTGTTCATTTGAATTATCATAATTAACACAGATGAATTTGTTGTTAATTAACAGCATTATTAAGACTGTATTTTCATAAGGATTAAGAATAAGTCATTTCTTCTAACAGCAATTAATGTGCATTTTCCTTTTTTATGTAACACATTTTACATTAAAGCATTGTCTCACAGCATTACAAAATATCAAACAAGCTATTGCTTATATGAAGAATTTCATGTTTAACTAATCTTGAGGATATTACAACAGTAAATGAAGGTCAATTAACAAGTAATATAAAAATAGTATTTAAAGAAGTTTAGCAGAAAATATAGTAATAAATGTAAATCATTCACACACACACACATATATATATATATAGAAGGTCATAAGTGAGTGAATTCTGAACAGATGAATAATGGATTTTAAAGCTGATGAACCTTGAAAGAGCACATTTGCCCCAAGAATATTTTTTTTAGTCCTAAGAACGTGAAAAGAAAAATAGCACTTTGTGAATGGAGCTCATGAATTAGATTGAAAAACTAAAAATTATTATTATAAAATTAAATTGTGACTTTAGAAGAACTATGTACTGGGAAATGAACAAGAAGCCAGTGGATTTATGATACAACTGGACTATCATGATCAAACTTTCTAGTTTTTGGTAAAAACACACTGTTATTGTAAAAGCTGCATTATGTGACTATATTTGGAGTGTATGCGGCTATTCATTGATCTGATATAGATGTATTAAAAGATACAAGTTTAACAAGAAGATAAATATGAAAGGTTCATTATGTGACGTGGTGCTTGCACAAGGAAAGGCTTTGCAGATACAACATCCACACTCATAATGGACCTGCTTCAACTGAACAGTTAAAACAGAAGAAAAATCGTGTCAATTGAAGTTATTGACACCTTCAATTAAAACAGAAATTGATTTGATGATAACTTTCCTAGCATCTTGCTAAAAAACATAAATAAAGATAAATCTATTATATAATGGTCTGGGTTAATTAACTTATGTGTGTGTTAATTTTGGGCTTTCTTAATTTACAATTCTATACAGGAAGGCAAAGAAGAAGAAAGAAAAGAAAGAAAAGAAGTGAAGAACTGCTCAAAAGCTTTGATGCATGTCCCACACCTGTTAGTAACCTATCAATCAGCATGCATGTGTAGAAATGGGTGGATGAATCTCCAAGATAAAATAAAAATTATATTATATTGTGATTTTGTGTGATTTTGTGATTAATATGTTGTTCTTAAAATACCAGTTACTAAACCCAGAAATATAAAGATGATAGGCAGACATGAAGTGAAATATAAATCACAAAGGAACATCATGTCCCACTGCATCCCACATTGTGCAAAGGTATTTTGAACACTGATGGATACAAAGACCTTAAACATTCGGTCTCACTTTGCTGTTGAACCCAGGAGGCAGTGAGACAATACATTGTCTGCTCTGGTTTGATAAGAAGCTAAAAAGTCAGGGAACACTTTTTTGTAACCCTCCCCATTTTACCAGGCTGCAGGAGTGGTCTAGGCCAGATGGCTGTCCTGTATCTGTGGACTCAATACCTACTCTCCGATAGAGCAAGTAGACCGTTACACTCTCCGAAAAAAGCCTGAAAGGAAATACAGGGCAAAAAAAAAAAGCCTTGCCTTCCCAAATCTTTAATTACCCAACTGTCTGCTGCTGCTTTTCAATGGTGCTTTCTGTACAGCCCTGCCGTCTGAAGAAAAAGGAAAAGAAAGGCCCCTGAGCCTCAGGAGGAGACCTATTGCACAAGAAAAAAAAGACAAAACCTGAAGAAAAGGGGGTAAAAAAAATAAGACAGAGAGGGAGGAACATAAAAGATATGCAAATCCGTGTGTCTAGGGCGACAAGCTATAACCACTGCTGGTGCTGTCTATTTTTATCTGTTTTCTTTTTACAGTGAGGAGAAGGTGTGTGATGGCTTGCTTAAGCTTGGCTTTAAAGACCTCAGCAGACAGCATGTATGAGCTTTTCTTCCACAACTGTGCCACTTAATAGAGTCACAAAGGAGAAAGGCACACTAAACGGAGCAAACACATTCAAGGATGGTGTATTTTTAGTTTAAAAATAGATCTACTTTTGACAACTTAATCAAAAACAACTAGATGTCTAAAATGTATATGCCACTGAAATCTGACCCAAATAGATTGGGTTGTCACTCAGATGCTTTTTGTGTCTCAGCACTCCTTCCGTAATCACAATTCTATGATATAACACTGTACTGACCTGAAAATGAGTGAAAGTAATAGGTACATTTGGCATTGGCAAAAATAGAAAGTACAGATCTTTCTGTGCCTCTTTTAAAAACAGATTCTTTTCTAGGGATTCACAATTCTCCAAGTAGTGTCTGCACAATAGCCTCTCTGATACCGGAAAGCATACTGAAGATCTAAAGATTATCAGTCAGTTATTTAAAGCTAACTCAGGTCCACACAGGCTGCGAAATGCACAAGCGCCTTCTGCTAAAGGGACGCCAGCAAAAACCGATGGGATTGGACTGGAGCAGAAATTGTGTTTGGTATTGTTTGTGATTAATAAGCTGGGTTGGAAAACAGAAGGCTTGTTAAAAGATGGGGCATTTCTCCTTGCAACTTAACATATGGCAGTCTGAGTGAACAAAGCTCAGACCAAAAAAACAAACATGAAAAACAGGAATAAAAAAAAGTCATGCACCTTTGCATCATAGAATCACTGATTTAATGATTATTGGTTGTTCAATTAGGAAATTGAGGATTAAAATGTTTTAAATAAAATAATACAGATACATATACAAATCACACACACACACACACACACACACACACACACACACACACACACACACACACACACACACACACCTGTTTAGTAAAGTTACAATGGTTAATCACCCATAAGGAAACTGGAAGGTGTCTGTGTGTCACATCTGATTAAAACTGTTAATTTAATTGTGTAAGAAATATATTCCTTTTGAATAAAATGTATTTATAGTAGCCTAATCATTTTGTGTTAAGCCCAACTTTATTTAAAACTTAATTACATCAACTATATGCAGATTTATTTTGATTTCAGATTACAAAAAAGTGTACTTTTAAATGCAACATCCTTTCCTGTGATGTCTGTTTAATAGCTTGAGTGTCAAAACTTTATGATTTCTTTTTCTGGGAAAACAGTTACTAATTTCTTCATAACTAAAGGTATACAGTACAGACTTTTAAAAGACAGATTTATTCAGATGATGCCTACAGAATTGAATTGTTTTTAAATAAGCTTTGTAAATTGTAATTTATAAACAAAAATAATTAATAGTGTAATGACACCATTAAATACAAACCCTGAACAAGAGCAGGAATTAAGGCAAAAGAGGAGCAATTTGTATAGAACTAATCAGTTTCATATGTGCGATCCATTATATAACTCCAAGAATTGGAGTTTTAGCCCAACTTTATTGTGTCTCTCATCACCGGACTCTTTCCAGATTAGAAATTGTCTTGAACCTGCCCAGACCTGCTGCCACTCCTACGGTGCCACAGATGCATTAGTACTTCCACATCACACCACACCTCTTGAGGATTGTGCTTACACTCATCCAGCTTTCTATGAAACTAATGTCTGACGCTGCCAAGTCAGGATGCTTAAGTTTCACGACGAAGAGCATGATCGACTCGCATTTCAGCAAACTCTAAATGCATAATGATGTGCATAACAAACTTTTTCTTTCCATGCATTGAGGCCACTTTACATAAACTTCCATTTAGTTCATGGAGAATTTTCCAAACCTGAATCATAACAACTTTTAGCCTAATCCTAACCGTAGCACTAAAACACATTTGCAGCTTAAGCTTTATAGATTTATATTGTGGAGACCAACTTGGGCTTCTCACAAGGATGAGATGTCCATACAATATGAGTGAGTAAATAGATTTTGGTCTACACAACATAAAACACACACACACACACACACACACACACACACACACACACACACACACACACACACACACACACACACACACACACACACACAAATACACACAAAATGTAGTTAGTGATTGAAACATAATAATAAAAATCCTTGAGAAGATGTGCATGTCGCATCCTGAAAGGATCCAAAAGATTTACTGTGCATGTCGCTTTGCTCGGGTCCATGGAGGAAAACTTGTTTGCTAACAAACAAGCAGGGCTGCAGACAGACACCTGATTTAGCAGGCGATAGATGCCAAGCTTGCTTTCCTATTTTTACATTAGTGTTCTGTGACAGATTATCACATTCTTAAGAGCAACCGACATGTCTCTAGCCCCCCTGATGTACCCCACTGGACCTATTGACACCACTGACATAGACACACACTTGGAAGGTCATTTCACACTTGCTATTAGTGTATCGTGGACTCGTCAGCCCCTGGGTGTCTATTTCCCAGGCTATAATCATCTTGTTTATTGGTGAACTGAGTACAACCTAATGCCCGCAGCAGCAGTTCATCGTGTCCAATGAACTTTTTGTTCTTTGGATGAATTTTCCATATTCATGTCATTTTCTGGCATTCTTTCTTTCCTAAACACAAGACAGTTTATCCAAATTCACATCTTTTTTTCAGGTTGCATTGCTCATGGTGTATTGCAAAGTTGGATGGATATCGAATGAAGCAGGAGTTAACTTTACTAACAATTTTAGTTGCTTGCTTTTGCAATAACGTGCTGAAGTGTGAAATCCTTTTGAATTTACATCAAATGTAATCAGTCAGCATACAGAACTGTACCCATCTCCACACTCACTATTCTGCTTTGAATTATTCATGAATGAATTATTATATAGATTTCAAATATATCACTTTGTAACGATGCTAGATACATATTTGTATACCGGAGTGATGATGTCATGAATATAGATCTGACAATGTGCAAATTAGTAATTTACATTACTATTTTTCAGACACACCCCAGATTCTCTGTTAAATATGTCACAAAACACAGAAATATGAATATAATAAAAAAGATAAACTGGATGTGCAGAGTTGCTGGTAAAAGTTATGAGGTTAAAGAAACCGTTGTGTGTAAAGTGTAATCTGTGAGACTGTCAGTGGTATCATCACTGTATTGCAAACACTACAATAAAGTGATGGTGCCACTGGTGTCTCACAGATTAACACATTACTCACAACAATTTCTTTACCATCATCATCTTTACCACCAATTTTGCACATAAAGTTTACATTTTTCATTATATTCATATTTCTACTTCCACACTATACATAATGGATTCAAATTATATATATATATATATATATATATATATATATATATATATATATATATATATATATAATTAGAATTTTTTTCATTGCGTAAATTTCATAGACAATTTTGATCCAGGGCGGCACGGTGGCTTAGTGGTTAGCATGTTCTCCTCTCAGCACTAGGGATTCCCGGTTCGAATCCCCATCTGGGTGGAGTTTCCATGTTCTCCCCGTGTCTGCGTGGGTTTCCTCTGGGTTCTCCGGTTTCCTCCCACAGTCCAAAAACATGGCTCAAGTCTATTGAGTTCTCCAAATTTCCCCATATAGAGTGTGTATGCGTGCGTGTCTGTGTGAGGGAGTGTGTGCCCAGCGCCCGAAACGTTCTCCCCTGGATGGGCATGGGGAACACCACCGCGACCCTAATATAGGATAAAGCGGAAGATAATGAATGTATTAATATTCTTTATTGATCTACATATTACATTTAAATTTAAGAATCCTAAATTAGTTGAATTGTATTTTGCACTATGGATTAAATTGTAAAATTATTTGTGATTTACAGTTTGAATTTAATTGTAAATCAAAACTTTAAAAAATATTTTAAATTTGTGACCTGTAAATAGCTTCTTGTGTGAGGCATCTCTCATTCGAAGCATTTCACTGCAAGTTCTATTGTGTATCACTGTGCATGTGACAAATTTGAAAATCCCAAACCAAATCTCATAACAGCTAGCTTTTTCATTGACAATAGTTGTTTCTTTATATGACAGTGTCTTTCATCAGGTTTCCCTGCACATTTTCTGCTTTAAAACAGCCCATTTAACACAATAAGGTGAACAGTTGGATCAATTGTGTTGTAATCAGGTATAACCAGGATTAAAAAACAATGTTCTTGAAAAATATACAAAAAAGCAAAAGAACGTGTATAGGCCTTTTAAAGACCAAGATGAGGGCTTAAAGAACATCACACATGAGCAACTTTGGAGAAAGGGACATGGCTCAATGGCCCAACAGTGAGATTTTCCTGCTGCCCCTTAACCTTCATGTTTATAGAATAATATATTAACACAAATATATCAATGCCAACAATATTAATTAAATAAGTAGCACTATTTGCCTTAAAATAAATAATCTAATTAATTTCCTATTATAACAAGGTTGTAGTTTATATATTAACCTCAGATCTAGCACATTACAGTGACTGAAAAAAATGTTGATTGGATTTAAAATTCGAACTTTGTTCATTTTTTAAAAAAAATCCCATTTTATTACTTAGTCCTCTACCTACTTATTTATTGATACATAATCTTCCATGAACTGCCCTTGAATTTAAAATGTCTAAAGTATTGTTTTTTATTTGAGACAAATGTCAAGTATTCGTGCCTCAGTACAAGAAGGTCCATGGTAAAGTGGACAAAGTCCTAACAATGTGGAGATTGCATACTCATACCCAGGTTTGTGTGGGTCTCCTCAGAGAGTTCCAGTTTCCTCCCATGGATCAACTGGTGATAATAGAAAATTACTGCAGGTGTGAATGCATGCATGAATCTGTGTGTCTGTTCTGTGATAACTGCCGAACTGTCAAGTTTCTTTCCTAACCTTTCACACTACGAGTACTAGCATAAAGCAAAAGCTCCAGTGACCTTGATGAGGATACACAGAGTAGAAGAGAAACTTTTAAATGAATGTTTATTTCAACAGGAAAATGTAGTGCAATTGTTTGTGCCCCATATTCAGTACTAAACTTCTGTAGTATATGCAAATGGTAGACAAAGTTTGAGTAAATTAAAGGTAAGTAAAGGTACCAATACAGCCTACATACTTTTTAAATATGAATAAAAAATACAACACAAGACACCTACACATTACACCTACAGGAGCTTGTATGACATTCCATCTTACAATGGCCCCACTTTTGCAGCTTTAACAGCTTTTATTCTTCTAGCATGTCTTTCTTAACATTTTGGAGTATTTGTGTAAATATTTGCACCATTGACCCAAAGGAAATTTTTGTGAGGTTAAGACACTGATGTAAAGCCAAAAGGCATATAAGAACATACAATGTACATGATTAGGATCGAGATTGTATACTCCTGTGGCAAGGAACTGAAAAAAAACATCTTATAATTAATACAGATGGCATGGTGGCTTTGTGGTTAGCACGTTTGCCTCTCATTGCTGGGGAAGCAGGTACAAATCTCAATTTGGGTGGCGTTTCCACGTCCTTTTCATGTCTATATGGGTTTTTCTCTGGGCTCTCCATTTTCCTCCCACAGTCCAAAAATGTGAACTCAAGGTAAATTGGCTGCTCTAATTTGCCCTTATATAATATGTGTGTGTGTGTGTGTGTGTCTATGTGAGTGAGTGTATCTGCCCCCTACCCGAAACTCTCTCAACCCCCCCCCCCCCACACACACACACACAACTCTAGTAGGATATTAAGATGAAATGTGAAAATTAAGAGGTGTGCAAATTTTGACAATGAAATGTTTTTAAAACATTTTTTTAACGTCACACTTAAAATATTAATATCACAGACTGATGTTAATTATATTTTGTCCATTAATCCATTTTTTTTTTTATTTAATAATTCCAAATGGTCTGTCATTGCTTTTCCTGGTTGTGCTGTTCCAGATGTGTTTTTTTAAACAATCAAATTTCAAATCAGCCTGAGGTCTTTACACTCAGTTTTACGACAGGTAGGATAAATTAGGTGTCAATCAAAAGGTGTTCATTTATAAATAAAATCTTGTGCCAGGAATACAACTTGACGTTCAGCATTACTTTCGATGGCAAAAGGGAAACAAAGGATAAATTATGTTAACAAATATTCAGGATTTAATCAGGATTTTTTGAGTGTTATTTTTCTAAATATTATTGCAATTTTATACTGCATTTCTGCATGATAAGATTTTTATAGCCATAAAATAGGTATTGACTGGTAGATTGATATAAATAAAGTAATACTGAAGTAATACTAGGCCTAGGTGTAAAATGCATGGCCCGCCACTGGATTAAAGTGATAAATGTTGTTGCAGCTGGTGGTTGCAACTTTTTCAAACTAATTTACATAAAGATAATATAGTACAGAACAATACAAAGTATTAAATGAGAGACTAAATCATTTAAACATTAAAATAAAACCATATCAAGCATTCATTATTTGTTTAGAAATTCACCAAATCACTATGTGGTAAAGCTGCGAACATCCTCAATATCTGAAATGCGAAGCCACAAAGCCATGCATTTTCTGAGACATAAAAATGTTTGGAAAACACCTTGTTTACTCTGTAAAATGTGTTTTAGATAGTTCTAATGTACACTGTGTGAAAATGTATTTTATATGTATGTAAGTTAATACACCTGTTTTGCAAATGTAGTGAAGTAGAGTGAACAATATTTTCCTCTGAAACGCAGATAAGTAAAAGCACAAAGAAGCATTAAAAAGAAACAGTCAAATAAGATACAAGTACAGTGAAATTGGAATTAAGTTTAGAAAATGAGTAAATGTATTTCCAAAAAGCAGATGCAGTTTATTAAATTCCCAGCAGTGCAGAGGAGATTCCTTAACTGGGTTTTTTTTTGCCAAGATGAAGTGATTATTTAAGCATTTAGCAAATTCATCCATTCTTTGGCTTGCTTTATTATTTTTTTAAACACAACCAGCCAGTGATTTAAGATCTTTGCTTAGTGGTGCCTAAGGTGATGACTTAAATTTACTCAAGATGATCACACTTCACACATCTGTTCAGCTATAAAGCCAGGTCTATACTGAGAGCGCCGCTCAGTTACAGTTGTTTCCTTATAGGTTTCTTTGCTTCTCCTTACTCCATTTCAGGTATCTCATAATTGTGCTAGTAATTTTGTAGTCAGGGCCTTAGAGGCTGTGACTCTTTTAACTACCCAGTGATGAGGCCCAGCAGTGCTATTTAAGCAGCTTCAAGCTAAATAAAGCTACATAAACACCTGAGCTGAGTGTTACTTTGGCTATTTGCTGCTAAATATGCTCATGGTTTGAGCAGACTGTGCATCTTTCTAAACCGCAATCTGTAAATCAGCTCCAGAGTTATGTATTTTTGCAGTGTTTTGGAATAAATACCATAAGCGATAAATACTACATGTGTAGTATGTGTTGCTATACAGCAGGCATCCTGTGGAATATTTGGTAAAGTAGCTCCATCTGGAATGAACTCAATAACCTCTACAACTTGTCGGTTCTCTCCCTCTGTCTCCCCTCCTTTCACTGACACTCTCTTTTCACTTTCTCTCTCATCAGATCAAAACCACACGACCATTCTATGTGACTCATGGCACTGCTCGCTTGACCCCAATGTAATTAAACTAAGCTACTTTCTGTGTGATTGTTCAGAAAAGGTCCGAACGATAAACCTGTTTTATTTCTTCATGACAGGACAATTCAGAATACAGGATAACAACCACAGAGGTCAGCTTACTCTCTTTATACTCTTTATCCTAGATTATAGTTCCACAGTGCAAACAATGCCGGTACTTGTCATTATGAATAACCCACATTTAAATAGATAAGTCCTGAGCTGCAACTGCCACTAATTATGAATAAAGAGCAATTACAGCAGACTTGTACAAATGTCACACAGAAAAACTGAGTATTCAAACTTCATTGCTTGTGTTTAAAAAAAAAAACATATATACTAAAATTATTTTGTGCACCAGAGTTACTTGAAGTCCAACAACTGTATTTACTTGCTATTAAAACAGATTGTAAACAGATGCATGCAAAGTACCAGTCCTTAATAGTGTGACCATCTAATGTTGTAGCATTTTCAATAAATTGCAGTCAGAACCAAGAGCCAATACTGATTCAATACTGATTTTTAAGTGTGACTTTAAGTGTGATGTTAAAATTGGGCAATGAGAGCATTGTGACTTATGTTCACTAGTCTTTTTATAAGGTACATCTCTTTGTCCACTTTTAAAATTTGTCCTTTAGTCCAACAAAAACCAAATGTTCACTGAAGCTAGTTCAGTCTGGGACTATATCATATTACATTACGTCAGGTCATTTAGCAGACACCTTTCTCCAAAGCGACTTATAAGTATCCCAACTTGATTTTTGGGGTCAGAACAATGGGTCTTGCTCAAGGACCCACATTGGTCAATTTAAGTGGACCTGACATTAAAACTGCAACCTTCAGATTGATAACTTCTCTCTTCAACCACTGAGCTACCATACAAAGAAAGGGGGGGGAAAGTGCAAAAAAGTCAAAACTTAAAGAATTACTGAGCGAGGTTTCCGAGAACACATCGTGTAACCATCAATGGATACATACTTGCATGTATAATACGTTTTTTGCACGTTTTAGTACTCACAGCTGGACAGGCATTTTTTAAACACATAATTGTTTTGCACAGTATTGCACAAATGTATTCCGAGTTAAATGGATAAGATGTTCCTACCACTACACACGATATGCTAAAATGGCGGGCCTTAAACTTGTTATAATTGAAATAAGAGTGGAAATTAGGCCAAGCTTAGTCTGTGCTAACAGAAGAATGTCACTTCTACAAGTCAGACATCGATGGTGTAACACAACACACTGACAGTGTTTTAATTGAACTCTATATTACCATTTTCCATGACACCAATAATGTTGGTCATTGTTGGACAGGCTAGACTATACAGGGCAGTTTGTGTACAACTGCTTTAATTTAACTGCCATATTTCCTTGATATTACAAACATGGGGCTGTTGGGCAAATATCCCACTGGGCAAAAATGTGACCTGCACTTGTCAGCGGTATCTTTTATTAGATCTTATATCTCTACTAAACCTAGTGACTTTAATCAGTAAATACATATAATTGCATGCCCACATTGTACCTGACATTAAAGTAAGCAGAGTTATAATTACAAGAAACATGCACACTGCAGGCATCAAAACCAACTCTCATTTCAGACAAAAGAGCCCTTTTTTATTTGAAAATAGGGGAAGAATTTGCTGGAGTTGTTGCATTCAGATTATAAGAACATGCAGATAATGACTGCTATACAGAAATTAACAAAGTAAAGCCTAGTAATTAAACGAGTCTATAAATTAAAGTCAAATTAAAAGACCTATGTCCATGCAAAATCTTCTAATTTAGACGAATGTTGAAGAGCTGCTGCAGAATGCATGTAATACTTTACATACTGTTAGGATGGAGAAGTCAAAACTACAATGAAAATTATATGATAAATCGTTTTGACATATTTGCATTTCCACAGGTTGGATATTTTAGGAATTATTCAATATCTACATGTTATCAGTAATAACCCAATGCATCATGGTGGAAAAACAAGAAAAAAAAGACAAAAAAAACAAGCCTTTAAAAAAAAACTAATACAAAAGTAATTATGTACTGAATAGTTGTGACAAATGTTGTTAAGCTGCTTAAAGCCACTGTTCTATTGTAGAAAGCCCTGTGTAAATAATGCTGAGTTGTCTTCAAGACATACCCTCTTAAAGGCAGCCAGCATGATATGGAAATGCAAATCTAGACTAGAGTTATGTCATTTGTAGGGGGGTAATATGTCCACAGGTGATATGACAGACATTTCAATAAATTGCATTATTTTGCATGGAAATAAAAAGAAATATTCACTATGCTATGTTGTCAAAGATGATCGAGACAAAACCAAATGGACAGCTGGCTGCATTTAAATGGTTGTACACATCAGAAGACTAATCGATTTTCAATGTACTGACCTTTAATTTTCTGATTATTTCCAAACCTTTTCAACTGTGTAAAGAAACTAAGAAAATTGCAATTTTTACAACACATTAAATCTTGTACATAAAACTAAGCCACTGCATGAAAATATTACATAGCACACAAAATAAGAAATTGAAAGGTAAGTTAATACACTGATCAAAAAGGTGATCTGTGCTCTAACCGTAAGTATTCATCATGTTGTGAATGTAACTAAAACTAATGGCATCAAGCTAAAAAAAATAAACACAAAAAGAAATTCACAAAAGTACTGCATTGCTTAAGCACCAAATCACCTTCATTACTCACACTAGAGTGATGCATTTTTGGCAGGTCACATTCTTCCCTGGACAGAAGACTCTAGGCTTCCACTAGTAAGCAGAAAAGTGTTAAGGTTATCCTTAATTTGAAAGGCAGAATGTCAAAAATGTAAAAATAAAATAAAATAAAATAAAACAAATAAATAATAATTATAATAATAATGTCATATAGTATAATTATAAATGACAGGTTCACTCAAGTAAACTTTTACTTAGAGCTCATGACACTTATATTTTACATGGTTTTCTTAATTTGTGTATTATTTCAAAACATTTATTAATTTAATCATAAACACATATAGTATGTGCATTAGTCTTTAAATTTTAGTAGTCTGCATATAAAAATATAGGCCTCTAGTAATAAATAATAATTGTTATATAATAATAGTATATTATATAATGATACAATGTGACAGCTGTACATGGTAATAATCACATCATTCTTTTTTTCTTTTTGTGCTTCTGTCAATTTGTCCTCTCTGAGTCTGTGACCTCTGTTTCCCTGAGGCTTCAATATACTATAGCAATATTCGCTTGCTTTCCATGTTACCTTTATCACTCATCGTAGATAAAGGGACATTAATGTTTTATCCATTTAAGTCTAAATTTTACATAAAGATATGGCAATTTTTATGCATACCCTCAGCTCCCCAATAACCACACCCTCCTGCTATCTGCCTTACTCCCCTTGACTGTCCCTCTTTCGATACCCCCACCCTTTTCCCTCTTTCCCTCTTAGGCTGATGGGAGAGGGTGGGGTAAATCTGCACTGGTTGCCATGACACCAGACAGCCCTTGCTTGCTAAAGGCACGTAGTTTCCTCTGCTCCATTTCCCCAGAGCCTTACAGAAAGCATGAAGTGTCTGTGTGACAGCAAAAGCTGAAGAACAACAAGTGTGTGTGCATCATGTGTTTGTTATGTTACATTCCAAATCATGTAAATGTGAAGACTGAAGGTGGGTCATGAAATGGCTCTCAATCAGGACCCTGGTGACTATATACCACAGAATCGATCCAGCTCACAGGCTGTGAAACACTTAAGATTCAGGAAAATGCAGTTCTGGTACACACTTCCTTTTCCACTGAAAAAGCTCGAGTCCCTTTCATCAATCTCAGTACACTCAATCGCTCTGCAGTCTACCCGAAAGCTGGTGTGCCAATGAATAATTTAGCAGTTGGTATTTGCAGCCATCTGTTTCTCTTTGCCTCACCATCGGTCTTACTCGCAATGCTGCTCCTTTATGCTGTGCTGTGTCACCAAACAAGAAGGCAGACCATAATGCTGCAATAGAATTGTGTGTGTGGTGGTGGTGCAGTTCATATGTGTATGTGTGTGTTTGTGTGTATGTGTTTGTAAAGGTGGGGGTTGCACTTCACCAATCGCGACCGGATCTTTTACAGCACTGAACTTTCATTTCTCAGTGATGCTTATAGTGTTCCTGCAGCATTTATTAATCATGCATTAATTGTTTCACACCTGCAATCCACCATTGATAGTTAGTAAGGTTTACTTTAATAACTCTTAATTTATTTAATCCATCATTTATCAGCATTAAAGTCTGAGGACTTTAGAGACAATTCAAATTTCACATTACAATGCAAAATACCTTTTCTTTTAGATTCTTCATGCTGGCACATCTGTGATACACCATCTCTCACATCACAATAGATGCAATGCAGCAGACGATAATGGGTATGAACCTCCTGCTGTGAGGGAAGCAAACCACAAAAGTCAGTTCTTTGTGTAAAATAAAAAAGAGGTGTGAAATTGGCCCTGCATATGACCTGCATGCATTACCTAGCCATTTGGCTGCATAAGCTAGTTTCAGCCAATAGAGGGTGGTGCAGAGTCCACTGCTATGCCCCCACGTTGCTTTACTTGGCTTCATTAGAGGATAATAAAAATAAATACATTTAAAAAAAATAACTATATATATATATATATCCACTTGATTACACAACATACATAATGAATGTACCATTTCTTTTGCCTAGTGAAAATAATTCTGCAGACCCAAAATGTAATTAGGCATGTTTCAATAACAGGGCATGAAGATCCAGTGCACACAAATAATCTGTGATATTATTTTGTGTGGAGTCAAAACAAGGGTGCTGTAGCTGCTGGGCAGCAGATCTTATTGGAAGAGGTTTGCAATGCAAATGTCAAACCCTCTCAGGGTCTGGTCTTGCTTGAACAAAGTGCCTTTTCTCTCAAAAATACAGCTTGTACAGATCAAGCATTTGGTGGATGGCCAACACAAGCGGCGTCTTTGTTCAGGTGAAATTCCTCCGCACTGTCTGTATACTCTTTAAAACTCAGCCCCGACTTTGCGTCAATTAAGGCTAGTGGAGTGGGCATTCCCCTGCAAGTGATTTCCAAAGCTAGATCAAAAAACAATGATCCAAAACAATGATAAAAGCTCTAGCAGAGCAGAAGACTTTAGTTAAATTAGTTTGATATGACTATTTTCTGCATCTCTCCACTGAATGAAATGAAATGATTGAAAGTAACACAATGATGCTGAAGTTAGGCAAGGTTTGCATGGAGGTGGTGTATGGCTAAAAACTGATGTTTGACATAAACAGCAGGTCCTGTCCTCCAGAAAGAGCAGGTTCCAGAGATGGGTGAGGTGTGTGCGAGGGTGTCTGTGTGTGTGTCTCTTCTGTGTCTGCTAAAAATGGCAGAGCTCAGACTGAGGCAGGAGGGAGGAGGGCAAACATTAATTTTACACTGCCTTTGCACACACTGACAGATGCTGTCTGCTTTGATCTATCTTTGGCCAATCCGCTCCTATCTGTAGGCCACTGTCCGGAAAGCTGCTTACAGATTCTGCTCGTTCCTAACCTCAATAACCTGCACGTACAGTAGTAGGCTAGTTGTTCATTCTGACATGGAAAGAGAGGGGTTAAGCTGAATAAACCTACTGGTGCATTCAGCTGAACTCTATGATAATAAACACAAACATTTATTGTTTGCAGCCTTCCTGCAAGCTGGTGTGCAGCGAGACATTCGAGCTTATCTGACAGTGACGACGAACAAGTCAGAATGAGGAGACAGACAGACATAGCCTGGGAGAAGCACAATGGCAGCGACGGCGGCCGGAGCAGGAAGAAATGTGCCAGAGTCAGAGTTGGATGCGCGCTCTCTTTCCCCGAGCACAGTGCGGCCAAGCTGAACCGAGTGAACTGCAGCCGAGTGTTTGCCGGGAGGTCAGAGAGTCCAACATTCCTCTGGAGCACTGTGTTTACACAGCTCAGAGAAAGAAGGGGACGGCAGGGGGGTGCGCGAGGGGCTTACAGGAAGGGAAACAAATCAGCTCAGGGCCGCGCTACTCAAACCATGTGCGCTCTGGAGGCCCACTACGGCACAGCTGGACCTCAGCACTTGCTCAATCGCTGAACAAGCATGTAAAACAACCCAGTTAGGACAGCAGTACGTTAAAGCTACTTCATTACTATTTTACTATTTTCCTATTCCATTCCTATTTTTTCTCTTGAATTCAAGAATACTCTAAACACCAGTAACAATCAAACGTATGTGTATAATGAAGAACAGTTCGTCCGATGCAAGCGATTACGTAGGTGTCCCATACAAGTCGTTTTCTAATAAGTATTTACTTTGATTTGATTTTACAAATTTAATTAAAACTCTGTGGCTCTTTATTGAATTAAGATGGCTTTTTTTTACGTGCCTGTAATTACAGCAGCAAACACAATAGAAGGTACTTTGTACTGATATAGACTGATTTATACAAACGATAAAATGACTATTGTGCAGGAAATGAGTTAGTACCAAATGTTTAGAACAAAAATTATTTGCAAATAGTGAACACAGCAACCATTTTTACTTAAATATAGGACTTAAGAAAATTAATTACACCAAGGACTCTTTATGAACATTGTTTTAACTAAAGATGAACATAGCTTTTGATTAAAAACTTTGAAAACACATAAAATAAAGATAATTTCCACATTTTGTCGATGTTGTGCATGGTAAATACAGTACACAGAAAAATTATACTGGGCTATACTTGTGACTAGCATTAAAAGCTATCTACAACTATTCGGAATAAATTACGTTTATATGTAAAAAAGGTTTACATTTATTGAGTTTTAAATAGTGCAATGTTTTAGGTTACACAATATTTGAATCGTTCATAACGTATAAGCAAGGTTTTACACAGAGGCTTTGAGGCGGATATCGTTTGGAGAGTAAACGGTTTTGGGCAAAAATGTACACTCTTCCCCCTCTGCTGGCCAAATCAGAAAACTGCACAATGAATCTGCCACCTTAAAGAAACATTTCCTATACCTCAAATATTATATTAAATAAATAGCACAGTGGAGGAATAATGAAAACCTTGACCCACCTTTATTTACTTTACGTGTTAAGGAAAAACAACATTAAAAAAATGCTAAATTATTTTTTGTAAGAAAATGCAGTGTTCTAGATTTATTTGCATGGCTGTTACATATGGTTCCTCATAGTCTAAAAGACTAGAACACCTTTAGCTTTTGCAAATTAACTCGAAATGATAATGAATGACACATTCAACATCATTTAATTGTAAAACTTAATTGTGACACGCTACTCGTCTGAAGTCTGCGATAACTAACCATGCAGTCTTCCCAAACTGTTAAACTAATCTAACAAGAGACCAGCAAGATGCCGTCAGCCGCATGTTGCGTAGAGAAGTCAGTGAGTTCAGTTCAGCTGCATAAACCAGAGCCGGGTGTCACTGGGGAGTCTGCTCTGTATCTCTGAATGAAGGTGTTTAAGTCTCTGTATTAGCACTGACAGGAAGTGTGGGAAGAGGAGGAAGTCCGCCCAGCCTTTAAAGGTTGCACAGGATTTCATTCACCAATCTTATTTTAAGACAGCTGCTTAACAGCAACTTTTGGTGTTGATATCAATACATTCAACCAAATCCCCAAAACAGTTCAAACACATGTTAAGGTTATAAATAGCAATGTAGAAATGTTATGCAGATTTTACAGGTCATGTAGCTTTTCTATCCCTCTCCTCTACTACCTCTGCAGTAAAGCTTAAGTTAAAAGACTCCCTATAAAGCCAACCAAAAAGAGATGAAACTAAATAAAAGAGAAGATTTAAGTTCAGGTTTTAAACATTACACAATGTGAATCAAGTAATACTCTTTTACTCAGTCAACTTGCATTTTGTTTATTAATAAACAGTATTTGTGAATATTCAAAGAATCTCATCTCATTATCTTCTGCTAATCCTGTACTAGGGGTTCTCCCCATGCCCATCCAGGGGAGAATGTTTCAGGCACTGGGCAGATACATCCAATGCCCTGTATATGGGGCAATTTAGAGCAGTCCATTCATTCCAATTTTAGACTGTAGGAGAAAACTGGAGAACCTGAAGAAAACTCATGCAGACACAATATGGAGAATATGGAATCTTTTTAGTTTTTAAACCATTTTCAGATGGACAATTCCAAGACAGGTTGCCAATATCACTGGGTACACACTCACTCACACGGACGCGCAACAAATGGGCAATTTAGAGCAGCCAATTCACCTTGAATCCACTTTTTTTTGGACAGTTTGAACAACTATATGCTTTTTATCATCCCATTCCACATCACTGATGATTTTTTACAAAAGCATTATGGTAAGACATCTATGATGTCTATGTAAACCTGGAAGGTGTGAATGAAAATGAAATGCACTGCTGCACAATTAGAGGTTTTGAAAGTACTGTCATTTAAGTTTATTTTTTATTTTATTTATTTATATAACAGATTCTACAAAAATGCATTGTCTCAAACATAATTGTTTATGGGATCACTCAGTGATGGAAGTTTGTAACAGAGCTCAGTCATCACCATATCATTGTTACATTTTTCTATTTGCCAATTATTTTTTATATGACCATCATTTCTTGTGTTATAGCAATTTTGCATTAGAGATGATGTGTATATACAGTATATCTGCAGTAAACTAAACCACAAACATTACGTCATCTAATCTGTGAATTATTTAGTATTTCCCCATGCCCATTCAGGCGCTGGGCAGATCTCAGGACAAGACACCAATTTATCACTGGGTACACACTCACTCACACAGAAACACAAACACACATATACACACACACACACACACACACACACACACACACACACACACACACACACACACACACACACTATATGTGGTAATTTTTGAGCATTCAATTTACCTTGAATCCATGTTTTTAAACTGTGGGAGGAAACTTGAGTTATGATAAGTGATAAGGGCAAACAGTCACACCACCACGCCACCATGCCTTTGCCAGAGAACCAGATTTAATAATTGTAAATAATTATGTCAAAAGTGGACAGAAAGTATTGGGATACATTCAGGCATTTCATTTCATATTTCATATATTCCAACATGACTTTGTCCTGGCGCCCAAGACAAAAAGGCATGATTGAATGAGTTTGGAGTGTAAAGATTTGACTAGCCCACAGAAATCTTCTCTTGGGTGAATGAAATTGCTACATAGCTACAATCTTGTAGAAAGTAAAAGCTTTTAACTTATACTGTGTAAGTAGCAAAGCATTTAAACATATTTAACCAAAAATAGCAGTAAAAAATATATATTTTTAAAATATATATAAAAAATATTCTGAGATTTAAAACTAACAACTATAAATTAAGTGTATGATACACTATGATACAGCTTGTTATATGACTGGGTCTGTAGAAACAATAATAACTTTGGTTACTACATACACATATAATTGGAAGGGTGACCATAGTCATTCATCTGGTTAAAAGCTTTTTAATTATCTTGAGGATAAAAGGCTAGTTACTTTATTTCTTTTTAGAGTACTGACTTAGGAAGGATTCATGCTTAAATAAATTATTTGCCACATGGAACAACACTAACTGAGTTAAAACTCCCTCAATTTAGTGGCTTCACAACAGCCAAGACAAAAACCACCGATTGATGACAACTAAAGCTGTCAAACGCTGTTCAAATGCTGGGTTCGATAACCCTGAAGAGGCCCACAAGCTATCAGGCTTTCACCCCCTTTACTGACCAACTACTTTACCAAAATAGCTAGCCATGGCTTTGACAATGACCACTTTAACCCTCCCCTTTCCCTCCGCCCAAATACTCTGATGCTGGGACATTAGTTCCCTCAGCATGACACACGCATTCAGCCTGACAGATGTAAGAGTAAATGTGGACAAAGGAAAGTGAAGAGACAGTGTATGAGAAAATAAGAATGGGCTGATTGACCGACTGATTGCAAAAGAGGAATGAATGGGAAATGGATGAAAAGACAAACAGACTGCACTCACCTTTCATTCCATTTTAACGTTTTCAGTTTTGTTATTTAAGTAGCCTTTCACTCGACTCTCATGTAACAATCCAAGTTTCAGCAATAGGAAAACAAAGAGAGGTCAGTGTAGAAAGCCTGGAGAGGAGAATTCATTGTTTTTCCATTTTGTCTCTCTGAGTTTCTGGTAGCGCACAGCACCCACGAAGCTCTGGCTCAGTCAGGTCCAGATTTGCCATGACATTAGAATGAATCAGACTGGTGCAGATGCAAATTGCTGCCATGGGATTTATGCTTGATGCTCCTTCTGGGCTTTATGAATCGCTTCTGTTTTCTACACAGTTGCAGCACAATGACTTTTTAACACCCCTCCCCCAATGAACAGTAGGTGTAAGTGGAAAAGTAAGCATACCAAGTTGTAATGTAAGATGTAAAGTTTGTGTGTGAAGGAACATGTTTAAAAATAAATCTCACATTTTCCACTGTAACTGTAAGTCTAGTCACACAGTCACAAATATTTTGATATTTATTTATTTATTCCATCAGACGTTAACCAAGTATGTGAGAGTGTATGTGTGTGTGTGTGTGTGTGTGTGTGAGAGAGAGAGAGAGAGAGAGAGAGGACGAGAGAGAGAGAGAGAGAGAGAGAGAGAAAGTGAGCAAGGGAGAGAGAAAGAGATTGAAAGAAAGAGAGATGTCCAAAAGCAAGAACCAGGGTGCAACGGCACTTTTTTTTTAAAGAAACAGATGCCTTTTAATAGACTAAATGTACTTGAACAGAAAATACTTGATGGTGCTCTAAAATCTGTCTCCACTCGAGTTATAAGAATAATAAAGTAGTTTTGAATGATGGACATAATTAATGTTGACTCGCCTTCATCACCACTACTTCTCATTACACAATGTTTTCCCAAGTTATGTAATTAGATGTGTTTCACCTTCACAAAAACAAAATTATATGCAGATTTATGGAACTACATTTCAGTCCAATTCAAATCAAGTTCAATCTAGTTCCATCTAGAAAACATCCTAATTTAAACATCAGCAACAAAACTAGTTACTTCTTTGTCCCTCGTTTGAGGGTGTGGTAGCTCAGTCAATCTGAAGGTTGGGGGTTCAAATCCCAGGTCCACTGAAGTTATCATTGTGGATCCTTAAGCAAAACCCTCAATCCTCATTGCTCCAGGGATGCTGTATGTAACCCTGTGCTCTGACGTCAACCTATTTGGACTAATTGTAAGTCGCTTTGGAAAAAAGCGTGTCCTCAAATGTAAATGTCTCAAACATACGGTGTCCAAGAAGTTCAATATGAATTAACATTACATATGACAAAATTACATAAGTAAAAAAATGTATATAAAATACATTTACAAAAGCCAATACATTTAGATTTAGAGACAACAAAATGATCAAAGCTGATACAACATTTACCGACAGCCAGTCAGATGGCAAGGGTAGGTACCCTACACAGAGAGTGCTGATTGCTGATAATTGTCAATAAAATTTTCGCAGCAGGGAGATCATGAATGAAGTTAACAGAAAAAAATATTTTGTCCAAGAAAAAAAAAATCAGGCCAACTGGTTAAATGGTTTCCACAAAATGGACAACACATTTTGTGGTGTTACTGTCTCCGCAAAACAGTTTGATTGATAATCATCAGCAATCAGCTTTTTCTGTTTGTAAATGTTGTATCGGCTTTGATCATATTGATTTCTCTAATTGTAAATTTGTTTTTACCTATGTAATTGTTGTACATGATGTTAATCTGTTTTGCACGTCGCAGCCACCATACTAACAGGCTCATAATGAATAAACCTTTTTACCTCAATGACCATGAACAAAATCTGCATAAAGCATTTTTTTTGCCAGGAAGTAGCTGGCAAGGCTCTTTTTGATTTCAATAAATCTGTTCTATAACAATATTGGCTTTGTTATTCTTTTTTTTTTTTTTTTTTTTACTATAGGTAGAAAATAAAGTTCATATGTTGAAGGTCCCACAGCAAGACTGGGCTCAAGAGAGTTTGAAGTAATTGACTGAAGTTAGCTTTTATTTTGTTGTGTTGGTATTCTACCCTCAGGCCTTGTGGGTGGATCCTCCTGGGGTTTAATATATAAATGTGTCTGGGCTTCGGTTGAAGACTGGTGAGTATGCTGGGTTGTGCATGTCTGTTGACAGTTTGGCTGTGTGTTTGATGGCTAGCTCCAAGCATATGTTGTCTAGGGATTGATCGTTAGCTTCGGCATAGAGCCTTTTGACTGAGGACGTACTGAAGTGCTAGAAATAGTTCCTGATGATGTTTGGGATGTAGAGTATAGATGGAGGTTTTCTGGGTGACTGGTAGACTGTAGGTCTGTAATACAGGTGGATGGTATCAGTATCGGGATGTTTCAGTAGGGTCTTTTACTAAGAATAGTTTTGGATCCAGGTATTGGGATCTTTACTGGCTAAAGTGCATGCATATTATTTTGGAGAATTTAAAGCTGTTGTTTTTTAAGCAGTCACAGATGTTGTCTGAGTTTGTCGCAGTTTCTTGTCATGTGATGATATAGGCTTGTCCAAAGTCAAAGAAAACAGCTGTTGCACTAATTCTGTGGGCAAAGGCTTAAATGTATCAAAATCTTCTATTTTAACAATAACATTGTATTTCCCACATAGGGCTGTCATCTATCATTCTTTCACTGGTTTTGCAAAGACAGCATGTCAGTGCTATAAGTCGATAACTGTTTGGATCTCTACGTTTTTTTTCCTAAGCTTTGGGATGGAGATAATAATGGCTTCCTTCCAGCTCCTTAGAATGTTTTTTAAAATCTATACCAAGTTCATGAATTTTGGAGGTTGGATAGCACATAGCTGTAAGTTGTTTATAGGTTAATATTGGATTTACTGTAACTGATTTAAGTTCTAGCTTTGTTCTTATTTTATTGACTAGAATTCTTGGTATCTGTTGACAGTTCGGTCCCAAAAAGTTTTTGTTTAAAATTTCTATAAGTTGGTTTCTCTTTGCTCTGTGTTGAATGCATCTCGTTGGCCCACATGCTGGATCACACCGGCAAATGGCTTTGCCTTTATATATCAAATTATGTTCTATATGGTTGTTGAAGAGGTTCCTGGGGAAAGATGATTTAATTAATTAATTTTTTTGCTTCTGGCTACAACATCTGTTATATTCTTCTTGAGTTCAGCAAATGTTTCAATGTAGTTTATAGGTTTTTTAGCTGTTTGGTGGTTGTTTAATGATCTATTAGGTTTCATTTTCTGCAGCTACTACAATGTAATTCATTAATTACATAATCAGGTCTCTTTGCATCTGTAGTCCAGGTGGATGATATCAGAAAAGGTACAGTTTTCAATGCAGATAGTACAGTACATGTCCCATTTTGTGTTTGTAAAATCTCAGATGATATCCAGTGTTTCAAAGCAATAGGTTTCAATAAGATGTGTGTAAAAATATGGTTAGCTTTACTGTACACAATGAGTCCCAATCTACAGTAGTTTTGGTTCTTGTTTCAGTAGGGTTTTTCCAGGTATAGGGATCTTTATATATTTATATCTATATCTTTTTGTGGTTGTTTTCTTAGTGTGTATTATCTTAGTGGAATATCTTAATGGAATATCTTATTCCATTTTGGAGACTGTTTTTGGGAGCTTGTTTTATCCAGTTGTCACTTCTGCAGAGGTATTAAATAGGACATGGAGGGGAGGTAAGCAATTCTAAATTTGGTTGGTTAAGGAGTAGAGACGTATTTTTTCCTATATCCTCATGGAAGATTGTACACAGTAAACTGTTTAATTTCAAGAACTTCTGATTATATTGATATTGCTCTGTGGCATTTTAATACCTTAAAACATTTTTTTTAAATATATATAAAGTAAAACTTTAGTTACCTAGAGTAAAAAATTTGACCAAATGAGGATAAAATACTTTGCTCAAGTACCTGACTGTCAATTGGGCAGTTTTAAAAGTCAAATTCTCTTTTCTAGTTTCCAAGCTCTTTACAAGAAATATCTGATATATTTAGCTAGGGTGTATATTATCTAACTAGGGTGGCACGGTGGCTTAGTGGTTAGCACCTTCACCTCTCAGCCCTAGGGATTTCCGGCTCGAATCCCAATCTGGGTGGAATTTCCATGTTCTCCCCGCGTCCACGTCGGTTTCCTCCGGTTTTCTCCCACAGTCCAAAAACATGGATCAAGTCAATTGAATTCTTCAAATTACCCCATATAGAGTGTGTTTGTGTGCATGTCTGTGTGAGTGAGTGTGTGCCCAGTGATGGATTGGAGCCCTGTCCTGGGTGTATCTGCCCAGCGCCCGAGACGTTCTCCCCTGGATGAGCATGGGGAAACTCCCCGCAACCCTAAAAGAGGATAAAGCGGAAGATAATGTATGGATATTTAGCTAACTTTTTTAAATAAGGTAATAACTTTAATTGTGTACTTTATATAAGACAGCAGGACAAGGTTTAGGATGGTAAAGAGGCTGTTTTATTGTAAAGAAACAGCCAGACTTTCATGGTGTGAAGAAAATAAGCTGAAACTGAACATTTAAAAACTGTTAAGGTGTGGATTGATTTCCCACCATCCCACCTACATTTAGTAATCAATACCTCAAGCAGAGAGAAATCCTTCAGATTTCTGGGATCCACCAACACTGTGAAGTGTGTAGAGAACATTTCATGCCCAGTCAAAAAGGCATAATCGATGATGTTCTTCCTGAGGCAGGAACGTAAATAAATCTAAAGCCATAATAGTTTTGTTGTAAAAACCCATCACTAAGAGCACCCTCAAATTTTGATCACAGTGCAGGTCCTCTGCTCATCATCTCACCCAAAACTGATTGCAGCTCCTTAACTTAAAAAGATCAACAAAGCCACAGCGGGGATTGATTATAAATAAAAATCCTTTGACAATGTATTTTCAGAGGAATGAGTGCTTTACTGAATTCAGTGTTAAAAAGTCATAATATTTAATGCAAAGTGATAATAGGTGTTAATAGTTCTCAATAAACAAAGCACAGTCCAGATTCTACATTTACCTTTAGACATTAGCAGAAGCTATTTATCCAAAGTGACTTACAAGTATCCCAGCTTGATGCTTTTGGGTCAGAACACAGAGGTGGCATGATACCCCAGGAGCAGTGAGGGTTAAGGGTCTTGCTTAATTGACCTGGGATTTGAACCCACAAACCTTGGGTTGCTAGCCCAACACCCTAACCACTGAGCTACCATAACCACACCCATAACATTCTTTGGCAGAATGTGTTTATGCTGTTGCACTAATCTTCAAAAAGTAGGAAAGTAAGAAAAATACATTATTCAAACAGATGGCAAAACCTTAAGACAAAGGCTTAGACAGAAACAATAATATCACATGCTGCTAAAGATGAATCTATGGGTTACTAATATGTGTTTTCCCATAGATTTTTTTTGGTCACCCAAGATCACATGCAGAAGCTGATTAGGTTTACATTATTATTCCTAATTATTAGAAATAAAAAGAGTATTCTATCCCATGATTATAAGCGGAACACATACGTATAAATTAAATGATATATTAAGTATTTCAAGAGATCCATTTCTCAGCCAGTAGCCATTGTTAGCGCCTTAACACAATTTCACATATTTAGTAAGTCTTATCCGGCCTAAATGTGCACACAAAGAAAAAATAAGAAAGGACAACCGCCTGCTTTTAACGGCTGAGGTGACAGGAAGCCAGCAGGAAACATGCTGTACAGCACCAGTCAGGATAGAAGCCGGAAAACAAAGCCCAGAAATATAAAAAACATTACAGACCTTTGCCGTGTTGATCTACAGTCTGCAAAAAGATCAAACAACAGCTACCCTATTTTTTTTATCTCAAACAAATCATTTTCCAAGGTTTCCACATAATGAGCATGTAACATTGACTAATGAGGAATGAGTGTTAAGCATACTATAGCAACAGACATTTAATCCATCTGCAATTGAAATTTGGTAGTTTTCTAATTGAGACACAAAGGGAATCGATCATTTGTAAGTAAAATCCTTAATGTGGAGGTGGCAGAAAGGAACAAGGTGTTCAACCACTTTTTTACAAAGAAAAAAAAACTTGGCTCTGGCTTTCGTCAGTACTAGATGTATTATTTATCCTTCCCTCTGGTGCTGTCTCGCTGGCAAATTGAGATGTACGTCTGATCTAGGTCTCCCACATGCTACTCACGACACCGTCTGGCTTGGCCTACTTGTTAATGCGCGGCATCATTGGTCTAAATAAACCTTAGAAATGTGACTGGTTAGGGAAAAAAAAACAATATAAGCATCATCGTTTTGTTTTTTATCACACAGAAATGCTTTTTGCGAGGCCAGCACACCCACAGAGGGGTACCTAAAGAGCTCAATGTGGATATAAATATTCCTACAGTGGGTTGCTCAATTAACAGAAATGTCTTCTTTAAATTAATGCAAACTGTCAGGTTGTTAACCACAGCTCGAGGCAAACTGTTATTATATAGTTAGTTCTGTTCTCGCTTTTTTTTCCATCTTTTATCATGAAGAAGAGTTATCATCTATAATGGCACGAATTACATATTTAATCAGGATGTCAATGCTAATTAACCAGGCCCAGGTAATCACGTTGAGCAAATTTTGTGCTTAAAGTGTAGTGTCTGATATTAACTTTGGTTCTATAAAGAAGCTAATATGGGGAAAAATTGATTGGTTTAACTGTAATTAAAGTTTACATGTCAACATCTCTACAATTTATAATATCAATTAGACTGTGGAATGAAATCAGAGTGCCACCAAAAAACAATGCAAACATAGGGAGAACATGCAAATTTTTTACACCTGTAAATGAAATGCAGGATCTCCATACTGTAAGGGTAGTGTTCCATTAACTGTCCCACCATTCCACATATGTGAACTATCCAGCTAGAACCTTCCACAGCACTGTTTGATTGTTAGAGAAACCGTCCAGTTTATTAGTGATTTTGCTTTCAATAAACACATTTGTGAATTTGTTTTTTATTATAGTGTGATTGTAACTATTTTATGAAAGCCATAAGGCATTTGAAGTTGTGTATTATTATGAGAACGTTATTTTTTCACAATAATACACATCCTCTCGTACCTTATTGCTTTATTATACGCTTACACCTAATTAATGTTTGCATAATGTTGTTCTGTAATAAAAAACATAGGTGGTACATGGAAGTTTTGGTTTGATAATGGGTTCTAATTGGTCTGAAAAGTTTGAGAACCACTGACCCTTCAGATGAGGGTTGGGTTACATTCAATTAGAAGTGTAAGCAGAACTCTTCTCAGCCACAATGCTGAACTCTGAATACTAAAATAAGTTTTTGCAAAAATGAAGTCATCCTTATTTTAATGACCACTATTTCTTTCAAACATTTAAAAAATACAGTTTGGAGTCTTCTTGCTTTCTTAATTCCAACAGAAAAGTCATGGAAGGGGCATGACTCCTCAATCTGCACTTAAAACAGGGAATTATGTAAGATATTCTACAGAATGCTTTGATCAAAAACATACAAACCTAAGAATAGAACACAATCTATCAAGCTTTAATATACACTATTTACAACTATTAAACGTATAATATAAACTGCACTGTACCAATTTAAATTATTCATCTTACCATATTTAAACTTTCATTTACCAAAAGACTTGATGATTGGATTCATTTAAGCCTATAATACAGTATGCGTTGCATTAATTAACTTTATTCACTTATCAAATGCATGGTATGCAATATCCACATTTATATATTGCAACCCGTACGACATTAAAATGAGGATGTTAGGCTTATAAAACACATAGTGAAACAGTATATAATTAATACTTTTATAACCCAGGCTGCTTCATATTTAAACAGTCTATTAAATAATCTTTGAACATGGAGCGTGCAGGAATAAAATAAAATACTGTTACGTTTATAATGCAGACTGTGCAAGATTTAGCCAGGAATTTGAACCTTATTTAATTAATCTTTAAACATCATCTGCTCTGCATTCATTACCTTTATTCATTATTTGATGCAGCCTTGATTCATTGAGTTAACATCCTTTAATAGCCTATATATCGTGTATATAGTGGTGCTTTGTGAACAGTTAAACTTTTTTTTTCCATGTAAATTTGTCTCAAACTTTCATCTGAGAAAGAAATCAAACAAATGAGACAAAAACATTAAACTTGAAGGGTTTTTGAGAACTTCAGAAAATTGTCTTTAGACTCCACTAAATCAACAGTCAGACAATTATTACCCTTTCCAGGGGTGGTCATCCAACAAAAATCACACTAAAAGCAAAGGCATTTAATATTCCACAAGGTCACAAAAACACCAAACATTGCAAATGTCTAGTCATCAAAACAACTAAGATTGCCAGAGATATTGTTATTTACTTTGGATTTATTCAAGAGAATCAAAAGGATTAATGAATTATCAATTTGACATATTGCTCTATCTACTTCAGACTTCAGAAGGTCTGTAACAACAGCTTTAATCTCAAATTTCAGTTAAGCATCAATTCCACTGCAGATCTAGAGTTTCATTGCATGCTATAGTCCTATCTGGACAGGTTTCACCATATCCCAGATTGGCCCAGGACTTGCCAAAGACCTGCTTCCTTAAAGGAATCTTTGGCTGACTGATAAGTTCAGCAAACCTGAATGAATTAAGTTCCGACCGACCGAAGTAAGACCGACTTTCTTCCTGAAAAACTTTAACAACCATGTCCTTCCCAATGCACCAAGAGCTGGCGCAATGCCATTTTCTTTTCACATTATTCACTTTATAGAAGCTGACACCCAGGTCATGTTGGGCAGCAAACATCTGCATACGTATATCCCCACTTTTAACACAGGGCCTTCTGAATCACAAGGACACCTGATCCACAAAACAAGCAGATCTGAGGAAACAGCCCTGTCTTTGGCAAACACCAGCGTGTTGATTCAGCTTTTAGAGTTCATCGCACAGCAGAAGAAGAGGGCAGCTGGGGTGAAGGGATCTTAGGATGTTAACTGAGAATAATACTCCAGTTTTTCAATCAAATTTCTTTCCAGTGCATCTCTAGAGGTGTGATCATGACATCTAATCCACTCATACCAACACATCACTCTGTTATCAGTGTCACGGCAGTGCTGAGAATGATCCACCACGCAGATGGTTCTATGGGGGTCCTGGTCTTTAGAAAACAGAATAAAAAGAATTAAAAAAAAAAACAAAAAAAAAACAAACAAAGAACTACATTTTGTAACTGTAAGACGGAGCGTGGTGGTTCTTAAAATGCTGACTCCAGTTTCCACAGTCCACTCTTTGTGAATCTCCCCCACAATTGTGAAGGAATTTAGTTCCACAATCCTCTCCAGTCTGCAGTTATTCCTAACTCCGAAGACATCAGCATTCTCACACGTGTCTCCTTTTGAGTTTTAGATAGAGCAATAGAGCTCTCACACTGTGCACAAATTTAAGCCAGATGTTTCAATATTAACTGAACAATTTCTCATTAAATTACTTTGTGCTGTTTCATTGTCCATCTTAATACTGAGAATTAAAGCAGCTATACAATGTTCTAAGCCTGGACACTCTAAGAGCAAGCTGAAGTGGCAAGGAAAAACTCCCTGGATGTAGTTGGAAGAAACCTTGTGAGGACCAAGGCTCAGTGGGCACTTCTCCTCCTCGAGTTGCCGAACAGCATAATATTGCAGGACATCAATGTAGAGTTTGTGTGTATCAGGTGTCCATTTGTTCAAAAAGTAGAAAAAGTGATTTAGTTTGGTGGAAAACCTCTGAATGTACATAATGGTCTTTGCAGTAACATCCTAGCATGAATGCAAAGCCACTATCCATCCATTATCTTCCCCTTAATTTTATACTAGGGTTGCGGGGGTGTTCACATGCCCATCCAGGGAAGTACATTTCAGGCGCTGGGCGCGGATACACCCAGGACAGGATGACAATCCATCATTGGGCACAGACTCACTCACACGCACAGATATACTGCCTATATAGGGCAATTAAGAGTTGACAATTTACCTTGAATCCATGATTTTGGACTGTGACAGGAAACCGGAGAACCCAGAAAAAACCCTCTGCTGTTCATGCAATGCTTTATTTAAGATAAGATAAGATATGCCTTTATTGGTCCCACTATGGGGAAATCCACATCCTCAGCAAAGTGGCAGTAATTGTGAAAATTAAAATTGATAACTTTGTTAAACAAAGTCTATTAATGAATATTAAGTGGAAACGGAATATACAACCAAAAGTTATCACTCAAGAGACTTATTACAGCCACGTTTGCATGCATTTTCATAGAGTTTATGATGGCAACACCCATGATCACAGTAACTCAGTTACATAGAGAGCAAAAATATTGTAAAAAAAAAAAAAAGCCACTCAAAAACGGCGTTATAAACAGGGCTGTTAAACCAGGATGAGAAGTGTTCTATGTTGCTTCATCCTTGTGGTATAAGGCGTGGTTCAGCCATTTCATTTCATTAAGACCCACAGGGGACCATGTCAAGTTGTAAAATTGGCCATAATACAACACCTTGAACATCCGCTCTTTGTTAATAAACATGTTATAAAGCCCTGCTTCTGGTGAGTCAGCTTCACGTGCAGATAAAGAAAAATTCATATTTACGTAATGCAAACATTTACTAAATGGAATGATTTTACTGCTGTTTATTGTGGATTGGACAGGATTTTTAAGCAGTGCAAGTTTAAAGGTGTATTTTAATAATCCCTAGAATGAGACTGCAGGTCAGTAAACATTTAAATCACAGAAACACAGATGCCCGGGGACCAGCAGTGACAGGGGTAGAACTTGAAACATTGATTTACCGTGTCCTCTCTAAAAGCAATAACAATTTGACCTTTGCTGTAAAATAACTCAGCTGAACAAGTATGTCATAAAACACTTTGTTCAAACACACAGAGACAGTGTGGGGAAGTGACGATAGATTAAAGGCATGAAAACAGGAATGCTAGTTGACTCAAACTAAAGGGACTGGCCCACATATTCTAGCTTATCTGGGCCAAGTGAGCAGAAAGTCATTTGGCAAGAGAGCTCTAAGAGATCCACACATAGACCAGAAAAGCACAAAAATAGAGAGAGGCAAAGGGGAGTGTGGGACAGCTGCCAGATGAAGAGGACCAGCATACAGCCTAAAAAAATACATTATTCTGGGGATACCATAAGGTGCCACCATTTTCCTCAGTAAAATAATATTTAAAATAAATGTCACTGACTTTCCCTATTCATTTCCTTTATTTATTCATCCTTCCCATCTAATACTGTCAAAAACGCAGCAATGACAATTTAAAAACAAGCTGCTACAGAGAATAACCGCTCTAAATGTGACAACTCAACATCGTGTAATAGACAGTAAAAACGACCTTAAAACACTTACATGCTTGGAACATGTCAACATATAAAAACAATTCTTTAGTGCTAAGCATAGTGAGGAATGTATCCCCATGCAGAGGTATGGAGCAGCTGTGGAGGGGCCCCATCATTGTGGAGGGTTCCAATCATTCCTCAACTCCCTCAGAGACACGTTCAGCTATCACTCGCCATGACAAGACAAACAACATATGAGATAACTGGAGAACAGCCAGGTGTGTGGGCAAATAGGGGAAAATTAAATAACTAATCATAAGCCATTAAGCTGCTATTTGACGTGAAATGACATGAAAATTACGAGTGATCATATGCATGGAAAGTCAAAGACAAAAGGTGAATGAGCAGAACTAAGAGCAGTCAGTGTTGCTATATTTAAGGACTTTTCACACTCTCTAAAAAGTGACTAGCGACAAATCTTCTTTTTCTGGTATTATTGAAGACCTTTGGAGACTCTAAGATGATCACACATGTTTGTTCTTTATTTACTGTCCTAAGTAAACAGCGAGTTCTGCCCTGAGTTCCGTTCCACAACACTCAGCTTACACACATGCCCAAAGCTGTGGCTGACCCTGATTACAGAGTGGGATGTAAATATAAATGCGTCTTATCTATGTCAACAGTCCTAGATTTGTGGGAAAGGAACCAGCCTTGCATCCTGAAGGTCCCCAGTTTGATTCCTTGTCTCACCAAGTACCATGGATGAAGTACCTTTGAGTAACGCACCCCCCCCCCCAACTGCTAGTCGCCGTATACAAGGCTGCCCACCACTACATGCAAGTGTGCTCACTATACCAGTGTGTTTGTATATGTGTGTGTTTCACTGCATGGATGAGTTAAATGTGAAGGACAAAATCCTCTGTGAGTAAAGCACTGTATGTAAAATAGATCACTAACTTTAACAACACAGGACAAAATGAATTTATGTAATTTACATAAATATGATTTCTGTAAATAAAGTGGGCAACAGTGCGAGCAATGCATACAAGCACACCCATGCTAAAGGTAAGGCATCATGTAGAACAGAAAAAACATAACATGTTGCACAAACCCTGTCTTCAGATTTTGTGGAGTAACATCTCACAGTCTTGTGAGATCTACTAATCAAAATGTACTAATGAATTGTACGTTCTGCTATTTAGTAGCTACTATGTTTAATCCAGAGGTGTAGGTTCTACAACAGGCCAGTACCTGTGTCTTTGTGGGTCACAGAAAGTGCAAGAAACAATTCCAACAAGAACATAACAGCTGCAGAACTTCAGTTCACAACATGCAACAAATCCAAGACTTGTTTGCCACGAGGTTATAAATAACGTACCTTATAATGTTCCCAGATTGTTTTAGGAAACATGTCAGAGTGCTAAAAATGATGCATCACTATTTAAATACTGTTGGCAAATCCATCACCTCACACATTACATTTATGTTGAAGGAAATGAACATTTATGATGAAGGAAAAACCCTTTCAACAGTGGGCAGCACAATTTTGGCTCTTTCAGAATAGCCTAAAAACCTTGAAACCATAAATCCAACAAAATTTTGGAAACATTCCTTAAAGATCTGGTTCCAAGCAAAACTGATCACATAACTGCTTTGGATTTGTCAGTTCCACATTATTTTCTCGCAATGCAGCACATAACACTCCGTTCAGATCTGATGGTTTAGACTGCGTTATACTGAACATGTCCTTAAACATTTAAGAGAATGATAAATACACTGTGAAATAAGTCACAATTTACTATTCACCAGTTTCAAGTTATTTAATTTACAGGAGTACTGGCCATACAACCAAAGTCTTGAGATTTTAAATAAACAGTTGTACACCCTGATAAAGCTAACCAGTAACATTCAGGGCTTACTGCCAAGCATTAAGAATGAAAGCAGATATCTTCCCACGACATTCCATCATTTTGAAGGTGAAAATTATAAATCTGAAAAAATGTTTCCCATAATTATTTTATAACTCAAACCTCAATAATGTCATCAGTACACAGAATGGCTTTTTATAAAGAGTGGAGTCAGCTATAAGGAGGATGAGAAATAAGCCAAGCCTGACACAGGAAAAGTATGGCAGCTCAATACAAAGGGGAAAACATATCATGTACAGATTCCAGTATAAACCTGTCTCTGTCCTTGTGAAACTTCAGTGACTGGAAGCAGAACAGTCAACATTTAAGTACTGTTCAAACATTGAAATCCCTGAAAAAACAAATGCCAGTAACCTGCAATAATGATGCGCCTTGTAAAAACTATGGTCGTGTTTGAAAGTTTGTTTTCACATAAATTTGACCTAAAACTAAAACCTTTGGTAAACAATATAAGATTTGAGATATGGTACAGGCCAATTTGTTTGTCACAAAGTTATAACTAACATTTTGATTAAAAATTTGATTCATACATGATAAATGTGTTTATTGAAAACCAAAACTGGTCTTCGGTATGTAATGTGGTCCCGTTTAAACATTGATTAAACAGTATACCAGTTTCAAAAAATCTAGTGGCCATATTACAGAACACAATATATAAACAACAGCTGCAACAGGCTTAGTGATTATTAGGAATTGGCTCACTGTTTATATTAATCTGTACTTCCATTAAGGATAGACGATTTAAAATAATGTACTGTATTTCACACACTGATACAAATGTGAAGTGGTCAGAGGTGTGCATTATTGTCAATAATGTCACAACAGGACAAACAGCTCAGCCAATCAGATTTAAGGACCAGGACTATCCATATTATAATCCCCAAAAATTAATAAGTCTAATATTCTAATCTCATTTATTCATCATCAATTAGGTCTCTTTATCTCCTTGGTGGAGATAATTAAACTTGGTGGAAAATCTGATAAAGTTGAAATTCATGCAGGTTCAGAAATTTTAAATCAACCCTGTATCAATAATTACTGACCAGTTTAATACAGAATTTAATGTGTGGTTTTTACTTGATCATAACATAATTTATATAATATTTATATGAACTCAAATTTATATTACAGGTAATCAGCAATTGCCATTTTTAATGGTTATGAATTTAGATAATATTTATTAAAGAAAACATTCTAATACATTACAACAAAACGGGAACTTTATATTTAAGCATATTGTCAGTTTACCAGTTAGCATTTTACAAATAAGCCTTTAAAGCCTTCTTTTAGTGCCATGGATTTTAGAGCATGTAATTGATTCATTGAAAGGTGGCCTGTGAAAAAAGTAAGCAGGGCTATCTGTTAAAAGAGGCAATTCAGAAAACCCCTCTATATTGACCACTGCTGGAGGAAAAGGTATTAAGATGAAAGAGAGACTCAGTAATGCCTCATTTGGCTGATCCCATAGGAGGACATGGAATGCCACAGTGGGCATCTTACATTTACCCAGTATCAGCAGCTGCATGCCCTCCCTTCCGCCTCTCCTCATCCCGCTTTAAACCCCGCTGGGGCATTCAGCAGATTTTCATTTCACTTCTGGCTTTGGCGCTCTGGCTCGGGCTCTGGCTACACAAAGCCCAGGGTTTCAGGTTGAACGTGAGAACCACCTCATCTCCTGACCCCCATTTGCATATGAATAACCGTGAAGAAACAACAGAGCGGACGGATGGACGAGTGAAAACGAAAGATTGATAAAACACGCAGTAAAGTGTGCCTGCCACCAAGCCATAATCTCACACTGGATTTCCCACTTGTAATTGAAATCCGTTTAACTTAAAAGAAAAATAAGTCAGGAAGTTACTCGTAGAAGTATAACATCGTTGTTTGAATTTCTGACATATGCTAATTAGTGTTCAGAATTTCTAAACTGGACAATGCTTTAAAGACGAGCACCGAATGATATCCATGATTTGTAACACTAGAATACTAATTACAAGATATGCGACCTTGATTTTGGCCATCACTGGCAATTAAATTTTAGAATAAGAGTCATATACATATTGGGTACAGTAGCATCCTGAGGATGTTAGGTGTCTAAATGAGATTCAGCCATTTTTTAAACCAAAGCTTGTCCTACATTATGTCATTCATTCCCTTGAGTTCAGTAGCTAATCAGTAGGCAGCCCCAGGATTGACCCCATTTATCAGGGGTCTATGTGCAGGTCATAACGGCCCATAGCTAGAGCTATGGCATATTGAAAATAAATCAATATGTCGTCCTTAAAAAAAAAAAAGGGGAAAAAAAAAATAAAAATTCACACTGTCCTGACACGTCTGATTAACACATATGGTTTCTCCTCAGTTACAACTATAGTAGCAATGCTTAGCATTAGTGAACTTAAGAAATACCATTTTATTTACCAGTAAATTTATAGACGTCATGTGCCCAAGGATCGTGATGATGCTCATTGCTATCCTACACCCCAGCAACAGACTATTTTCAAGTCTTTAGCCTGTGTCATTTAAATAGCAATGATACTTGCAAATATAACATCGCAGATGGGTGTGGAGGTTTCTAAATGAGGTGTGTTCACGTTAATTTCTGACATATTGCTGCCACACGTTGTAACAGTCAGCCGTTCATTGCTATCTTGGTAGTGAATTAAATTGTGCAAATAATGCATATACATAGTGTGTATTATATACTATACTATACTGTGTATTCTCAAATCAGAGTAAAAAAGAATAACAGCTTAACAGCACATTGAGTACAAGTAGTTGTGTGGTTGAAACAGCAATCCGACAAAGTCAGACAGCATATTAAAGATCTGGGTCTTAAAGATAATAGCAAGTGACACACTGATTGATTTCGGTTTGAATCCTGGGTCCTTGTTGTGTGAGGTATTTATGTTCTCCCATGTCTGGGTAGTTTTTCTCAAGAACCTTTATATTTCTCTGTGTAAATGTATTTTTCTTTGTCGGCTTTGCACTGACTCTTTGCACTTTGACTCTTCACCTGTCCAGGTTGTTTTCTTTTACCCAATTAGCAATGAAAAAGGAACCCCCTAATAAGAATATGGGTCTTAAAAGTTAGTGAAGAAAAGGTTTTGACTAAATGAAACAAGTTACAATGAATGGTGTTTTCTGATGACGAGCATTCAAAAGAATAAGCTTAAATCATTTTGGGGAAACAAATTAATGGATTAATTAATTAATTAATTGGCCAATTTATTAAATTGCACATGTCAAACCAATGTTATAAAAAGAGATGTTGGCTTTAGATATAAGGATTTTAAAACCTGTCTTCAACAATATCAAAAAGTAAATCTTCTTGAATGGTTTTAGACAAACTTAAAACCAACAATAATAGTCCAAAGAGCTCCAACTCAAGAAGAGAATAGCAGGATTTTCTTTTATCACTGGTAGACTTTAAGGATGTAGCACAAAAAGCAGCATCAATCTTCACTCCCACAGGCTATTATTGTCCTCTTCTGCTATTACCCTCTCCTGTTTCCCCTTCAGTATGTCAGGCCAGAATTACAGCTGGTTTCACTCCCTTATACTACTGTGATGAATAGCTGATGTTATCCGAGACTAAGAAAAGAGAACGGCTTCGTCTGACACAGAGCATCACTTTAAAGAACCCAAACAAGCCTTTATGGTTGTACATGCCCATAGTAATCACCTCGGAAATTAAATATGTGATAGATGCTTGAGCGCTACAGGTTTCAAGATAAGTATATATAAAGTAGAATTAAAGGGCTCGTTTCCTGGTCCTCCTTTTGTGCTATTTGCATTTTTTTTAAAGAGGCAACAATGTGAGATGTGTATGGCATCCTCCTCCTCTATTATTATTATTATTATTTCTCTGCACAACTATTATCATTCCTATAAATCTACTGCTGCAGTAATATCCCATAGAGACAGCCTTGTCGTCCATCCAACAGAGAGATAGCAATGATGGTTAAAAGCACTGTTTAATCGGCTAATATCAATTCAAAGCATTTGTCTGGATTTAAACCTGGTGGGAATTATTAATGAGGCTCTCATCATCTTTAACTGATCAAGTCATAACCAAAGCGCTATAACCAACTTCCTGCTGAGTACAAGCTGTTCAAAAGGCTTTGAAATAATAGTAAGATGAATGTAGTGTTTTCAGAAATGCTACACAGAGCACACGTCAAAGAACTTCACCTTGCTGTCTACAACAGTCCTGTGCAACAACAATGGACTTCTAATAGACCTCATTTTTCACAACAAAAGACCTCAAATTCACAAGACTATGAGAAATGTTAACATTAATACATAAGGGAATTAAGTACGTGTACAATGTATATTAAATGTGTGCATAAAAATGTATTATTCACTGACTAGTCTGAAAACTCATAAATGCTAAAAGGATGTGCAGTTTGTTACCAAATATCTGACCTTAAAGATACATACCAATGTCTTTTAGAGCATTCAAACATTTAACACATCAAATACAAACAATTGAGAAATCCAGAAAGAAAATTGTGTACAAAGTTTGACCAAGTAAAGAAGAACTTGGCAATAAAGAAAGATAAAGAGAAAGTGTATAGGTACGAAAGTTTCTGATAAACATCGATTTTGTCATTGTCAAGCATTTTTTATTAAAAGAAGCCATTTTAATGCCACATCTTGTTTTATTCACTCTCAGTAGTTCCTTGAACCCTGTGTCACTATGTGGAAGACTAGAAGTCAGGCTGTTCATTATACAAGGAAGCATTTTATTAATGTTTATTAATTATGTCCATATAATCTAATGCTGAAAAATCTCTGATTATATACGAAGACATTTCTTGAATTTTCATTAAAACGTTTTCCCCTGGATGGGCATGGGGACCCCCCCCACCCTGCACACCCCCCCGCGACCCTAATACAGGATAAAGCGGAAGATAATGGATGGATTGATAAGTAAGGATAAAGACCTGATATTATTTGATCTACCAGTGAAAATGATATAGATTACGTCAAAAAATATGTAATTACTTTTATAGTTGTAATTATAATGAGATCATCATTGTGGGTGGCAAGGTAACTTAGTGGTTAGCATGTTCGCCTCTCATCACTAGGGATCTAGGTTCAAATCTCTATCTGGGTAGTTTTCAGGTTCTCGTTTCCTCCCACAGTCCAAAAACCTTGGATTAAGGTAAATTGGTCTAAATTCCCCCTATTAGTGTGTGTGTGTGTGTGTGTGTGTGTGTGTGTGTGTGTGTGTTCCCAGCGATGGACTGGTGTCCTGTCCTGGGTGTATCTACCCAACGCCCAAAGCATTTGCCTTTGGACAGGCTTGTGGAACCACACCGCGACCCTAGCATAGGATTAAGAATATAATGAATGGATGGATTGTCATTGTTTCAGTAAACAATACGTCAAATCAGGCCTTTGATATTTCAGGCCTCAGCACACAATTTTGTTTTGTTAAAAAAAATCCTTTATTTCCTTAAGATTTCAAATCCACGTCAGCATGAAGTCAGTTGAAGTCAGGATTACAGAGAAATTCTACATCCACTTTCCCAACAACCCTATTTCCCTAAGGAACTTGATTTAAAGAAATTTCAAAGTGCTACAGCATTGCTATTATATAGTTATTACAAATAAATACATTAAATAAAGATGTTGATGGCATGTTTTAGTCTTAAATTAAAAAAAATCAATAAATAGCTTTTGC